>REGO01000259.1:2031088-2140509 GCA_010120015.1 Rhombomys opimus | reverse complement strand
ATCCATACATGGTCCTTGGTTGAATGTCAGTTTCAGAAAAGACCCTGTGCCCAGATATATTTGGTCCTTGTGAAGCTCCTATCCTTTCCCCATCATACTAACTCCCCTTCTTTCTTATGATTCCCTGTACTCTATTCCTAGCTCCATATCTTTGTATGTGAATATAGGACACAATAACCACAGACATCAGGGGATGCTAAAGGGCTTATTGTGGAGTGGGGGGTATAGAGAAGATAATAGTAATATACAGGTAATAGAGTAAATGAGAAAAATTGAAATGGCTTTAATTGGACAGGGAGATGGAGGAAAGTAAAGGAGAGGGTATAAAAAAGTAAAATGAAAAATTTGAAAATTCATGGAGAATCATTTTATATTTACATACATATGTATATAGAAGAGATTGTGTGCATTCGAGAGTTCATGTGCGCCCTACACACACACACACACACACACACACACACACACACACATATAAATTTTAGTTCAAGTGACAGTGCTCCTACATGAGCCATAGATCTTTTAACAAACCCCCCTGTACAAGGCATGATAAATTTGCTTTGAAGTGTAACTTTGATCTGAGTGCAGGGAATCTTATGAAAGAAGGGGGAGATAGAAAGACCTGGAGGGGGCAGGAGCTCCACAAGGAGAGCAACAGAATCAAAACATCTGGGCCCAGGGGTATCTTCTGTGACTGACATTCCGACCATGGACCATGCATAGAGATAATCTAGAACCCTTGCACAGATGTAGCCCATAGAAGCTCAGTCTCCAAGTGAGTTCCCTAATAGTGGGAACAAAGACTGTCTCTGACAGGAACTCAGTGGCTGGCTCTTTGATTACCTCCCCCTGAGGTGAAATAAGCCTTGTCAGTAAAGAGGAAGACAAAGAAGCCAGTCCTGATGAGACCTGATAGGGTAGGGTCAAATGGAAGGGGAAAAGGACCTCCCAAATCAGTGGGCTTGGAGAGGGGCATGGGAGGAGATGAGGGAGGAAGGGTGGGATTCGGAAAAAGTGAGAGAGGAGTCTATAGCTGGGATACAAAGTGAAGAAACTTTAATTAACACAAAAAAATAAAACATAAAAAAAGAAAGTGTTAAGGACTCCCCCAAACAATACAGGCTATAGCACATATGCTTGTTTGCTTCCCATAAATTGAAATAAGTGCTCTGCTGAAGAATCCATACCGTCAGATATAGGCCTTGGAGAATTGCTGGATATGATCTGAAGGCCTGTTCCATGAAGAATAGTTTCCAGAGCTCTGGGAGTTAATAGTTAACCTACCTGGAATGGGAACAATCAATAGACCCATCAAGCTATAGATTCTAGGAACCAGAGTATTTCAGGATGTCTTTAAGACATCCCTAAATGTTCAACAGTGACATTCATATCTGGGAGGTAGATAACAGCTGTTTAATTGGATTTAAGGCACAATAAACAGGATCCCTGTTGTGCCTGATATTGAAAACCTAGCCAACTACAAATGGCCAGTGAGGAGGATCTTAGAAGAGTACCTAATACCACCACTTTCTGAAAACAGTATAATTGCTGACTGCATTCTAAATATATATCCTTACATTTTCTTCTGGAAAGATGTAAAAGCAACATTTAAGTTTCACAGCAGTCAGTATTGCCTGAGCAAGACCTCATCATTTTGTGAAGTCTGAAGAAAAAAATTTTAGCACTGAACAACTTATAACATTTATTGAAATTTTATCATTTTTAATTTTCATGTGTTCCATTTAGAATCTATGAAATACATTATTTTGTCTTATTAATAAGCACCAATAATAATTATCTTAAAGTTACTGTATGTTGTAGAATTAAGCTAACTTTAGTCTTCTTATAGTTAATATTTGATGAAACATTCTTATTATTTCAGCAATTTGCCCTTATAGTTGCCCATCATTTATAAAAGACTGTGTACAAAAAGTTATTACCTCAGAATAAATCAACGACTTAATTTTTAATTTGGTCAGATATATTAAAATCATTTTTAGGACTGTAGAGATTTCAGTTTGAAAATGTAATTTTTATTAGGAAAGTATAAAGTTAATACTAACTGTTTTGTACAGAAAGGGCAGAAAACAGTAGCCCAAGTGACACTGTTGCACAATTATTTTATTTTCTATATTTCATTTACTTATTACAGTTTATTCACTTAGTATCCCTGCTGTATCTACCTTCCTCATGCCCTCCTAATTCCACCCTCCCTCCCTCTACTCCTCCCATGCACTTACCCCTGTCCACTGATAGTAGAGGTCCTCCACCCTTTCCATCAGACCCTAGTCTATCAGGTCTAATAGAAGTAAGGCTGCTTACTTAATAAGGTGGGTATGGCTGCTCCCACCCCCTCAGGAGAAGGTGATCAAAGAGCCAGCCACTGAGATCATGACTCATGTCAGAGACAGTCCCTGTTCCCCTTACTAGGGAACCCACTTGGACACTGAGTTGCCATGGGCTGTATCATTACCTCCATGAATGATCCTTGGTTGGAGTATCAGTCTTAGTAAGACACCTGGGCCCGTATTTTTTGATCTGTTGCTCTCCTTGTGGAGCTACCGTCCTCTGCATGTCTTTCTATCTCCCCCGTATTTCATAAGATTCCCTGCACTCTGCCCAAAGTTTGGCTATGAGCCTCAGCATCTCTTTTGATACCTTGCTGGGTAAAGTTTTCAATGGCCCTCTGTGGTAGGCTTCTGACCTGTTGCCTGTTTTCTACCTTTTCTGATTTTTTTTTAGTATTTTTTATTTTCATTTTTAGTAATTATACTTTATTCACTTTGTATAAACCTCTCTCTCCTCCCCTCCCAATCCCACCTTCCCTTCCCCTTCTCCACCCATGCCCCTCCCCAAGTCCACTGATAGAGGAGGTCTTCCTCTCCTTCCTTCTGATCCTAGTCTATCAGGTGTCATCAGGAGTAGCTAAATTGTCTTCCTCTGTGGCCTGGTAAGGCTGCTCCCCCATCACAGTGAGGTGACCAAAGAGCAGGTCAATCAGTTCATTTTAGAGGCAGTCCCTGTTCGCAGTACTATGGAATCCACTTGGACACTGAACTTTCATGGGCTACATCTGTGCAGGGGTTCTAGGTTATCTCCATGCATGGTACTTGGTTGGAGTATGAGTCTCAGGAAAGACCCTTGTGCTCAGAGTTTTTGGTTCTGTTTCTCTCCTTGAGGAACTCCTGTCCTCTCCAGATCTTACTATTTCCTACTTCTTTCATAAGATTCCCTGCACTCTGCCCAACAGTTGGCCATAATTCTCAGCATCTACTTTGATAGTCTGCAGGGCAGAGCCTTTCAGAGGCCCTATGTGGCAGGCTCCTAACTTTTTGCCTGTTTTCTTCTTCTTCTGATGTCCATGCTCTTTGCCTTTCAGGATGGGGATTGAGCATTTTAGCCAGAGTTCTCCCTCTTAATTAGTTTCTTTAGGTGTACAGATTTTAATAGGTTTATCTTATATTATATGTCTATATGAGCGAGTATATACTGTGTGTGTCTTTCTGCTTCTGAGATATCTCACTCAGGATGATATTTTCCTGCCATTTACCTGAAAATTTCATGATTTCCTTGTTTTTTATAGCTGAGTTATATTCCATTGTGTAGATGTACCACAATTTCTGTATCCGTTCTTCAGTTGAGGGGCATCTGGGTTGCCCTTTGCTTTTCTATATGAGGATTGATCAGCTTACCCAGTGTCCTCCTCCTTACTTAGCTTCTTTAGGTGTATATTTATCCTATATTATATGTCAAAAATCCACTTATAAGTGAGTATATATCATGTGTTTCATTCTGCTTCTGGCATAACTCACTCAGGATGATCTTTTCTAAACCCCACCATTTGCCTGCAAATTTGACGATTTCCTTGTTTTTAATTACTGCGTAGTATTACATTGTGTAAATATACCACAATTTTTGTATCCATTCCTCCATGGTGAGACACCTTGGGTTGTTTCGAGCTTCAGGCTATTACAAATAAAACTGCTACAAATATGGCTGAGGAAATGTCCTTGTTGTATACTTGAGCCTTTTTTGGATATATGCCTAGGAGTGGTATAGTTGTATCTTGAGGAAACACTATTCCTAATTGTCTGAGAAAGCACCAGATTGATTTCTAAAGTGGTTGTACAAGTTTACATTCCAACTACCAATGGAAAAGGATTCCCCTTTTTCCATATCCTCTCTGGCATGTGTTGTCACTTGAGTTTTTGATATTAGGCATTCTGATAGGTGTAAGGTGAAATCTCAGGGTCGCTTTGATTTGCATTTCCCTGATGACTAGTGATGTTGGGCATTTCTTTAAGTGTTTTTTAGCCATTCGATAGTCCTCTAGTGAGAATTATCTATTTAGGTCTGTACCCCATTATTAAATTGGGTTCCTTGATTTTTTGCTGTTTATCTTTTGAGTTCTTTATAAATAGTGGATATAAGCCCTCTGTCAGATATAGGGTTGGTGAAGATCCTTTCCCTATCTGTAGGCTGTTATTTTTTTCTGATAACAGTGACCTTTGCTTTACAGAACCTTCTCAATTTCGTGAGGTCACGTATATTGATTGTTAGTCTTAGAGCCTGTTCTGTTGGTATTCTGTTTAGAGAGTTGTCTCATGTGCCAATAAGTTCAAGGCTCTTCCCCACTTTCTCTTCTAAGACGTTTAGTGTGTCTGGCTTTATGTTGAGGTCTTTGATCCACTTGACTTTAGTTTGTGCAGAGTGATAAATATGGATCTATTTGCATTTTTCTATATGTAGACATCCAGTTAGATCAGCACCATTTGTTGAAGATACTGTTATTTTTCCATTGTATGGTTTTGGCTTCTTCGACAAAAATCAAGTATCCATAGGTGTGTGGATTTATTTTTGGGTCTTCTATTTGATTCTATTGATCCACCATTCTGTTTTGTGCCAGTACCACCCAGTTTTATTACTTTTGCTCTATAGTACAGCTAGAGATCAGGAACAGAGATACCTCCAGATGGTCTGTTGTTGAACAGGATTGTTTTAGAAATTCTTGGTTTTTTTATTTTTTCAAATGAAATTGAGCATTGTTCTTTCAAGGTCTGCAAATAATTTGTTGGTATTTTGCTAGGAATTGCATTGAATCTGTAGATTCATTTTGGCACGATGGCCATTTTCACTATGTTAATCTTACCAACCCATGAGCATGGGAGATATTTCTGTCTTCTGAAATCTTCTTCAATTTCCTTCTTCAGAGACTTGAAATTTTTTCAAACAAGTATTTCATTTACTTTGTTAGAGTCACACTAAGAATAGCGTAGTTTGCCTAATATCTTTCTCAGCCCTTTTGTCTTTCATATACAGAAGGGCTAATGATTTTTTTTGAGTTAATTTTTTATCCAGCGAATTTGCTGAAGGTGTTTATCAACTGAAAGAGTTCTCTGGTTGAATTTTGGGGGTCACTTATGTATACTATCATATCATCTCAAGTAGTGATACTTTGACTTCTTCCTTTCCGATTTGTACCCACTTGATCTCCTTTAGTTGTCTTATTGCTCTAGCTAGGACTTCAAGTACTATGTTGAAGAGATATGGAGAGAGTGGGCAGCCTTGCCTTGCTTTGTCCCTGATTTCAGTGGGATTTATTTAAGTTTCTCTCCTGTTAGTTTGATGTTGGCTATAGGCTTCTTATATATTGTATTTAGTATGTTTAGGTATGTGCCTTGTATCCCTGATCTCTCCAAGACTTTAAATATGAATGGGTGTTGAATTTTGTCAAATATTTATTCTGCATCTTAGGAGATGATCATGTGGTTTTTCTCCTTCAGTCTGTTTATATAGTGGATTACACTTATGGATTTCCATATATTGAACAACCCCTGCATGCAGGAGATAAAGCTTACTTGGTCATGGTGGATGATATTTTTTATGTGTTCTTGGATTTGGTTTGCAAGTATTTTATTGAGTATTTTTGAATCAATGTTCATAAGAGAGATAGGTCTGAAGTTGGTTAGTCTGTGTCTTTTTATTGGAGAGTTGAGTTCATTGAGGTTGATAGATGATAGTGACCAATGAATGTTAGTTCCTTTTATTGTGGAGTTGGTAATGTTACTGTGTTTCCATGCTGGTTTTATTTTATTTTATTTTTTGTTGTGGAGTTTATCTATATACTGCATTTTCTTGGGTATAGTTTTGTTCGTTGGATTGGGGTTTTCCTTCTAATATCTTCTGTAGGGCTAGGTTGCTGTGTATATAATGTTTAAGTTTAGTTTTGTCGTGGAATATTTTGTTTTCTCCATCTATGTCAGTTGAAAGCTTTGTTGGGTATGATATCTGGGTTGGCCTCTGTCTTTCCTTTGTGTCTGCATGACATCTGCCCAGGCCCTTCTGGCTTTCATACTTTCTGTTGAGAAATCTGGTGTGATTCTGATAGGTCTACCTTTTTGTGTTACTTGGCCTTTTTCCTTGCTGCTCTTAATATTTTTTTCTTTGTTCTGTAGGTTTAGTGTTTTGTTGGTGATGTGATGAAGAGTTTCTTTTCTGGTCTAGTCTATTTGGTGTTCTGTAGGCCTCTTGTATGTTTATGGACATCTATTTCTTTAAGTTGGGAAATTTTTCTTCTATGATTTTCTTGATAATATTTTCTGGATTTTGGAGCCTGGAATCCTCATTTTCATCCATTACTATTTTTATATAGATTTCATCTTTTCATGGCTTCCTTGATTTCTTGGATCTTTCCTGTTTGGAACTTTTCTGATTTTACTTTTTCTTTGAGAGATGTATCAATTTCTGCAGTTGTATCTTTAGCGCCTGAGATTCTCTCTTCCATCTCTTATATTCTATTGGTGGTGTTTATTTTTGTGTTTCCTGATTTTTCTCTAAGTTATCCAGCTCCAGGGTTTTCTCAGTTTGTGTTTTCTTTATTGATTCTAATTCTTTTTTCATGTCTTTCACCATTTACTTCATCTGTTTGATTTTGGCTTCCTGCCTTTCCATGATGGCCTCTATTTTTTTGTTTGTTTTCTCTCTTCATGCCACTAATTCTGCCTCTGCTTGTTTGGCTGTAGTTGCCTGTATTTCTTTGAGAGCTTTATTTGTTTTTTTCTCTATGTGCCTTTGACATCTGGATGAGCCTAGAATTGTGATTATTTTTATGTGTTTCCTATGAAATAGCATGCCCATTGATCTTTGAGGTTGCTGGTGATTTTTTGTTGGATTTGTTCTTTTTTTTCTTTTTTTCTTTTTTTTTATCAGTTACATTTTATTAATTCTGTATCCCAGCTGTGCCCCGAACCCTCATTCCCTCCCATTCCCTCCCTCCCTCCCTCATCACCACTGTGCCCCTTTCCATGCTGACCTCTACCTTTTGCTTATCAGTAACCTTCATAGTCTGTTCCTGGAATCTGTCCTTCAGACTGGGTCTTTCTCTGATGTCTGGAGAACTCTTCAGGAATATGAGAGAGATCCACAGGTTTGAGAGTGGCTGTTGTTGTTTCAGCTGTAGCTGAGGGAGGAAGTTCTCAGGAGCAGGTGAGCAAGTTGAAACAAGCAAGCATGGGCATGTAAGTGGAAGTGTGCTTTAAAAGACAGGGAACATGTAGATGCCTGGAGTGTGGGGCTTAAGCACAATAGGGGGTGCGGGTGCTGGTGCTATTATCAGATGCAATGCACATGCTCAAGTGTCCTGACTACCTCAGTGGCATACAAGCTTTTGTACTGTCCTCCTGGTATTCAGACCTGTCTGGGCTCCAGGAATTTTTTGCCTGGACTCCACTTGTAGGCCCACAGAGTAGGGGCTTCCATGTTGAGAACACTGTCCCAAGAATCCCTATGTTGCCCACAATAGCAATGTGGGTAGAGGAATCTGATGTCTCGCTAGCAGTGTAGAGGGACTCTGGATATGGAATTCTGCATCCCTTCACTTGAAGGTCCAATCACATGCTAGTAGGCATAATCATAAACAGGTTCCTTCTGCTCCTTACTCTTAGATGTGGGCCTGCAGGGGCAAATGAGAGTGAAGGATATCTGTCATCTCAGTGGTGTCCAGTGTTTGGAAGGCCCTATAGGCCCGTACATATGTCTGCCAATGCAGTGGAACTCTAATTATATATTCTTATATTTTCTCTGTGCTTCAAAATCAAAGGCTGTGATTTATTTATCTCTTGACCTCTGAAGCAACTGCTGTTTTCATATTATATGTCTTAATACTTTCTATTTTAATAAAATACCTCACTCTGAGTTCCTAGTTCATAAAAGGAAGTTAATGTAAAAGTGTAAATACTAAAAGCACAATGAGGCATTGAAGAACTTTAAGAAACGATG
This sequence comes from Rhombomys opimus, assembly GCA_010120015.1. Taxonomy (NCBI): domain Eukaryota; kingdom Metazoa; phylum Chordata; class Mammalia; order Rodentia; family Muridae; genus Rhombomys; species Rhombomys opimus. The sequence goes on along the minus strand of REGO01000259.1, from coordinate 2,132,235 downwards.
AATAGCTCACTAAGTTCTAATAATTGCTGCAAATAAGCCAAGGTTTTGAAACCTCAGGGAGCTCGTGAAGATGTATAAGTAACATTGAAGAGTCCAAATTTCTAAGGACAAATGGAACATTTACATCTAACTTATGCAGTAGGTGATATGAAGTGGGGACTGTGAGGAAGTTGAACCATTTGGACTGTTCAAACTTCTGAAAATAGATGCAACGCTGCAGTCTGTTCTTTCTATTTAAATTTTGGACTGACAGGGAAGGTGACTGTTCAATTCCAGTAACTCTGAGGGCAGAGCCATATGTTTTCAGTCATATGATGACAATCTTTCCAGAATGCTAGTGATTGATTTTGGAGTAAGGAAGCACAATGTTAAACTTATGCTTGTAAGCCATATAAAAATTGATTCTTTCAGAGTAGAAATTTTTACTTTCTTGACTCAAAAAATAAAAATAAACTAAAAAAATAAAACAAAACAAAAAACCAACAACCAGGCAATCTTCTATGCTTCAAGGCATTCCTGTTGACAGCAAGAAGACAAAGAGCCTGATGCTACTGCTGTCACACTCTTGCATATTCCTATGATCAAAACCTTATGTTTTATACAAATTACATATGTGAAAATGTTTTAGAGTGGTTTGCTTTCCCCCTGCATTACTACATGGTGATTGAATTACAGCATCACATAGTAATCTTATTTCACTTAAATCAAGTAAATTAAAAATAGTATTCATATTTTGAGCAAACTGAAACACAATGCTGTAAGTCTAAAATAATTTCCACTTCAGCACTATGAATATACCAGTTGCATCAAATCACTTTTTCCAAAGACAAGTGAATTCTCTTCTTTTTTTTCTCAAAATGATTAGGACATTTATTTGGGAAATTAACATCAAATTCTTAGGACTTGAACAATATTTATTATAGTTAGAACATTATATTTTCATAGTTACTTTCAAATATGTTGCAGTTTTAGATGTTAAGCCTTACCATTCCTCTTATGTCACCAACATGGATATATGCAGAAGCTTGTGCGTTCATTTAAAACAGAGGTTGTTATCCTTGTTTCTCTTCTTTAAATAATTCATTCCTTTCCATCTCTGAATGTTCAAGTATCTTAATTCACATTCTTATTCACTTGCAGTTATTGCCATGTTCTAAATACTCTAAGAAGAGCACAGCGATAATAGTGAGAAGTATTTGGCCTTAGTGGATATGTTTTTGCTAAATTATTTCACATGTTGGGGGTTCTCAAAGAAAGCTAATATGTGGTTTACATGTAACAGATTTCCTAAGTGACTGTGAAACTTTGACATAAAAATTGCCTTTGTATTAAAGATTTATTTACTATTTTTTTACCAGAAATGAAACAAATCTTTTATTTATTTTTACTTTTATTTATTTTATTATTTTATTAATTACACTTTATTCATTTTGTATCCTCCCCATAAGCCTCTGCGTTCTCCCCTCCCGATCCCATCCTTCCTCCCCTTTCTGCATGCATACCCCTCCCCAAGTCCACTGATAGGGGAGGTCTTCCTCTCCTTCTTTCTGATCTTAGACTATCAGTTCTAATCAGAAGTGGCTACATTATTTACTATTTTTAAGAGATAACAGTCTATTAAAAAAGCATGATAGAACAAAGGCATTAAAAATGTGTTAATTTTTTATAACTGACATCAACAACTGGAAATATTATTTTTAGTCATTTGATATTCAAGCCTGCTGGTCAATTCAAAATATTTATTCTGATGCTTATGCATATATATTTAAATAAAATAACTTGTATGTATTTCTGCTTACTACCACTGAACAAAATGGTGTATATTGACTTAAATATATATTAGTCAGATATGCTGATTTGCATTCATTATAATTTAAAGTAATTAAAAAATGAAATAGTAAATTTGGAAAATGAGTTTATCGATATGAATAACTAATTTCAATATATATTTTTATTTTTGCAATTTAAATATTTATTGTGTTGGGTGGTAGTCATTTATCCATAGCTTTTTATTTCATTATACATTTTTATTTGTCATTATACTTTATAATTAAATTTTATTTTATTAATTACAGTTTATTCACTTTGTATCCCCCATAAGGTCCTCCCTCCTCCTTCTTCATGCATGCCCCTCCCCAAGTTCACTTATAGGGTATGTACTCCTCTCCTTCCTTCTGATCTTAGTCTATCAGATCACATCCAGAGTGGCTGCATTGTCATCTTCTGTGGCCTGGTAAGGCTGCTCTCCTCTCAGGGGGAGGTGATCAAAGAGCAGGCCAATCAGATTATGTCAGAGGCAGTCCCTCTTCCCATTACTATGGAACCCATTGGACACTAAGCTGACATGGGCTACATCTGTGCAGGGGTTCTAGGTTATCTCCATGAATAGTCCTTGGTTGGAGTATGAGTCTCTGGGAAGACCCCTGTCTTCAAATTTTCTGGTTCTGTTTCTCTCCTTGTGGGGTTCTGTCCTCTCCAGATCTTACTATTTCCCACTTTTACATAAGATTCCCTGCACGTAGCCCAGCAGTTGGACATAAGTTTCAGCATCTGCTTTGATAGTCTGCAGGGTTGAGCCTTTCAGAGGCCCTCTGTGGAAGGTTGCTAGGTTGTTTCCTGTTTTTTTCTTCTTCTGATGTCCATCCTTATTGCCTTTCAGGAAGGGGAGTGAGCATTTTTGTCAGGCTCCTCTCTCTTGATTAGTTTCTTTTGATGTACAGATATTAGTAGATTTATCCTATGTTATATGTCTATATGAGTGAGTATATACCATGTGTGTCTTTTTGCTTCTGGGACAACTCACTCAGGATAATCCTTTCCAGGTCCGACCATGTACCTGCAAATTTCATGACTGTCACTTGAGGTTTTCATCTTGGTCATTCTGATGGGTGTAAGATGAAATCTCAGGGTCATTTGATTTGCATTTCTCTGATGGCTAATGACATTGAGTATTTCTTTAAGTGTTTCTCTGCCATTTGATATTCCTCTACAGAGAGTTCTCTTTTTAGCTCTGTTCCCCATTTTTTAAGTGGATTACTTGGTTTGCTGCTTTTCAGCTTGTTTAGTTCTTTATATATACTGGATATTAGCCCTCTATCAGAAAAAGAGTTGGTGAAGATTCTTTCCCTATCTGTAGGCAGTTGTTTTGTTTTGATGATGGTGTCCTTTGCTTTACAGAAGCTTTTCATGAGGTCCCATTTATTGATTGTTGATCTTAGAGCCTGTGCTGTTCTGTTCAGGAAGTTGTCTCCTGTGCCAATGAGTTCAAGGGCATTCCCCACTTTTTTTTTCTAACCTATTTAATGTGTCTGGTTTTATGTTGAGGTCTTTGATCCACTTGGACTTCAGTTTTGTGCAGGGTGATAAGTATGGATTTATTTTCATTTTTCTACATGTAGATATCCAGTTAGAAGAGCACCATTTTTTGGAGATGCTAACTTTTCTCCATTGTATGGTTTTGGCATCTTTGTCAAAGCTCCGGTGTCCATAAGTGCTTCAGTTTATTTCTGGATCTTCCGTTCTGTTCCATTGATGCACCATTATTTTTCTATTCCAGTACCATGCAGTTTTTCTAACTGTTGCTCTGTAATACAGCTTAAGATCAGGGATGAAGATGTCTCCTGAAGATCTCTTCTTGTAGAGGATTGTTTTAGCAATTCTGGGTTTCTTGTTATTCCATATGAAGTTGAGAATTTTTCTTCCCAGGTCTGTAAAGAATTGTGTTGGTCATTTGATGGGAATTGCATTGAATCTGTAGATTGTTTTTGGTAAAATGACCATTTTTACTATGTTAATCCTGACAAGCCATGAGCATGGAAGGTCTTTCCATCTTCTGATATCTTCTTCTAATTCTTTCTTCAGAGAATTGAAATTTTTTTTCATACAAGTCTTTGACTTGCTTGGTTAGGGTTACACCAAGTACTTCATGTCATTTGTGGGTATTGTGAAGGGTGTTGTTTCCCTAATTTCTTTCTCAGCCCTTTTGTCTTTTGTATACAGGAGGGTTACTGATTTTTTTGAATTAATTTTGTATTCAGTCACTTTGCTGAAGGTGTTTATCAGCTGTAGGAGTTCCCTTGTAGAGTTTTTGGGGTCACTCACATATACTATCATATCATATGCAAATATTGATAATTTGACTTCTTCCTTTCCAATTTCTATCCCTTTGATCTCCTTCAACTGTCTTACTGCTCTAGCAAGGACTTCCAGAAGTATGTTGAAGAGATATGAAGAGAGTTTGCAGCCTTGTCTTATCCTTGATTTCAGTGGGATTGCTTTAAGTTTCTCGCCATTCAGTTTGATGTTGGCTGTAGGTTTGTGGTATATTGCCTTTACTATGTTTAGATATGTGCCTTGTATCCCTGATACCTTTGATACTTTAAGAATGAATGTATGTTGGATTTTGCCAAATGCCTTTTCAGCATCTAGGGAGATTATTATGTGGTATTTTTCTTTCAGTTTGTTAATATAGTGGATCACATTGATGGATTTCCTTATATTGAACCACCCCTGCATACCTGGGATGAAGCCTACTTGGTCAAAGTGCATGACATCTTTGATGTGTTCTTGTATTCGGTTTGCAAGTATTTTGTTATGTCTTTTTGCATCAATGTTCATAAGGGAGGTTGGCCTGAAATTCTCTTTCTTTGTTGAGTCTTTGTGAGGTTTAGGTACCATGGTGACTGTGGCTTCATAGAATGAGTTTGATAATGTTCCTAATGTTTTTATTTTGTGGAATAGTTTGAAGAGACCTGGAGTTAGCTCTTCTTTGAAGGTCTGGTAGAATTCTGCGCTGAAACCATCTGGTTCCATGCTTGTTTTTGATGGGAGACTTTCCGTGACCACTTTGATTTCCTTGGGGGGGATATAGGACTATTTAATTGGTTTACCTGGTCCCTGATTCAGCTTTGGTAAGTGGAGTTGAACAAGAAAATTGTCCATTTCATTTAGATTTCAAATTTTGTGGAATATAGACTTTTGAAGTAAGTCCTAATGATTGTTTGGATTTACTTAGTGTCTGTAGTTATGTCCCCCTTTTCATTTCTGATTTTGTTGATTTGGATTGTGTCTCTCTGCCTTTTAGTTAGCTTGACTAAGGGTTTGTCTTTCTTGTTGATTTTCTCAAAGAACCAGCTCTTTTTTTCATTGATTCTTTGAATTGTTTTATTTGTTTCTAGCCCTGAGTTTGATTATTTCCAGCCGTCTACTCCTTTTTGGTGTGTCTGCTTCCTCTTTTTCTAGGGTTTTTAAGTGAGCCATTAAGTTGCTTGAATGTGCTCTCTTGAATTTCTTCTTGAAGGCACTTTGTGCTATGAACTTTCCTCTTAGCACTGCCTTCATTTTGTCCCACAAGTTTGGGTATGTTGTCTTTATTTTCCTTGAGCTTTTGGAACACTTTAATTTCTTTACTTATTTCTTCCTGACCCAGCGGTCATTTAGTAGCAAGTTGTTCAGTTTCCATGTGTGTGTAGGCTTTTTGCTATTTCTGTTGTTGGTGAGGTCCAGTTTTAGTCCATGGTGATCAGACAGGATACAAGGGATTATTTCAATCTTCTTGTATCTGTTGAGGCTTGCTTAGTGACCAACTATGTGGTCTGTTTTTGAGAAGGTTACATGAGGTGCTGAGAAGAAGTTAAATTCTTTTGTGTTTGGGTGTAAGGTTCTGTAAATGTCTCTTAGGTCCATTTGAGTCATGACCTCTGTCAAAGACATTGTTTCTTTGTTTAATTTCTGTTTTGTTGACCTGTCCTTTTTTGAGAGTGGGGTGTTGAAGTCTCCCACTATTAATGTGTGGGGATCTATGTGTGGTTTAAGTTTTATCAATGTTTCTTTCACAAATGTGTGTGCTCTTGTATTTGGGGCATAGATGTTCAGGGCTGTGATGTCTTCCTGGTGGAATTTTTCCTTGATGAGTATGAAGTGTCCTTCCCTGTCTCTTTTGTTTAATTTTGGTTGAAAGTCTATTTTATCAGGTATTAGAATACCTACTCCTGCTTGCTTCTTGGGTCCATTTGCTTGGTAAGCTGTCTTCCAACCCTTTATCCTCAGGTAATGTCTGTCTTTGTCACTTAGGTGTGTTTCTTGTATGCAACAGATTGCTGGGTTTTGTTTATGAATCCATTCTGTTAGTCTGTGTCTTTTTATTGGAGAGTTGAGTCCATTGATGTTGAGAGAGATTAGTGACCAGTGGCTGTTAGATTCTTTGATTTTGATGTTGGCTGTGGTCATAAGGTTGTCTGCTTGGTTCCTTTTTGTTTTACTGTACTGAGGTTAATTATTTTCTGTATTTTCTTGTAAGCAGCTAGTTTTATTGAGTTGTATTTTCCCTTCTAGTGTCTTCTGTAACACTGGATTTGTGTAGATATTTTTGAAATTTGTTTTTTTCATTGAATATCTTGTTTTCTCTGTCTATGAGGACTGAGAATTTTGCTGAGTATAGTAGCCTGGGATGACATCTGTGTTCTCTTAGGGTCTGCATGATATCTGTCCAGGCCCTTCTGGCTTTCATAGTCTGTGTTGAAAATTTAGGTGTGATTCTATTCGGTTTGCCTTTATATGTTACTTGCCCCTTTTCCCTTGCAGCTTTTAGTATTTTTTCTTTGTTCTGTATACTTACTGTTTTGATTATTATGTGGCGGGAGAATTTTCTTTTCTGGTCTAATTTATTGGGTGTTCTGTAGGCCTTTAGTATTCTTATTAGCCTCTCCTTTAAGTTGGGGAAATTTTCTTCAATGATTTTGTTGAAAATATTTTCTGGGCCTTGGAGGAGGGAATCTTCTTTTTCCTCTATTCCTATTATTCTTAGGTTTTGTCTTTTTACATTGTCTTGAATTTCTTGGACTATCTGTGTCAGGAATTTTTTTTAGATTTAACATTTTCTTTGACAGATACATCTATTTCTTCCATTGTATCTTCCATACCCAAGATTCTTTCTTCCATCTCTTGTAGTCTATTGATTATGCTAACGTTTGTAGTTCCTGTTTTTTTCCCTAAGTTCTTTCTCTTCACTGTTTCCTCCATTTGAGTTTTCTTTAATTTTTCCAATTCTATCTTCAGATCTTGAGCCGTTTTGTTGCTTTCCTTCACCTGTCTGACTGTAGTTTTCTGTTTTTCCTTCAATTCTTTCAGCTATTTGAACAATCCTCTGTTTCTTTTATTTCATTCAGGATTTAAGCATTTATTCTCTAAAGGCCACAAACTTTTTGGCTGCAATTTCCCCTATTTCTTTATGGATGGACATAATCTGTTTGAGTTTAACTTCCTCTAGGTCTTTATGCATTTTATTTGTTTCCTCTGTTATCCTCTTCATGAGAATAGTTGTTAGGTCATCTTCTTGGATTTCAGTTATTCTGGGGTGTCCAGGGCTACTTGCCCTTGGATAGCTGCATTCTGGAAATGCCATATTACTCTGTCTTTTCGGTTGAGCTTTTACGCTGGCCTCTACCCATTGGGCTATCATAGGTGATGGGGTAGTTTCTGGTGGTTCCTGGCAATCTTGTGGTGGAGAGAATTCCCTTGGCAGGATAGTGTTTATTTTTTTTTTCTGAAGGAAGCCTTCTCAGCTTTTTGTGTATAGTCACTGGATGGCTGGTGCTTTTCAGGAGTTGCCGCTGCTTACCCCAGCATAGAGAGCTGAGTGGTAACTGTCGTCCTTGTTAGTCGAGATTGTTCTACTCTTGCCCAGGGAAGTCCTGAAGACAGCTGCCCTGCTTCTGGGTTTTTTGCTGTAGATTTAGTGATCTGCTGCTGTAACCTATGTGTCTCATGGTTAGGTCAGTGTTTTTAGGGACAACTGGTTGCTCCTTGAAGCAGTATCTGAGGGTTGATCTCGGGAATTCCAGGCTTTTGTAGGTCTAAGTTTGTGGCTTTATGTCTCAGTACCCAAGCAGTAATCTGTGGCATGTGGGTACTGCTCTCCTTGTAACAGCAGGCTATCTGGTGCACAGCAGGTCCCTGGGTTGGGCCGGTCTGCAGGAACTATTCCAGGGATATACTGGGTGGCCTAATTCTGTTCCCTTTGCTTTGTTCCCTGTGAGGATTTCTCTTGACAGTGACTCCCAGTCTCTGTTGCCCTGGGGTACACAGCTGGAGAACTGTTGTACAGAAGCTGTCTGTGCCTGTGGCTGGAGCCCAGTTCAGTGATGGCAGCTTGTACCTGCCGGTCTGCAAGACTTTTTCCAGGGAACCACTGGGTGACCCAAGTCAGTACTGTTTCCTTCCTTACCTGTGGAGTTCTCTTGCAACAGGGACTCCCAGTCTCTGGTGTTTTTTTGTGCCTGCCGATCAGCCTGGGAAGGTGATCTGGATGCGTAGGCATGTGGCTCTGGTCTGGAGACCTAGTGCCTGTGTGACACGGGATCTCTTCTGGGTTCTGGCTGCGAGACCTGAGAGGGGACCAGACTGTTTCCCACGCCGTGGGGGTTGCCTCTCACCTGGGAAACATGATCGCTGTTGTTTTAGGGCCCAGAGTTCAGCCTCTTGGTCGCTGTACAGAAAATGTTGTCATGCTCCTCAGAGGCAGTGTTCTCCTGCCGCCGCCATCTTGTTGTCCTCCCACAATATTTTTTTAAATGAGTATTTTAAACTTTTAGTATTTTAGTTCCACAACATTGCAGAAATCTTTCTACGTCATGAGGCTGCTAGCAATCAACAGTCTGTGCTGGAAAAATAACAAATAGCAGTAACTTCATTATTCATAAGGTGCTTTATATCATCAACAGATAGCTCAAACACAAGAAATTGATAAATTTTGTTGAACTTTATTTGGAAAGAATTTTGTATTGCCTTTGTTATTATTCCATTCATCACCCACAAGAGGTCAAACAATTACAAAACAGGGAGAAGAGATGGGGTGTTGTTAATTCTAAGATGTGTTGACTATAGGACTGATTGTCAATTCAGCCAGCGAATATCCCTAGGAGTAAAATGATAGGCTTTGTTTATTAGACTCTGTATGACCTTTGGTCACTATCAGTAGATCTACTTTATCAGGCCAGCAGTTGTAAAGTGTCATGTAACTGCTCAATTTCAGGATCTCTTTTTCCTTCCTTCCATATTCCAGACAGACAGAAAATGGCTTAAGTTACCGTCAGTGAGGTTGATGGATGAGTACTTACCAGCTACAATCCATGATCCATGTGGGCTGAGGATACCCTCCTCATTTATTGGTTTAAGCGGGATTTCATTTGATTCCCTGGAATCACTGTTAATGCTTGCTATTATCATTCGAGGTGTTTTAACCCTGATATGAAAGACAAAATAAAGTGTATGAAACTTATATTTGGGGAAAGAAATTGTGTTAATAGATTTTATCTTCTCAATCTTGCCATATTCAGAGACAAATCAGCTGCTTTTTATTTTGATAAGGAAGAGCACGTGGTTGGCTTTATTACTTTAGAAGAGATTTACTTTATTACTTAGAAGAGATATTAAATCAAAACCAAATGTAATTGTACCTAATATGCAAATTATGCCATGAATTTTATCCTTTTTGTATCCTTATGGGATTTCTAGGAAGGACATTTAAAGCAAATAAGTTTTGCTGAATAACTGAGGAATAGATGTATTCACTAATCATTGTAATTACTTTAAGTATTAACTGGCAGTTAAGGCAGTTCCTTAATACCTTCTACAATAGAATGTTTATTTCATTTTCCAATATAAACAGAGTTCTGCTAGATGATTATTCATCAAAGTACATGAAATGACCTGATCCCAAAAAGCCTTATTTTGTGATGGTGCATTTGCATTTGTAATTATTTTTTTTAAAGTTCACTCCAGTAAGTAAAGTGAAGGACTTAATGGCTCCCATTTGTAAATAGATGGCATTGTTTATTGTAATACTCAATTATCTCTGCTCCAGGGATCGTTCAATTATGCAAGCCCTCATGTACCAAAATAAATACTCATTAAGGTGAGCATCTATGCCAACAATATAAATTTTCTTTGATTTAGTTTTCGTGTGAATAGTAAATCCTGAAGAAATGGGTGAGTTGAATCAATAAAACCCTAGATTATAGACATAATTTGACAAATGAGATGCCCATTTAAAAGCAATGAGATGATTTGTTAAAAAAGTAAGATTATACAATTCTTTTGTAGAGATATTTCTCAAGTTGTGCAAAATAAGCAAAATATTACAATGGCTCCAAAATTTTATTTTTATGGAAAATCAGAAATGGTCAATGGTGTAAACAATGATGGTCACTGCAGACCTCAGTTACAATGATAAATAGCACACATGCAGCCTCCAACTTTTTCAGGCTCATCGCAGAGAAGAAAGTTGGTGAATCTCATTCGAACTTCAAAGCTGATTTCTCCTTTTTATGTTTTAACCAAAGCTTTCAAGAATAGAGGCCACGTTTTCTCTACAATTTAAAATTCAAAGAGCATCACTTTGAAATTTAATAGAGCAGTGTTTCCTAAAGTAAACATTTTAGTCACGGTGAGGGTAAGTGCCTCTGCCTCCTAGCCTTTCAGTGCTTCAAAATATGGGCATGGCTTTTCTCCAAGGACATCCAAAAAAAAATACAGATTTCACAGTGTGCAGACTCCTACTTCTCCAAGTGAAACATACCTTTGGCGTTAAAGCAATTTTGAGATTTAAAAAAGTCCTCCCAACACTTTCAAAGGACCCTGAACACTGCAAATGAGCTCCATTTCTTAGGAGGGGGCTGTAATTTCACAGTTTCCATCTACAGACACAGGCCTGGGAGGTAGGGAAAGAAGTGGGTGAAAAAAGCATTCATGGTGTCAACATGTGCTGTAAAAAGCCTTTTGTATTATTTCAAAATGGGTTACTAACGCTGTTCAGTGAAAGGCCTGTTTCTTTTACAATGCATGCTAAATCCAGTTATGGAAAAAGAACACAGAAAATTCTTTTCTTATAAAGAGCTAAACCAGTTTACCAAACCATGTATTTCTTTTCCTGGTAATCCTAGAATAAAGACAAATACATGTATTAAAATGATTTTTTTCTTCATGCATCAATGGTTACATGTTGATGAACATCTTTTTAACCTTGTAAAATATTATATCTTATTTTGTTTCACTATTTAAATTGGTTTCCATTCAGAATACATTTGAATACATAAATTCCCAAGTGGGTGATAGAACTTGAAATTTGAATCATTAAGAAAAATATATTTGAAACAATTAATAATCTTATGTAGGTTAAGTCTACATTATGTATATTGGAATGTACATAGTGTATTTTCAGTATTATGTATTTATAAGTGGACAAATATTTATAGAAATTACATGTACAAATTATACAAATATAAAACATGATTTAAAAACATCAAATTTTATGTTAAAGACTATATTTTTCCAATCAACAATTAACATTTATTTTTCTTGTTTGAATTATACTAAAATGAATATATTTTTAATTTTGGTAGTGATACTGTGTTAAAATACATCATTTATATAGTACATGCTTTTTATGATTCTTTTTAAAATTAATAAAAGCTTTGAAGATTTAGATCCAGCTTTAGTTAAAGAATAAAATAAATTTTACATTAATTACAATTTTAACTTTTTAATTACAAGTATACATTGATCTTGTGTTGTAATATTTCAATTCAAGTTATATTTAAACATAAACTCTACTTATTGGTAGGAACTTCTTTTCAAATGAAATAGGAGTAAACAAACCAAAAAAATATTCAAGGAAGCAAAAAAAATAAATCCAAGTAAATTTTCAAGAGGCACACTCTATGAGTTCTGTTTGTTGTGCTGTCAGTTCAGTGTTTCCCCCCTGGCACAGTAATTGTAGCATTTCAGCTTTCTGGCAACAAATGGTTTCTGGGGGTCACCAAATGTCTCTGATTCACTGCCACATTTAATTTCCACAAAAGCCGTTGACTGCTTTATGTAAGCTGAATGCCAGGAATATTATCCTTTACATCACGCCTAGCTGCTAATTAATGTATGTATAAATTAATTGAACAGCCAAGTCTACACAGAGCCATTACAGACAGACACTATGTTCAAAAGTAAAACAAAAAACTATTGCCATACTGTGTATCTATCCTGATTGAAGTGCACTTGAGAAATATAAAGGTATCTGAAACTGAAAATGTATTTATCTGCTCTCAAGGAGCTCAACTATTTCCTTTTGTGTTTCAGGACCCTCCCTCATCCATCCTATGCTGCCTTTGCATGTCTAAATTTTGGAAACAGAACAGAGGACAGAGATTTGACATAATTCATTATGAGACATATGGCACCATGGTTTCTTCACCTTTCTTCCCTAAATCAAGCAGAAACTCCTTTCAATTTCTAGGTTTGCAGCCAATCTAATGGGCAGCGCGATAGTCTGAACTAAGGTTTATCTACTAGATATTTTTGGTTTCTAGATAACAGTGAGTGCATGGCTGCTAAGAACAGAGTTCATTTTGAGGTCAAACAGAACTGGATAACACAAAATCCCTATGCTATAAGGTACCAAAATGCATTACTCTGCCATTAATAGTGTCTTTACAGGAAATGGAAATATACCTGCAAGTTTTCAGATAACAGAGGGAAATAAAAGCTGTAATATAAAAATAAAAATTCAAGGATAGTGAAACCAGGGGTCATGCATTAGAAATCAGACAATACACTTTATTCAAATGCTAAACTTCTTAGTGTCACCAATCGGTGATGAAAAAGCTTCTGGTGAAAAATTCAACAATTCTCATACCTCTAAACATGTCTGTGGGCTCTCTGTAACTCATCCTATTAAGGAACAATGAAGAAATGATTGAGAAAAAAATCCAATGATGTGGTAGCATATCATGTTTGAATAGTGACTGTTTTTGGTTATTGCATGCATGTGTATACATGAGTATATAAGTGTGCATCATATCACTAGGCCATTGCACAGGATTATCTTCTGTATGGGATTTGCCAGCTGGAAAGGAGCCTTTTGCAGAGATATGGATAGCTGAAACAAGACACTGCAGTTGAGATGAAAAACATTTAAATGTGAGTAATGTTCTTAACAGTGTTTGAAAATGTTTAAATAAATACTCAAAATAAATCAAATTTATAGAAATTTTAGACTGGGACACATGCTGATGATAATTCAATACAAGGTTGATCTTCATGGAACACCTACTTAAATATTTAAGGATAGGAACTTATTACTAGAGTAGTCTTTATTCCCATGATTAAATAAAATGAAGAAGCGGGAAATAGTAAGAGCTGGAGAGGACCGGAACTCCCCAAGGAGAGCAACAGAACCAGAAAATTTGAACACAAGGGTCTTGCCAGAGACTCATACTCCAACCAACTATCAGGCATGAAGATAACCTAGAACCCCTGCACAGATATAGCCCATGGCAATTTAGTGTCTAACTGGGGTTACATAGTAATGGGAAGAGGGACTGCCTCTGACATAATCTGATTGGCCTGCTCTTTGATCACCTCCCCCTGAGGGGAGAGCAGCCTTACCAGGCCACAGAAAATGACAATGCAGCCACTCCTGATGTGATCTGATAGATCAGAAGGATGGAGAGGAGGACCTCCCCTATCAGTGGACTTGGGAAGGGGCATGGGAAAAGAAGGGAGAGGGAGGATGGGACTGAGAGGGGAGGAGGGAGGGACTTATGGGGAGATACAAAGTGAATAAAGTATAATCAATAAAAAAATAAATAAAATAAAATTATACATCAAAAAAAGAAAATTTACTCTTTTGAACTAAAAATTTCATTCCCATAATATGATTTTATTCTAGCACTAGTTTCTGAAGCAACACCACCCATCTTTTTCATTTATGTTTTAATTTAAATGGTTTTTTTTGTAATTTATTCCCTTTGCATTCCTATTGTAGTCCCCTCCCTCATCTCTTCCTGGTCCAAATCTTTCTCCCTTTTCCCCACTATTCTGCTCCCCTATTTCTCAGAAAAGTGGAGCCCTCTTCCCCAACCATCGGACCCCAGCCTATCAATTCTCATTAGGGATGCCTGCATGCTCTTCCTTTGAGGCTGGAAATGTTCCCACCAGCCCCATTATACTTTCTGAGGACAGAAGTTAACATGTGAGACAGATGTCGTTTTCTACTGTCCTCTCACTTCCAAGTAGCCTCTTTAACAATGAATCAAGATATCAATCCCAAACTACTTTCAAATTCTCTTTTTAACACTGTAGAGTTATTTTTATTTGCACACTAATATTGGCAGAGAATCAGCACAGCATTTAATACTTGTACTTATCAGTGCAGCTTACAGAAAGAAAATGAATCCTGTGATAGTGACACTTAGCTTTTGTGAATGCTTATTAAAAATGTTTTAGTTTTATTACAGGTTGAATAGCACACTGGAGTCATGTTAGTATTGCCATTAAAAAAATTCCAGTTTGCTCTTTACAGGTTATTCAACACCTCCTTGCACACTCTTAGGTTTTATGTATCTTTAAAACACATATGTAATTCTCTATTTATTGACATAAACCCTATTCCAGTCCTTCAATAAGCTGAGAAATATTTGAATAGTATCTTTCCACATGCTCAGTAAAACATCTCTGCAGTGGAAATAAGTGTCTTACTTGTGTGTGACAAAGAACAATTAGCTGTTTGTTATAAAATTTATTTTCTTTGGCAATTTTTTCTTTTAAATTATGTCCATCTAAACATACTAAGCAAAAGAGAGTACCCTAACTAAAATGTTCAATACCCATCCTGAAAGGCAAAGAGGATGGACATCCAAAGAAGAAGAAAACAGGAAACAACCTAGGAACCTGCTACAGAGGGCCTCTGAAAGCCAGAAGAAGAAAACAGGAAACAAGCTAGGAACCTGCCACAGAGGGCCTCTGAAAGCCTCTGCCATGCAGACTGTGAAAGCAGATACTGAGCCTGATGGCCAACTGACAGGCAGAGTGAATGGAATTTTATGTAAGAAGTGGGAAATAGTAAGAGCTTGAGAGGACAGGAACTCCACAAGGAGAGCAACAGAACAAGAAAATTTGAACACAGGGAACTTCCCAGAGACTCATACTCCAACCAAGGACAATTCATGGAGATAGCCTAGAACCCTGACAATGCAGCCACTTCTGATGAGAACTGATAGACTAAGATTAGAAAGAAGGAGAGGAGGATCTCCCCTATCAGTGGACTTGGGGAGGGGCATGCATGCAGAAAGGGGGGAGAGGGAGGAACTGGGAGGGGAGGAGGTAGGGTCATATGGGGGGGATACAAAATGAATAAAGTGTAATTAATAAAAGTTAAAAAAATATGTCCATAGAGAACTAGAATATATATATTTTTAAATTAAACAGTTATTGAATACTTACTTTGTAACTGAAATCAATCTGACATTGAAACTTGTCAGTGTAATGCAAGTGTAAAATATAAACAATATCTAAGCCACTACCATTTCTAAAATTTAAAAATTCACTGTAAGCAAAAATAAGAAAAAAATATGTCTCCTTCTCTATGTTTTAAGAAGCATAAAAGAAGAAGAAACAGAAATACTGTAGAAGCAGGAGAGTGGAGAAGAGCACAGTGAGTTTCTATATTCTGGGCATGCCATGGACATAACAGTCAGAAACACAATGCAGATGTACACATCTACCCATGACTTGCACATATAACCACAGATGGTGGAAAAGGCTAATGAAAAGAAGAGAGTGAGCAAGAGTGAAGAGGGACAAGAAGGGCAGTAGAGGTGAATGTGATCACAACAAAACTTGTTTTAATTAACATTATTTTGTATCATTAATATATAAAATAATATACAGACTTAATATCACTAATATACAGGCTTGAAAATGGGAAGTATATGTTCACTGAAATGATGTTGGATAAGTGAGTAAGGATTGTACAGGATAAAAAGGAAAGAACAATTTGCATGCAAAACTAAAATAGGGTGAAAAGAGCCTTTAGGCTAAATGGTTTACATTTCTTTTCATAGACTACCTGCAGTGTGTCACCTTGTCATAACAGGAAATCTTCAAACTCTTCTGTTTGTCTCCAGACATTAGAAAGAGTATTTCTGGATAAGGCTGGGCAACCTATACTTGTGCTGTTTCCTTGGTGATAATTATGCATGGAAATGTTTGGAAACTAATATTTTATGGTATGTGAAGTCATTTGGGTATTATTTCTACATTGGGACCATGCTATGTTAATGAAGCTGACCATCAATTACAGTGCTGACAGCAGAGACCCTCATAACCTTTTGAGTTTGCGTATTGGTAGCAGAAGGTGTTAAAACTGTCCTGCAAGACAGTGACAGGGTCATAATATTAACTTGGAAATAAATGTGTTGATAATATGAATGATATAGTGGGTGACATAGTTCACAGGGGTTTAGAGATCTTCCTAACACTCTGGAAATTTTCAACACATTGGCACCCATGATACTGATGAAGATTTATAAAGGAACTGATGGCTTTTCATTGGTAGAAACAAACCAATGAGGGTAGACTTGAAGATAGGGAGAGGATAAAGCTTCAAAACTTATGGCCAGTTGTCAACTATAGTACAAAGATGTAACAAATCTTGTGGAAAAATATTTAAACAAACCTGCTGCAGAAGTTGAGAAAATTAATCCAATGTCTGAATTGTGTAGTGTTAACTTCTTCTGGCTTCTTTATAGAGTGTTATCCAACAATTAATTGTAAATATTGATGCTGAAGTTATCATCAGCTGTGGATAGTTTAGAAAAATCTCCTAGAGAGCTGTGGTGGCTGTCATAGAATTAAAATTTTATTATTTTCAGCAATACTAATTTCAAAGTTAACCATTGTCTCAGTATAACTTAGCATCTTTGGATTAGGAAAACATTGTATGATTTTTATTCTTCTTGGTGAGACATGAGCAAACATCTATTAATATAAATGCAACACCAATAACAAACAAAAAGTTCCTATTGAAGTTCATCTTGGCAAACAAATAATTTTTTGGACTAGATTTATTTACAGAGCATGAGTGAAATATTAGTTTCAGGAGTGCATGAAACTCTTAAGATAGTTGCATCACTGCAAAATTTCACCCATGAGAATTTTATGGAAGTTACATTATGGAACTCCAATTTAGTTTAACCCTCCATTTCCTAATGAGAAACAAAGACATTCCCATTTCTTATATTCTCATTTACCTAAATCACTTGTAGCTGGGCAAGAAGGGTAAACTTATGGTTAGACTGTTAGAAGAGACTTCTATGATCTCCTCTTTGTTCTCTTGCTAGTGTCATCTCCATTTAGAGTTAGTTACTGATGTATCGTTCAGAATAATGAGCTGGTACAAAATGGGGAAGAAGTGACTTTGCTACACACACACTCACACACACATATACATATGTACATACATAGATGTAGCGCACACACACACATTATATATATATATATATATATATATATATATATATATATATATATATATATGCTGTCCTATAACACAGATGATCATTTGGATAAAATGTTTCTTTGATGCTTTCTCTGTGTGCATGACATTGTGTGCTTCCTGTCTTTCACTGCTCTGTCCCGGTGTAAACATATCAAATATATGTTTGCATAACATAAGTGGAAAACAATTCATATTTGTAAATGTATATTTCAGTGGTATGATGAAATAAGTTTTCAGAGAAAAAAAACCTGCAGTTTTTATTTTATACCAAATAGCTTAACACCAAAAGTTCAAGTTAAACACTGGAGTATGTTTTCTTTCTGCTTTTATTTTTAACTTACATTTTTTATTCACTTTACATGCTGGTTGTAGCCCCATACTTCCTCCCTTCCCAGTCTCACCCTTCCTCCCTTCCTTCTCCCCACTCACCTATTCCTCAGAAAAAGGGAGCTTCCTCTCCCATTTGCCCCTAGCTTATCAAGTTGCAAGAGCAAGTATCAAGTATCAAGACTAAACATGTCCTCTTCTCCTGTATCCTGACAAGGCAGTCCTGCCAAGGGAAAGTGATCAATAAGCTGGCAAGCAAGCCCATGTCCAATGAAGTTCCCACTTTTCTTGCTAGAGGACCCACATGAAGCCTAAGCTGCATATCTACTACATCTTTGTAGGGGTCATAGGTCCAGTTCATGCATAGTTCTTGGTTGATGCTTCAGTCTCAGTTAGGTCCTCTGAGCCCTAATTAGTTAGCACTGGTGGTCTTATTGTGGAGTTTCTACCACCTCCAGATCCTTTTCTCTTTCCTCCTACTTTTCCACATGACTCCCTTCTCTTGCCCAATGTTTGGTGCTAAGTCTCAGGATCTGTTTTCAGGTGCTTCTGGTCTTTCAGAGGATAACTCTATCAGGCTCCAGTCTGCTAGTTCAACAGAGTATCTTACATAGCTTCATGGAATGGAACTCTCCCATAAGATGGGTCTTTGTTTGGTCCAGGCATTGGTTGTGCAATCCCTCAATATTTGCTCTATCTTTACCCCTGTACATCTTGTAGGCAGAGTAAATTCAGGATCCAAGTTTCTGTGGGTGGTTTGCTATTCCTCTCTCTTTACTAGGAGACAAGTCTAGTTGGAGGGTATCCTCTTTAGTCTTTATGTGCTCTGCTTGAATCCCCTCATATCCACCCAGGAGTCTACCTTGACTTAGGTCTCCAACTTGTCACAGGGATATCCACACCATCAGTTTCTCTTTTTTCTATAGGCCTTCAGTCCTCTACCCCTGTCTATTCTGTCTCCCCTTCCAAGTGAGATTTATGCATACTCCCTTGGATTCTCCTTGTTATTTATCTTCTTTGGGTCTGTGCCTCATAGTATGTTTATCTTGTACTGTTTAACTAAAATCCCCTTATAAGTGAGTACATACCATGTGTGTCTTTCTGGGTCTGAGGATGATATTTTCTAGTTTCATTCATTTGGCTACAGATTTCATGATTTCTTTTTCTTTTACTTTTTTTTTTTTTTAAATATCTGAGTAGTATACCATTGTGTAAATGTACCACAGTTTCTTTTATCCATTCTTCAGTTGAGGACCATCTATGTTGTTTCCAGCTTCTGGCTATTACTAATCAAGCTGCTGTGAACATAGTTGAGCAAATGTCCTTATGGTGGAGCATCTTTGGGGTATATGTCCAGGAGTGGTATAGGTCGATCTTGAGGCAAAGGTATTCCCAATTTTCTGAGAAATTTCCAGATCAACTTCCAAAGTAGTTGTACAAGTTTACATTACCATCAGTAATGGAAGAGTGTTTCCCTTTCTCCACAACCTCACCAGCATGTGCTGTTCCTTGAAATAGACTGTTTGAAAGACCCCCGGAGGGTGCCCTTCTACTCAGGGAGACCCCCCTGACCCATGAACCAACGAATCCAGGCGACCGGATGCAATTAGCAAGAGGTTTATTGGAAACTCACGGGTACCCGGGCGACAAGGTCTCTCAAAAGACTTGCGCCTCGAGCAAGGGGAGTGTGGGGTTTATATAGGGTCTCTGTGCCTAAGCAGAATTACAGAAGCGAGAGGAGGCATAGTTACAGGAATTTAATGGGCTCATTTGCACACTGCTGGCAGTGGGGCAAGAATAACGGTCCGAGTTGCGGAACAAAGGAACAGGGAAGTGCCCAAAATATCCTGGGGACATCTGAGTCTGTGTCTCATGGTTGTTCTGGAAAGAAACTCTGACCGCAAAACATCTTATCTAGCTCGGTTGGGTGCCAGGGATTTTCCACCGGGGTGAGGGGAGGATCATTTGGGAAGGGGTCTTTCATGTTGATCAATGGAATTGAATAGATGACCCAGAAAGAAACCCATATACCTATAGACACATGACTTTTGACAAAGGAGCCAAAACCTTTGGAAAAACCAATGGAAAAAACATAGCATCTTCAACAAATAGTGCTGGTCTAACTGGATGTATACATGTATAAAAATGCAAATACATCCATATTTATTCCCATGCACAAAACTCAAATCCAAGTGGATCAAAGACCTCAAAATAACACTAGATACACTAAACTAATTAATATAGAAAGTGGGGAAGAGACTTTTACTCATTGGCACAGGAGCCAACTTCCTGAACAGAATACCAACAGCTTAGGCTCTAAGAGCAACAATTAAAAAAAACGGGACCTCTTGAAATTGAAAAGCTTCTGTAAAGCAAAAGACACTGTCAATAGAGCAAAACAAAAAGATCCTATATCCAATCCTATAGCCAACAAAGGGCTAATATTCAAAATATGTAACAAACTCAGAAAATCAAACATCAATAAACAAAATGACCCAATTAAAAATGGGGCACAGAACTAAACAAAGAATTTTCAAGAAAGGAATTGGCAAAGAAGTCCGTTAAGAAATGCTCAGGTTCTTTAGTCATCAGGGAAATGCAAATCAAAACCACTCGTGGAATTTAAACCATTGTTCTGAGATGTTTCTACTCTGGTTTAGAAACTCTACAATAAAAAGACAGGCCAACAGTTACTGCAGAAGAAGGCTGAAGATGATGCTCCAAACATCCTGTCTCAACTCTTGTGTAAACAGGACACAAATAAAGCAACTAGATACAATGTTGTGCAATGGGAGGAGCCAGAGGACAGGAAAGAGGGGAGGAGCCAGAAGGCAGGAGATGAGTGGGAGGAGCACGAGAAGAGCAGAGCTGGAGGAAAGAGCTTGGAGGCCGTGGAGCATGAACCAGACCTAAGATTTCACAAAAAGCAAGTATAATGTGGGAAATCTAAATGTTAGGAAACAGAGGGCAGCAGGCAGAGGAGGAGGCAGAGACTTGAGGCTTGCTGCTGGCACTGCTTGCTGCAGCAGCCTGCCTTTTGCTGTGGCTGTCGAGTCTAGACCTTTAAAAAATTTCCTGTGTGCTGTGTGTTTATTTTATTAATTTTAATCCTCACTCCCTACTCAAGAACCGTTCGACTCTGCTGGCTGGCTCCGGCAATATCCATGCATGGTCCTTGGTTGGATAAACAGTCTCATAGAAGACCATTGTGCTCAGATATATTTGGACCTTGTGGGCTCCTTGTCCCCTCTAGGATATACTAATTCCTCCTTCCTTAATATGATTCTTCAAACTCAGCCGAAGGTTTGGTTATGGGTCTCAGCATCTGCTTTGATACACTGCTAGGTAGAGTCTTTCAGGTGCCTTCTGTGGTAGGCTACTGTCCTGTTACTTGTTTTCTCCTATTTCCAATGTCCATCCCCTTTGTCTTTCTAGATGAGGATTGATCATCTTACCCCTGGACCTCTTTCTTGTTTATCTTCATTAGGTGTACATATTTTAATATGTTTATCCTATCTTATAGTGAGGATACACCATGTGTGTCTTTCTGCCTTGGGGATACCTCACTCAGGATGATTTTTTCTAGATCCCACCATTTGCCTGGAAAATTCATGATTTCCTTGTTTTTAATTGCTGAGTAGTATTCCATTGTGTAAAAGTACCACAATTTCTACAGACAATGAGGAAATAAAAATAAACATTAGGTCATACTACAAAAGCCTATATGCCACAAAGTTAGAAAATCTAAAAGTAATGGACAATTTTCTCGACAGATTACATCTATCAAAATTAAGTCAAGACCAGGTAGAAAGATTGAACAGCCCTATATACCCAAAGGAAACTGAAGCAGCCATCAACAGCCTCCCTTCAAAAAAAGCCCAGAATTTTCAAAACAATCTTGTACAACAACAGATCCTCTGGAGATATCTCCATCCCTGATCTCAAGTTGTACCACAGAGCAATAATAATAAAAACTGCATGATACTGGCTTAGAAACAGAAACGTTGATCAATGGAACCGAATAGAAGACCCCGAAATACCTATGAATACTTGATTTTTGGCAAAGAAGCCAAAACCATTCAATGGAAAAAAGACAACGTCTTCAACAAATAAATGGTGCTGGTCCAACTGGATGTCTACATGCGGAAAAATGAAAATAGATCCGTATTTATCACCCTGCACAAAACTAAAGTCCAAGTGGATCAAAGACCTCAATATAAAACCAAATACTCTAAATAGGTTAGAAGAAAAAGGAGAAAAGACCCTAGAACTCATTACCAATGCACAAGAGACAACTTCCTGAACAGAACACCATCAGCACAGGCCCTCAGAGCAACAATCAATAAATGGGACCTCATGAAACTGAAAAGCTTCTGTAAAGCAAAAGACACTGTTGTTAGAACAAAATGACAGCCTACAGAGTGGGAAAAGATCTTCACCAAGATCTTCAGCCATCTTGACAGAGGGCTGATATCTTGTTTATTATTTACAAATTATTTATTTTATTTTTGAACTTCTATGATCATTTCATATTTTCTCCTGCCCCTTCTCTTTTTTTAATATATTAATTAAAGTTTATTCGCTTTGTATCCCAGCTGTAGCCTCTCCCTCATTCTCTCCTAATCCCACCTTTCCTCCCTCTTCTCCTCCCAACCCCCTCTCCAAGTCCACTGATAGGGGTGGTCCTCCTCCCCTTCCATCTGACCCTAGCTTATCAGGGCTCATCAGGACTGGCCGCATTGTCCTCCTTTGTGGCCTGGCAAGGCTGTTTCCCCCTCAGGGGGAGGTGGTCATAGAGCCAGCCACAGAGTTCATGTCAGAGACAGTCCCTGTTCCCATTACTAAGGAACTCACATGAATACTGAGCTACATCTGAGCAGGGGTTCTAGGTAATATCCATGAATAGTCCTTGGAGTATCAGTCTCAGAAAAGACCTCTGTGCCCAAATATTTTGGTACTGTTGCTCTTCTTGTGGAGCTCCTGTCCTCTACATGTCTTATTCTAAAATCTCCCATTGTATTCTTCTTTCCTTTTTTCAAATTCATGTCCTTTTTTTCATTAATTGTTATTACACACATATATACATTTGTAAACATACCTATATTTCAAAGTATAACATGTCTTGTCTTTGAAATATTTCTTGTATTTATATTACTTTTGTTATATCATGTGCATTTCTTATATGCAAATATATTATTTCAATCTCCTTTTTTATATATAGACAGGGTTTCTATGTGGAGCAGCCCTAGCTCTCCTGGACTTGCTTTGTATACTAGTCTGTCCTTAAACTCACAGTGATCCATCTACCTCTGCCTTCCTGAGTGCTGGGATTAAAGACATGTGCCACCACACCCAGCTAACATATTTCTTCAATAAAATTCTGAGTGAGAAAACAAACATTTCAGTACATTACAACATTAAAAATTTTTAAATAAATACAAAACTAAGAGTAATTAAATATTTATTTCAACAGTGTTGTTTCATGAAACTATGTGGTTCAGCAAGATGACTCATCAAGTCCACTCTCAGTCAAGTTTAACAATCTAAGTTCAGATCCTAGGAGATACATGTTGACGGACATCACTATTTCCCATAAGTTATCCTCTGACCTCTTATGTGTGTACTCTGGAATGCACATACAAAGGTGTACATTCATATTCACACACTCAATTAAGGCAATAAAAATGCAGTGCATATATATCAAAATAACACTTTAATAACATCATTTGATATAAAAATCTTAAACTCCAATTTCAGTAGTCATTAATATACTGCAGTCAATGAGAAAATTCTTATGCATATTTAATTTCCTCAAGAGAAAAATATTATAACAAAGTTTTATTTTTCACTATACACTAAAGACATCATGGTTATAAATTTTCTAAAGTAATAAATCATCACACACAGATGACTTTAATTTGCTGAATTTACTGAATTTGCTAATATGTTGCAGGACAAATCACAAAGTTCTGCCAAAGATTTGATTTTATTTTTCACTGTTTTCTCATAGTTGAAAGAAAATCACGTTATGTTTTAAGATTTTAGAAACCTTAGAATGCATTTTTTTCAAGACATACTTTATCTCTGTAGGCTGTCTTGGAACTCATTCTTTAGACCAGCTGGCCTCAAACTCAGAGATCCACTTGCCACTGCTTCCTGAATGTTGGGATTAAAGCATGTGTCACCAAGCCTGGCTATACCTAATTGAGTTGTTGGCCAAAGGGACCCCATGGGAATCCCCAAACAACACAGACTATGGCCAAGACAATAGGTTGCAAGTCACAAACTGACAGCAAACCTCCAATGTTGAAGACAAAATCTACATAACTCATTGAATGTAGAAGTGTGGAGATGGATACATAGAGCCTTCACTCTGTCTGTTATATTATATTTGGTACAGAAAGGTACTTTGCAGGGTACCAATAGAGAAATGTAAGAACCATATACACCCTTGGATCTAGAATTGTGTACTATCTCCAAGACCATCTCCAATAGTAGCATGCAATATGTGGGAGTAACAAAAAAATATCTGCTTTAACTTAAGGTTTCCTCCAGGTGATGGAACAGGTCCCAAAATGGTATAGATAACTAAGAACCAGACAGATAGGGACCTATGGCAAAATCAAGTAATACGCCGTGGTCCATTCTCTGTCAGTCACCTACCCCTGAACATGAGGTTTGAAATGGGTGGTTGATTTAGAGGTCCTTGTTTTCTTGACGTCCTTTATCCTCTCTGACTCTTAGACTCTTCTGCCTTCTCTTCTAAGGAGTTCCATGCGCTCCAAGGGAAAGTAATTGATGGAAATTGCTTCTGTAGGAATGAGTGTTCCAAGGTCTCATTCTTTGCTTAATGTCTCTCTGTGGATCTCCATATTTGTTCTCAATTGTTGCATGGGGGAGCTTCTCTGATGCTGGTTAAACAAGGCAATGATCTATGAGTGTAACAGAGTACCATCAGGAGTCATTTAAACACTATTGTTTATTTATGTAGTATCTGTAAAATAAAACTACAAAGAAACATGATGGCCTTTTAAATCAAGTTGAGTTTTTGTTCTGAATATAGTTTGTCTGACACAATTAAAAAATAGAAAACTTATTATTAAAGAAAAGTCAAAAGATTTCCTGCACTCTGCCCAAAGGTTGGCCATAAGTCTCAGCACCTGCATTGATAGTCTGCAGAACAGGGCCTTTCAGAGGCCCTCTGTGTCAGGCTTCTGACTTGTTCCCTCTTTTCTCCTTCTGATGTCCATCCTCTTTGCCTTTCTGGATGGGAATTGAGCATTTTAGCATGAGTCCTTCCTCTTGATTAGTTTCTTTAGGTGTACAGATTTTAGTAGTTTTATCCTATATTATATGTCTATATGAGTGAGTATATACTGTGTGCGTCTTTCTGCTTCTGGGATAGCTCACTCAGGATGATCTTTTCCAGATCCCACTATTTACCTGCAAATTTCATGATTTCCTTGTTTTTTATTGCTGAGTAATATTCCATTGTGTAGATATACCACAATTTGTGCATCTCATGAAAGAAGTGGGAAAGAGTAAGATCTGGAGAGGACAGGAACTCCACAAGGAGAGCAACATAAACAAAAAAATCTGAGCACAGGGATCTTTCCTGAGACTGATACTCCAATCAAGAGCTATGCATGGGGATAACCTAAGACCCCTGCACAGATGTAGCCTATGGCAGTTCAGTATCCAAGTGGGTTCCATTATAATAGGAACAGGGACTGCCTCTGACATGAACTGATTGGCCTGCTCTTTTATCACCTCCCCCTGAGGGAGAAGCAGCATTATAAGGCCACAGAAGAAGACAATGCAGCCACTCCTGATGAGAAGCAAGACAAAGAAGACCTCCCCTATCAGTGGACTTGGGGAGGGGTGTGCATGCAGAGGGTGGAGGAAGGGAGGGATTGGGATGGGAAGAGGGAGGGAACCACAGGGGGATACAAAGTAAATAAAGTGTAATTAACAAAGAATTAAAAAAAAAGAAAAGTCAATTTTTTAGAGATTATTTTTTAGCTCTGATTTGTGTTCGTTTCTTTCCTTAGAAATGCTGGAGGTTTTTTTTTTCTACCTCTCTTTTTTCCTTGTTCTACCTTATTTCAGAAATCTTACTGTGTTTTAGAATCTCATTGAGTATATCATTTGCATAATCAATATGCTTAGGATTCTTCACATAAGTTACCATGTTTGCTAAGACATAAAGGCTACTCCTTCTTAAAGATACTAATAAGAGAAAATATTTAACTATCAGTTGTTGTCTATTTTTTCTTTAAATCTCACATTTGGATGTATATTATATCAGCTCTGTCTTTTTCATAGCACTGCCTGATTCACAGACTAGATTATATTCTTGGTAAAGCAACAGGCTCTCTATGCCATTTCTTATCATGTCTCTGTACAGGTGAACTTTTATGTTCATTTTGTAATTTCTCATCTACTCTCACTTTTTTCCATTTGCTTATAAGAGCTTCAAGTTAAATGCTATCTTTATTCATCAGCTATCTCCTTACTGCTTATTGTATCCTCTGAAAATAATTCCCCGATTAAGAAGTCAAATATGCCCAGGCATAATTAAGATTCTGTGTAGAAGAATTGAAAGTGAGAAAACCAAAATCCATTCTTTGCTGTCCAGTTTTTAAACATTTCTCCACTAGTATTTCTACTGTATTTTCTATTTTTTATCTAATCACTTTTTATTTATTTATTTTTATTACAATTTGTTTATTTCATATTCCAGCTATAGCTCCCTTCCACAGCCCCTCCCAACCTGACCCTCCCTTCCTCTTCTCCTCCTATGCCCCTTCCCCAGTCCACTGAGAGCAGAGGTCCTCCTCCCCTTCCCTCTGAACCTAGCCTATCAGGTCTTATCAGGACTGGCTGCACTGTCTTCCTCTGTAGCCTAGTAAGGCTGCACCCGCCCCAGGGAGAGGTGATCAAAGAACCAGCCACTGAGTTCATGTCAGAGACAGTACCTGCTCCCCTTACTAGAGAATCCACTTAGAGACTGAGCTACCATGGCCTACATCTGTGCAGGGGTTCTAGGTTGTCTCCATGAATAGTCTAATCACTTTTTAAAAAAATCTTCATAATAGCTTATTTCTAGTATGTCAATGTGAAAGAGCTAAGATTTTCCTACTGAGTGTCAGTCATTGGCTCACCAGATTATTGTAATTTTTTTAAGATTCCCCTTTCCCTAAAATTAAAAGTTTTAGAAAATCCTATAAGATTCATCCATTTGCCTACTAATTTCATGATTTCCTTGTTTTTAATATCTGAGTAGTATTCTATTGTGTAAATGTACCACAATTTCTTATGTAACTAGAAAATATAATCCTGAGTGAGGTAACCCATACGTTACCCATAAGCAGAAAGACACCCATAGTATATACTCACTTGTAAATGGATATTAGCCATTACAATGGATATTACAAGGATAAATATACAAAAATATGCAGACCTAAAGAAGCTAAACAAGGAGGACCCTAGGGAAGATGCTTCATTCTCATTCAGAAGGGAAAACAGGATTGACACCAGAAGAGGAGGAAGAGAGGGAACAAGACAGAAGTCTACCACAGATGTCCTCTCAATGATTCCTCACAGCAGGGGGTTGAAGCAGATGCAGAGACCCACAGCCAAAGTTTGGGCAGAGTATAGGGTGAGATAGAAAGACCTAGAGGGGACAGAAGCTCCATAAGGAGACTAACAGAGCCAACAAATTTGAAGAGACTGATGCATCAACTAAGGACCATGCATGGAAAGCACATAGACCCCCTGCTTAGATGCAGCCCATAGGCAGCCCATTTCCCATGTGCATCCCTAGTAAGGGGCTCAGGGGCGCTGGCTGAAATGAGTACCATTGCTTGCTCTTTGATCATTTCCCTCTGTCCGAGTGGGCTTACCAGGCCACAGAGGAAGAATATCTAGAGTATCCTGATAAGACTTGATTGGCTAGGGTCTGATAGTAGGATAGGATGACTTCCCCTTTTCAGTGGATTAAGGGAAGTGAATAGAGGAACAAGAAGGAGGGGGGAATGGGAGGAGATGAGGAAAGGGGTTACAATCAGGATAAAAAGTGAATAAATTTGAAAAATAATAAAATAAAAATTAAAAAAGGAAAATCCTATAAGAGAATTGGGTACATGTCTTAGTACTGAGAAGTGGCAACTTTGGGATTGAATTTACTTGAATAATTAAAAATATTGCATTGTTATCATGCTAGAAAAATATGCCTAATAAAAAATCCTAGCCTCTCACTGAGTATACTAATACATATAAGCATGTGAAGATGTGATCATTTGTAAAGTTAATTGTAGAAAGTTATATACATATCTATAAGTATCTTGTGAAGTGTTGAAAGGAATACTACCTTATATTCTTTATCATACCATGGTTTGAAACATTGAATATAGTTTTTTTTCTATGTTATGATTCAAAAGGTCTGAATGTATAATACTAAACAATACTTCCTCCTTCAAAAAATGGCATTTGGGGTAGTAGTTATTTTTGTAGGCATTTTTGTAGTAGTTATTTGTTTTTCATCAGCCCTAGAAATAAGAGACTGTGCTATTGGCATCTATATGTTCAGAATCATATCTGACCTGGAAAACAATTCACAAGATCCCACATATTTAAGGGCAGGGTAGATTGGAACTCAGGGTAGACAAAAGGTGAGTCTTCACTTTCTTCTTCATGTGCTAGGTGAATTTCAACATGTAAGTTGAGAATAAATTTATTGTTCTTTTTTGTTGTGTGAAGTGTAATGTGTATGCTGCATTGTTTTGGAAAAGGTCTGCACCCCACCCCACTTCAATTTCACATGCAGATAAAATGAACCTGAGACTAAAGAGACCTGAAAATTTCCCAACCTCTGTCAGTACATGAATAGTCACATGGGATACTTTGGAAAACAGAAGAGGATGAAATAAACAAGAGATGAAGGGAAACTGAGTAAATATAGAACCATTCATATCTAGAGGTGGGCATAAAAATGAGGTTGTGAAAGGTATTCAAAACTGAGTATATAAAGATGACCTACTCAGAATGGGAGTTGACAGTGGTGGGTAATTACAACCTCACAGAGTATTTGGAAGAAATAATAAACCACCTTTTTACTTGGTAAGGATGACACCAAATGATTGATGCTATCAATATGGAGAAACACAACATTATGTAGTTGTCAATAAATCATCTATAAAGAACAGGAATTTTATTGTAGGCTACATATACAATTATTTAGAAGTAGAAGCCTAAATACCCATCTTTCAATATTACCAAACTTATACATACAAAATATCTACATCCTCTTTATGAAAAACAATGCCAAGTTGTAAGAAGGCCAAAATAATACTACAAATATTGACATAATGTTATAATGTAATGAGAAATGATAATATAGAGAGTGTGCTTGAAGATTATGCACTCCCATGCAGGTCTGAATACCCAGGGTAATGGCACATAGACTCATGCATTATGGATGTGGTTGTCTCTTAATGCTTCTTGTGTTGTGAGCTTTGTTGTAATGTAACAGTAGTATTGACAGCTGTGTAACTTTTAAGAAAATAAAGTCTTATTTGGAGGTCCTTTAACCATAGGGCTGCTCTCCTCAGAGGGGATTAAGGTGGGTTTTATGAGGTCTCTGATGCTGTTCTTTTGAGCCAGTTACTCTGGGAAGATCAATCCGGGTCTCATCCAATTTACAGGCCTCTTCAGTATTATGTACTCAAATGTAATTTTCTCAATATTTCTCAACATTTCCCAATATTTCTCAGTGTTAGGCTGTGTCCATTTCCAGAACCACCAGATAAATAAACTCTGTTATGAAGATACCTGAATCCAGATATTCAGAATAATGATAATCAGAAAGAAATTATAAAAGACTAAAATTTGGTATTTGAAAATGTGTATCTGAATCTGTCATTTGAAATAGCCAAGCATTTCATTTCCTGTATGAGATAACTTTTGAACACTCATGGAGCAAATCACAACAAACTTAGCAACACAAAATCAGTTGAACATTTTATTTTTAATCTTACCAATTTGATTGATCAGATATTTGTGTGAATTAAAAGCACCACTGGCTCAGGGTTCTACCTGGCTTAAACTAATGTGCGTGTCCTGGCTACCATCTTACCTGCAGCTCAGGATTCCGTGGATAAGCCGTCCAGGTTGTCAGTAGGTTTCAGTTTCTTGCAGTTGAAAACTGAACTTCATATTATCTTGGAATATATCTACCTTGAGGAAACATAGTACACTGAAGACCACCTTATAGTCCTAATAAGGAATTTTTTATAGCACATAAGTTTATTATTTAAATACAAGAACATCTTTCCATTCCAAATCAGTGGGATAGAATATGACACAGAAAACTGGAGTTATCATCTTATGCTAAAAAAATGACCTTATCAAGAAAGTCACTATTACATTTTCTTTTCACATTCAATACGGTATAATATAGATATAAATATAAGTACATGTATGTAGAAACCTAGTCTATATGGATATTAAAATTATTGAAGTGAATTCAAAAGATGTAATGAAGTTTTACTCTTTCATGTAAACTAGAGAACTGAGAAAAAGCTTATTTCTAGTACATTGTACATTGAACATTGAGAAAAATTGGAGGATAAGCAAACAAACAAAAGTAACTGTGTGCTTTGTAAATTTCCAGTGCATATTTAAATATTTAGTGAGCATGGATTATATCTTGCCACTAGACTATAGAAAGTTTTGCTTGAACATATCCTCTTTTGCTTCACCAAGAGGGATTGAATTGGGTTATATTCTCTGAAAATAAAAGCTCCTAAGTTTCTTTGTATCTAAAAAAAGTATTTGTTACATGTAATCATGGGGACATTGAAAGGTCCATCAAAGATATCTTGATTAGTTTTACATTTTGACATATGTTTTTACAAATAAAAATTTCGGGTTGATGATTGAAATAAATAGTCTTCACGATTACTTTTCAATTAGTACTATGAAACCATTCTTAAAATGTGTTGAATGATGGTCTCATTTCCTATTTTAATGAGTAAGGCAAAGAGAAAATTGTCTTCTTGTGTTGGAATCAGGGTGCTTGAATAGCTGTATTACATATTAATATGATTGACCCATAGGGAGAGGCACTATTAATAGGTATGGCTTTGTTGTCTTGTTGGAGGAAGTGTGTCACAGTGAAAGTGTGTTTTGAGGTCTCCTATACTCAAATTAATCCCAGTAGGGCACACGGTCTCTCCTTCTGCTGCCTGTGGATCAAGATGTAGAACTCTCAGCTCCTACATCTTTACCATGTGTGCCTGCATGCTGCCATATTTCTCACCATGATGATAATGGACTAAACCTCTGAAACTGCAAGCCAGCATCAATTAAATGTTTTCCTTTATAAGAATTTCTTTGTTTAGCTAAGTACCCCATTTTTAAATTGGATTACTTGATTTGTTGCTGTGTAAATTCTTGAGTTCTTTATATATTCCAGATATTAGCCCTCTCTCAGATATAAGGTTGGTGAAGATCCTTTCCTATAGGCAGTCATTTTGTTCATACAGTTTCCTTTGATTTACAGAATATTTTTAGTTCCACGAGGTCCCATTTATTTAATGTTGATCTTAGAGCCTGTGATGTTGGTGTTCTGTTCAGAAAGCCATCTACTGTGCCAATGAGTTCAAGGCTTTTCCCCACTTTTTCTTCTAAGAGGTTTAGTATGTCTGGTTTTATATTGAAGTCTTTGATCCACTTGGACTTCAGTTTTGTGCAGGGTGATAAGTATGGATCTATTTGCATTTTTCTACGTGGAGACGTTCAGTTAGACCAGCTCCATTTGTTGAAGATGCTGTCTTTTTTCCAAGGTATGGTTTTGGCATTTTTTTTTTCAAATATCCAGGGGTATGGGTTTATTTCAGCATCTTCTATTTGATTACATTGATTCACCGGTTGGTTTCTATGCTAGTACAACAGAGAAATATCGAATGGCAGAGAAATACTTAAAGAAATGCTCAATGTCCTTAGTCATCAGGGAAAGCAAATTAGAAAAAAAAAGACACTGAGATTTCACCTTACACCCATCAGAATGGCTAAGATCAAAAACTAAAATGACAACACATGCTAGAGAGAATGTGGAAAAAGGGGAACCCACCTCCATTGCTGGTGGGAATGTAAACTTCGAACACCAATCTTTTGCTTTCTCAGATAATTAGGAATAGCGCTACCTTAAGATCCTTCTACACTACTCCTAGGCATATATCCAAAAGATGCTCAAGTATAAAACAAGGACATTTGCTCAACTATGTTCGAAACAGCTTTATTTGTAATAGCCAGAAGTGGGAAACAACCCAGATGTCCCTCAGCTGAGGAATGGATACAGAAATTGTGGTACATTTACACAATGGAATACTACTCAGCAATAAAAAGAAGGATATCATGAAATTTGCAGGTAAATGGTGAGAACTAGAAATGAAGATCCTGAGTGAAGTATCCAAGAAGCAGAAAGACACACAGGGTATATACTCACTCAAATGACAGATTCAGATACACATTTTCAAATACCAAATTTTAGTCTTTTATAATTTCTTTCTAATATCATAAGTGGATATTAGAGACATAATATAGGATAAACAGACTAAAATCCATATACATAAGAAGCTAAGCAAGAAGAAGGACTCTGGGTAAGATGTTCAATCCTCATTCAGAAAGGCAAAGAGGATGGACTTCAGAAGAGGGGGAAAACAGGGAACAGGACAGGAGCCTACCACAGATAGCCTCTGAACCTGCTGAGTATCAAAGCAGATGCTGAGACTCATACCAAACTTCAGGCAAAGTGAAGAGAAACTAATGAAAGAAGGGGGAGATAGAAATACCTAGAGGGGCTAGGAGCTCCACAAGAAGAGGCACAGAACTTAAAAATCTGAACACAGGAGTGTTTTCTGAGACTGATACTCCAACCAGGGACAATTCATGGAGACAACCTAGAACCCCTGCAGCGATGTAGCCCATGGCAGCTCATAATCCTAGTGCGTCTCTTGTAATGGGAACTTTGACATAAACTGATTGGCCTGCTCTTTGATTACCTCCCCCTCAGTGTGGGTGAAGCCTTACCAGACCACGAAGACAACAATGCAGCCACTCCTGATGAGACCTGATAGACTAGGATCAGATGAAAGGGGAGGAGGACCGCCCCTATCATTGGACTCGGGGAGGGTCATGGTGAAAAAGGAGGGAGGGAGGTTGGGAGGGGAAGAGGGAGGGAACTAGAGGTGGGATACAAAGTGAATAAATTGTAATTAATATAAAAAGAGTTTCCTTGGTCACGGCATCTCTTCATAGCAATAAAAACCTAATAAGGAGGAATGATATATATTTTGTCATTATACATTTTACATACATTGTTTCCTATCTTACATTCATAAATAAGTGTCCACAATAGAAGGGCATTTACATTTTCTTTTCTTGAGTTAGTAAACATTTATCTCAATTATACAATAACCTTGGTATATTTTCTGTTAATACAATATTATGTATCTTTATTTTATTTTTAATTAAACATTTTTTAAAAATTTATTCATACAAATTATGTGTTTGAAACTAATCCTCTCCCTATTCCCTTCTCTCCAGTTCCTCTGCTTTCCTCCTATATTTTCTTTTCTTTAATTAAATTTTTATTTTTTTACATTAAATTTGCTTTGCAACCCAGCTGTAGCCCCTTCCCTTATTCCCTCCCAATCCCATCCTCCCTCCCAGCTCCTGACCTCTCCAGGTCTTACTATCTCCCCTTTCTTTTGTAAGAGGATCTGTACTCTGCCAAAGTTTGGTTATGAGTCTCAACATCTGCTTTGATACACTGCTGGGTCTTTCAGAGGCCCTTAGTGGTAGGCTCCTGTCCTGTTTGTTGTTTTCTCCTTCTTCCCAAGTCCCTTTGTCTTACTAACTGAGGATTGATCATATTACCCCGAGTCCTCCTTCTTGTGTAGCTTCTTTAGGTGTACAGATTTTAGTATGTTTATCCTATCTTATAGGTCTAGTAGCCACTTATAAGTGACTATACACCATGTGTGTCTTTTTGCTTCTGGGATAACTCAGTCAAGATGATCTTTTCTAGTTCCAACCATTTACCTGCAAATTTCATGATTTCTTTGTTTCGTTTTGTTTTGTTTTGGTATCATTGATTAATATTCCACTGTGTAGATGAACCACAATTTCTGTATCCATTCTTCCGTTGAGGGACACCTGGGTTGTTTCCATGTTCTGGCTATTACAAATAAAGCTGCTACAAGCATGGTTGAGTAAATGTCCTTGTTGTGTACTTGAACATATTTTGGCTATATACCCAGGAGTGGTATAGCTGGATCTTGAGGAAGCACTATTCCTGATTGTCTGAGATGGCACCAGATTGATTTCCAAAGTGGTTGTATAAGTTTACATTCCCACCAGCAGTGGAGGAGGGTTCCCCTTTCTCCACATCCTCTCCGGCATGTGTTGTCACTTGAGTTATTGCTCTTAGCCATTCTGATGGGTGTAACATGAAGTCTCAAGGTTGTTTTGATTTGCATTTCCTGATGACTAAGGACATTGAACATTTCTTTAAGTGTTTCTCTGCCATTCTATAGTCCTCTACAGGGAATTCTCTGTTTAGCTCCATACCCCATTTTTAATTGGATTTCTTGATTTGTTGCTGTTTAACTTCATGAGTTCTTTATATATATTAGCTATTAGCCTTTGTTAGATATAGGGTTGGTGAAGATCCTATCCCAATCTGCAGGCTCTCGTTTTGTTCTGATGACAATGTTCTTTGCTTTACAGAAGCTTTTCAGTTTCAGTTTCATGAGGTCTCATTTATTGATTGTTGCTGTTAGAGCCTATGCTGTTAGTTTTCTGTTCAGGAAGTTCTCTCCTGTGTTTATTGAATCTATAGATTGCTTTTGGTAAGATGGCTATTTTTAGTTTGTTAGTCCTGCCAAGTCATAAGCAAGATCTTTCTATCTTCTGATATCTTCTTCTATTTCTTTCTTCAGAGACTTGATATTTTTTTCATACAGGTCTTTGACTTGCTTGTTTAGGGTCACACAAAGGTACTTTATGTGTTTTGTGGTTATTGTGAAGGGTGTTGTTTCCCTAATTTATTTCTTAGCCCGTTTGTTTTTGTATACAGGAGGGTTACTGATTTTTTTTTTGAGTTAATTTTGTATCCAGCCACATTACAGAAGGTGTTTTTCAGCTGTAAGAGTTCCCTGTTAGAATTTTTGGGGTCATTGAGGTATACTATCATATCATCTGCAAATAGTTATATTTTGACTTCTTTCTTTCCAATTTGTATCCCCTTGATCTCCTTTAATTGTCTTATTCCTCTAGCAAGGGAATTCCCCCACTGTTAAGGTGTTGGGTTCCATGTGTGATTTCAGCTTTAATAATGTTTCATTTACAAATGTAGGTGCTGTTGTATTAGCGGCATAGATGTTCAGAATTTTGATGTCTTCCTGGTGGATTTTTTCCTTTGATGAGAATGAAGTGTTCCTCCTCATCTTTTTTGATTAATTTTGGTTGAAAGTCTATTTTATTTGATATTAGAATAGCTACTCCAGCTTGTTTTCTGGGTGCATTTGCTTGAAAGACATTTCTCAAGCCCTTTACTCTTAGGCATTATTTATCTTTGTTGCAGAGGTGTGTTTCTTGGATACAGCAGAATGTTGGATCCTGTTTCTGCAACCATTATGTTAGTCTGTCTTTTTATTGGAGAGTTGAGTCCATTGATGTTGATAGATAGTAGTGACCAATGAATGTTAGTTCCTTTTATTGTGGAGTTAGTGGTATTACTGCATTTCAATGCTAATTTTATTTTAATTTTTTGTTGTGAAGTTATCTATATCCTGTTTTTTCTTGGGTGTAGTTTTGTTCGTTGGATTGGGGTTTTCCTTCTAGTATCTTCTGTATGGCTGGGTTGCTTTGCAGATATTGCTTAAATTTAGTTTTGTCATGGAATATTTTGTTTTCTCTATGTTGATTGAAAGCTTTGCTGAGTATAGTAATCTGGGTTGGCATCTGTTTTATTAAAGTCTGCATGACATCTGCCCAGGCACTTCTGGCTTTCTTAGTTTCTGAAGAGAAGTCTGGTGTGATTCTGATAGATCCACCTTTATATGTTACTTGCCCATTTTCCCTTGCTGTTTTTAATATCTTTTCTTTGTTCTGTAGACTTAGTATTTTTACTATGATGTGATGTGAGCAGTTTCTTTTCTGGTCTAGTCTATTTGATGTTCTGTAGGCCTCTTGCATGTTTATGGACATCTGTTTCTTTAAGTTGGAAAAATTTTCTTCTATGATTTTCTTGAAAATATTTTCTGGACCTTGGAGCCTGGAATCCTCTTTTTCATCTATTGCTATTATTCTTAGGTTTCGTCTTTTCATGGTGTCCTTGATTTCTTGAATGTTTATTGTTCGGGACTTTCCCGATTTTATTTTTTCTTTGAAAGAGGTATCAGTTTCAGCAATTATATCTTCAGCATCTGAGATTCTCTCTTCCATCACTTGTATTCTATTGGTGATACTTATCTTTGTGGTTCCTGCTCTTTTCTATAAGTTCTCCAGCTCCATGGTTTTCTCTGTTTGTGTTTTCTTTATAGATTGTAATTCTGTTTTTATGCTTTGCACCATTTACTTCATGTGTTTGAATGTTGATTCCTGTCTCTCTGTGATGGTTTCAGTTTTGTTGTTTGTTTCCTATCTATATGCCACTAATTGTGCCTCTACTTGTCTCTCTATTTGTTTGGCTGTATTTGCCTGTTTTCTTTGTGAGCTTTGTTCATTTCCTCTTAATTTTCTTCCATTTGTGTGGCTATTTCTTTGAGAGATTTGTTTTTTTCCTCTTCATGTGCCTCTATTAACTGAATAAAGCATAGCTTTAAAATCATTTTCATGTGTTTCTGATGAGTTGGAGTATTCACTGATTTTGAGGGTTGCTGGTGAAGCCATGATGTCCTGATTTTTGTTGGATGTGTTCTTATGCCAACCTATGGCCATTTGCTTATCTGTAACCTTCACTGTTTGTTCTTGGATTCTGCAGTTCAGTCTTTCTCTGGTATCTGGAGAATTCTTCAAAAAGCTGAGAGAGTTCTAGTAGTTTGAGAGTGAGAGATTGTTCTTCAGCTCTACCTAAGGGAAGAAGATCTTCAAACGCAGAAGGACAAATTTGGACGAGTGTTTGTGTGTGGAAGTATGCCTTGAAGGACAAGGGTGTTAGAGGATGTAGATGCCTGAAGTGTGGGACAGTAGTGCTGTGCATACATCAAAGTTATTGCAGGAGCTTGAGGTCATTGCAGGAGCAATTTGTTTATGCAGATTCTCTGAATGCCTCAGTAGTTTACAGGCCACTGGTATTCAGCTCTTTCTGAGCTCCAGGAGTTATTTGCCTGAACTCCACTGGTAGATCCGCAGAATAGGCCTTCAATGTTGAGAACACTGTCTCTCTGTTTCCCACAGTGAGTGCGTGGGTGGGAGAGATCTGATGTCTGGCTGCTAGCTTAGAAGGACCCTGGATTAGGGGCTCTGCAGGCTCTTAAAGGCGCACTCACTCTAGCAGGTCAAATCAGGAAGAACAGGAGTTCCCCCTGTTCTGTACTCTCAGTTTTGGGCCTGCTGGGTCAAATGTGCTTGTAGGACCTTTGTCAGCTCAGTGGCACTATAGCAACTGCTGAACTTGGGAGTCCAGTTGCAGCTGCGGAACTGGGAGGCTGGCAAAGGTGACTGCTGGGAAGTCCTAGGGAGCCACAACAGCTGTCCACAGACCAAGGTGGTCTGGCCGGTCTGGTGTACCTGGATTGTTTAATGGGTCTGTGGGACTTTGCTGGCTGTACTGCTGGCTGACCACCACTAAGGGGTTGGGCCACCCATACAGTCACTGGCTAGGAGGCCCTGCAGGTCCTTATAGCTGCTCATGGACCTGGGACTCAGATGGTTGGAACTGCGGACCCTGGGCTTAGAAGGCTGGTGCAATGGATCAGGTTCCTAAAAGGCTTGTACCACAGATCCAGGACCAGAAAGGCGGGTTCAGCTAGCAGCTGCCACTGAGGAGCTAGGAGTCCCTCCTCTGCTGTCTCAGTCCCCAGGCAGTGAGTTCTGTGCTAAATCTCTGGCATGGTGGGCTGGCTCTGCAGAGGAAGGAGGCCTGAAATGGGGAAGTGCAAGGAGCTCAAATGTTTGCCACTCTCTGCCCCAGAGAAGTCTGCTGATGACCTGAATGTAAATGGTCTCAGCTCATGTGATGTTTCCTCTCATTCAGGAAGCCTCAGTGTTCATTTTCTGGCTTCAGCTGTCCCTCTACTCACCAATTTCAGAGTTTCAAATCCTCAGTGAGCATTGGTCGCCACTGTCTTGGATCCCCCTCATTGTATCTTTATTATTGGCAAAATTATCTTATCTTTATTGAGCATTTTATTTAAAAATAGTAAAGATTTATACTGTCCTAACACAGATATCCACCATATGTGTGCATTTTGAAATTATACAATGGTATATTGTATATATTTATATAAGTTGATTTGTTTATTTATTTACTTTAGCTTTAGTTAGGTACCATTATATTGCTAATACCAAAATTTCATTTAAACCTTATTTTGGATTTGTGAAGGTGATAGTTATTCTGTCTTCTTTCCATATATTTATCTTAATACTACATAAGTACATTTGCACCTTTATTATGTAGGATATCTACAGATGTTGCTTCAGTCTTTGAGAATATGTTATCAATTCTTCTCACGTACTTTTATTACTATTGCTCCTACAATGTCAGTTTCAACCACAACATTGTGTGTAAATATTTTTTCAAATTTGGTTTTGACAAATATTCTAGTACTTTTCTGGACTTATGACTTAATGAAATATTTTTAAAAGTATTTGAACTGTACTATTTATACTCAAATGTTTAAAAAACAAAATGAATCATCAAAAATATATCTTCTGTTTTGTTTACATGCCTCACTATGATGATAGACATTCATATTTGTTATTGGTATTAACAAGAAAACTATGTCTTATTCACTTCCACACTAATATTAAAGTCTTTTTGTGGTGTGAAGATATTCATGAATTTACAGTTTCAACTTCCACAGCATTTTATAGAAAGACTTTGGCTCTTTTATCCTTACAAGAAATATAACTATTTAATTTCAAATCTGCTAAGAAAAGCAGACTCCAAGCAGGTATGAATTGGCAATGTTTTTACTTTGTTATTAAGATTTTCTCTTCAATGCATTTAGCTAGGCTTATTGCTACTGAAGGAAAAGGGATTTAAGTCATCATGGTTTCCCATTTCTGCAATCATAGGAATTGAATTTTGTTTCTGGAAAATTTAAAGTTAAAGACACAAAATAAGTGATAGCTAAATCATCTTCTGAGTGAAAGCAGCTATCTACACTTAGTTTCATGTTTGATATATGAATATTATTTGGATTTTATTCAATTATAAAATCCAATTATCCAACACAACATTAGCTGAAGTTACACAAAGTCCATTTTCATGGGAACACAATAATTAAAGTGTTGCAGCATGACTTCTACCTAGAACACTATGAAGTAACCCCAGACATTTAAAAAATCAATCAGAAAAGTTCTTCTTTACTCTCCCATTAGATATACAGAATTCACAATCTGTACCTCAGATACTTTATTTTTGCTTCTAGACAAAGAATCTTCATAAAAATAGACATGTTCAGATCCCTCTGTAGACTCAGTGGTATCCACAAAAACAAAACTAATGTCTTGGCCATTTTGGCAGTTGTTGAGAGTATTTATCACTCCTTATATTGTCAAATTGAAAGGCAAAAAAGAGAAACTTTAATTCTCATTTAATCCTTTAAAACTTCTTCTTAGTAAAGAAGAAATTCCTTTAACTAGGTTGTGATGTTTTTCACTCATAACCCTATAATAGAAATAGAACAGAAATTACACATAAAAAAGTCTCTTTCAACTTTTGAGCATGATTTTGAAGTGAAAGTTTTATTCTGAATTTGAAATATGCCAAGGTTTATGGCTGACTTTCAGGCACCACTTCCTTTGTTGGCAGTAGATGATTTGGAAATCAGATGTCTGCACACTTGTGATATTTCCAGGCTTAGAGTGTCAAAAAGACAAAATGGCATATGGTAAAGAAAAAGGGATTTCTCACATTCAGGAACACATTTCAATTTCCAAAACATAAAAATAAATAAGTACTTTTTCAAATTCATAAGAGAAATAAGGAGAGCTTTTCCAAAATTTCATAAACATACCAAGGTTAAGCAGCAAGATGCTTGAGTCTGTCACTTCCTGAAGCTTTTCTGCTTAGTGGATAAGTTCAGAATTCAGGATTGTCATGTTAAATTTGGCATGAAAATGAGTTCTTTGGCAATGGTGATGTAATCCTCCTCAAGAAAAAAAATAGTCTAATTAAAGTATACACTTGGATGTTTTCATATGAACATTTTTGTGGGAACTTTCTTCAATATTCACTAGCTAACTTGTAGTCCAGATGGACCCCTTGTATTAAAGGATCTGGCCAGGTTGAACTAAGATCTGCCAGCAGGGGTTGATCTATTGTCCATATACTGAGGTTCTTTATTAGAACTGTTTATTAAAAAGAAAGAAGGAAAGAAAGAAAAACCAGAAGCTGGAACATTCTGGAGTCTGCTAGTTTAGTTGTCTATGTGTTGATCTTTTGACCACACCACTACTTCAGTATGTCATTACGAACTAAATCAGTGCATTTTAAATTTTCTTCCTGATAAACTTTTGTCAATAGAAGAATTTAAAGGGCTAACTCTAAAAGCTGAGGAGGTGTTTCATTCAGTAAAGTGTTTGCTGTGTAAGTGGGAGAAACTAAGCTGAGAAATCAGTACTCACATACAAACAAAACAAAACAACTAGTGTGTTGACCTACATGGGATTGTAATCCTAGTACTAGTACTGGGTTAGCAGAAGAGGACAGAACCTGGAACACACTTGTCAGGTATTCTTGCCCAGTAGGTGAACTCTATGTTCAGTGAAAGGCTGTGTCTCAAAATCTAAAGGGGTATACACCTAGGAGTGGTATAGCTGTATCTTGAGGAAGCACGTCTTAGAAAGTACCAGATTGATTTCCACAGTGGTTGTACAAGGTTACATCCCTCTCCAGATTGTATTGTCACTTGAGTTTTTGATTTTAACCATTGTGATGAGTGGGAAGTGAAATCTCAGGGTCATTTTGATTTGCATTTTCTGAATGACTAAAGACTGAATATTTCTTTAAGTGCTTTTCTGCCTTTCCATATTTCTATCTAGAATTGTTTAGTTCTGTATCTCATTTTATAATTGTATTATTTGGCTATTGGTGTTTAATTTCTTGAGTTCTTTATATATTCTGGATATTAGCCCTCTATCAGATGTAAGGTTGGTGAAGGTTTTTTCCCAGTCTATAGGCTGTTGTTTCATTCTGTCCTTTGCCTTACAGAAGCTTTTCACTTTCATGAGGTACCTTTTATTGATTGTTGATCTTAGAGCCTATGCTGTTGGTGTTCTGTTCAGGAATTTGTCTCCTGTGCTCTTCACTACTTTTTCTTCTAAAAGATTTAATGTGTCTGTTTTATGTTGAGGTCATTGATCCACTTGGATTTTACTTTTGTTCAATGTAATAAATATGGGTTTATTTTTTTCTACATGTAGACATCCAGTTTGACCAGCACCATTTGTTGAAGATGCTATCTTTTTTCTATTTTATGGTTTTGTCTTTATTTTTAAAAATTAAGTTTTCGTAGATGTGGGTTTGGTTTTGGGTCTTCTATATGATTCCATTGATCCACCAGTCTGTTTCTATACCAGTACCTTGCCATATTTATTACTGTTGCTTTTTAGTACAGCTTGAGATCTGGGGTGGAGATACCTCTAGAAGATCTTTTATTGTACAGGATTGTTTTAGCTATTTCCCTATCATTCAATAAGGACATTTGCTTAACTATGTTCATAGCAGGTTTGTTTGTAATAGCCAGGATCTAGAAGCAACCTAGATGTCCCTCAACAGAGAAATGAATTCAGAAAGTGTGGTACATTTACACAATGGAATATTATTCAGCAATTAATATATATTATATAAATATTTATATATATTTATATATATTATATATAATATATAAATATTATATATAATATTTATTTATATATTATATAAATATTTATATATATTATAATATATATATGTAGCTAGAAATATATAGGCAAATGGTGGGAACTAGAAAAGATCAGTTTGAGTGAGGTAACCTAGAAGCAAAAAGACACATATGGCATATACTCATTTATTAGTGGATATTAGCCATATTATATAGGATAAACATACTAAAATCTATAGTCCTAAAGAAGCTAACCAATGAGGACCCTA
The DNA here is from genome assembly GCA_010120015.1 of Rhombomys opimus. Taxonomy (NCBI): domain Eukaryota; kingdom Metazoa; phylum Chordata; class Mammalia; order Rodentia; family Muridae; genus Rhombomys; species Rhombomys opimus. Next base: position 2,090,209 of record REGO01000259.1, on the reverse strand, counting down.
CAAAAGAGTCTAAAATCCCATTCAGAAGGGCAAACATGATAGACACCAGAAGTAGAAGAAGAAAAGGATCAGGACAGGATCCTTCCACAGGGGACTTCTGAAAGACTACCCACCAGGGTATTGAAGAAGATACTGAGACTCATAGCCAAACTTTGGGCAGAGTTTGGAAAGCTTATGGAAGAAGAGGGAGATCGAAAGACCTGGAGGGACCAGGAGAATAACAGAGCCAAAAATAGTTGGCCCAGGGGGGCCTGCACAGACTGATACTCCAACCAAGGACCATGCATTGAGTGGACCTAGACCCCCTGCTCAATAGTTTGCTCTGTTTCCAAGTGGGCTGCTATTAATGGGTGGGGGTGATGTCTCTGACATGAATTCAGTGGCTGGCTCTTTGATCACCTCCCCCTGGGGTAGGCAGCCTTACCAGGGCACGGAAGAAGATGATGCAGCCAGCTTAGATGAGACCTGATAGGTTAGGGTCAAACAGAAGGGGAGGAGGCCGTCCCCTAATGGGGAGAAGGGAAAGGACATAGGAGAGAAGAGAGAGGGTGGGTGTGACGAGGAAGAGATGAGGCAGGGGCTACAACAGGGAGACAAAGTTAATAAACTGTAATAAATAAATAAATAGATAAATAAATAAATAAATAAATAAATACTTAAAGTGGAGCATTACAAACAAAACAAAATTGACTATTGGCCTCCAATCTTGACAAACATGAACCGATGCAATCACAAACACACACACACACAGACTTCCATATGTAATACATACATGTATATATTTATATATTTGCACATGTGTGTATAAACATATATTTATAATTTGTATAGAGATGCCCATTCACAAACAAGTCACTGAAATATAAGAAATTTAACATATTTGTAGATTTCCACTATTGATGTAAGCATGAATTATTGCTTTATAGCATATTAGTTGATATTTTATTCTCAAATCCAGATTGAAATAACTAGCAGCAGTGCTATCTGCTGATGTGAAGATGTCAAACTAACTAGTTAAGATGCCCATTAGCATTTCTCATAATTTAAGTTTAGGCATGGGACATCTTTCTGTAGAAGTTTCTTTAGACTATAAGTACAAGTCTGAACATGTTTGAATACTAACAAAAACGTTACCTATAAAAGCAAAGGATTACAAAATTTGATTTATAAAGGTAAGACAAACTGTCAGACTATAATGGCATTTGTAGTTGTCTTCACAAGGATATTTTTATAGCATTTATTTTTAGATAATTAAAAAGTAATGCTAAACCTAAATGTCTCATTTTTATGTCATAAAATATGAGATTCAAGTCCTGAAATAGCTTCTAATTTTTAGCCAATCATGTTCTAAAAGTTGTAGTGTTTGTATGTCTTATTAAAAAAATGAAATTCATCTCTTTATCTTCTATAATATTGTATGACCTCGGAAGTTATTAGAATGAAATATGGGCCTGAACAATAAAACTATAACTTATACTGCATGAATTTCAGTTTTATTTTTTCCTGAGTGGCTTTTAAACAGCCTCACATAGCTCAGATTTGCTGTAGAGTTGCTATTTAGCTGAAAATCAACTTGAACACAGGAATCTTCAGACAGCACTTTTTAAGCACTGGAATATAAATGTGTGCTATTACACATGTATCTGAATTTTACTTTTAATACATGAAATGATTGAATGTTAGTAAAATAGAAAGTATAAATTACACCTAGGAATTACATTGATGTCTGTCTTTCTGTAGCCATTAATTGCCTATGGCACTTCTCCTAAGGATGAGGTCTTGCTTATTTTTTTTTCATCCACATTGGTATGGTACTGCTGTTGTCTTGTTTAAGTCTTGTGTATTCATTAATATGGAGTCCAAAAACTTTTCCATGACCAAATATAAAAGTAGAAATAAAACATTTTAAGTATATCACATATTCCTACCCAGGTGTGAGGCTTATGAACTATAACAATGCTGAGCACCACTTATTTCTTGTAGAAACCAACAGTCATTAAATTGGTCTTATAGTCTACTCAATAGGGGGTAACTAGTATTGCTCCTGTACATTTAACCAAATACCCATGGCTACAGTGCCATGAAACCTAGAGGAGAATAAATTGCCATTTCATTAAACTATGGCTCCTTTATATGATTTTAAAACTCTTTCCCCTGACTTTACAATCAGAAGAATAATATTAGTTAAAGTCATATTTCTTTATTCAAAATACATGAGCACCTATAAATCTCATGATTAAAGTCACTGTACACTTGCTATGTCATATGAATCTCTAAAAATCTGATTTTTATTCTCTTCTTAACCTTCTCTCTTTTATCTAAGTCAATGTATTCTTAAAACTTGTCTAGCAAGGAGCAATACAGATGTTGAAGTACGAAGGAGGAGAAAACCATGAAGGATGAGCAGATAAATGCTGAAACAAAGGTAAATGTTACAGAACAGCAAATGGATTTGAGAGAACAGACATTAGTTTTTACATATTGACCAGCAGCATTGTTTTCTGACAATGTACTCCGAGTGTTGACATTTGAAAAGGACATTAAGCTTTCACTACCTGTGTTAGTATAGATAAAGTAGACAGCCACAGTAATTCAAGTCTTCATGGGGAGATCATAAAATACGGTTTTAAATGAATATCCTCATTCAATTCTCAAAGTAACTGAATTTACATTTAAAATTAAGATATAAGTATCTTTTCATATTTGTCAAGGTTGTAATTTTTCTAATATAATTTTTCTAGTTGACAAAAATTTTATTTCAGACTAAAAATATTAATTCTTCCTAACATTTTCATGTAGCCACATGTAATTCATAGGTATGTAGTTACTGGAGTACTGGCAAAAATGTTCAATAACAAGGAGTTATGATGATTCCAATTCTGATTGCATGTGATTCATTTAAATAAACCATTTGCTAATAAAGGATATAATGTTTGATAGCTGCTATTCATTCTCCAAAAGTTATCATGGAACTCGTTCTCTCATCTTCATCAGTGATATTCCAAAGATTATTAGTGTCTAAGATAACAGGCAGGCCTAAGGCAAAATGATTCAGGAAAGGCTTAATTCTTGGTACTGTTGCATAAAAATAATCAAATTGAGATGCAACTGACAAAAAAGAAGAAAATGGAAGGATAGATAGTTACTCAATGTGTAGATGCTAGATGTCTGTTCCTTCACATCATTAGGATTGCCAAGAAAAGAATTTTTAATAACCAATACAAACATCATCCAGAATTTTCTAAATGATTACTGAATTAAATCATTATATAATTTCTGCTATACCTAATGTTAATGCCATATATTGACATGACTGTGCTCAACCTTAAATGGAACATTTATAACATACACTTGGAAACCGTCTCAGAAGATAGGAAATATCATAATGGTCAGAGATTGTGAGTTCTTCTTGAAAACAGTATTTTCTGGACATGACAGAGGTATTGTACTTATGAATGCATAGCAGCTGTAGTTGACTTTTAAATATTTAATCCAGTCAACAATTCAGCATAAATGGGAAGGGGTCCCACATGTAACAGAAGAGTGCTGTGCACTTGAAGACTATTGATGATGAGAGGGTTAATTTTCTTCAAGGGTATCATTCATGTTTTAGTGGATGTCTGTATACCCATCCACATATGGGAAACACAAATTGGAATCTATAGATTTAAAACAAATGAAGAGGCTTTGAAAGTGGGATGGGACATGGTAAGGTTCAGTAAAGGTACTGTTGGCTTTTAAACTAATATGTCCAAGCAATTCCTGCATATCATTAATGTTTTAATTCTTTTTAAATTAAAGAAAATCACCTGTTCAAGAGCATAACAGGAAATAGCCTTATATTATTTTTTAACAATTTAGTCCAATGTAATAATTCTTTCATTATGCATCAGCATATGAAGCAAAAAGTGAAATTTGGTTTTTCATACTACTTGAAATAGTATGTCCCATTGAACTATTGTTCCATAGCAACCAAAATTTCCCACATTTTCCTTTTCCCTTTCAAAAACTTTTTATAAGTTTTTGTTTATTTCTTGTCTATGTAGATATACCTTAATAAAATAATTATGTAATTAATTTTAATTAACAAGTGAATTAATTTGTCTTTTTATTTACTTTTTATTTATTTCTTTTTTATTATTTTTTATTTTTATATATTAATTGCAGTTTATTTACTTTGTATCCCAGCTGTAGATCTATCCCTCCCAACCCCACCCTCCCTCCCTCATCTCCTCTCTGCCCCTATCTAAGTCCACTGATAGTGGAGGTCCTCCTTCCCTTCCATCTGACACTAGCTTATCAGATCTCACAGGGACTGCATAAAATTCCTTCTCTGTGGCCTAGCTAGGCTGCTCCTCCCACGAGAGGAGAGGTGGGGAGGTCAAAGAGCTAGCCACAGAGTTAATGCCAGAGACAGTCCCCATTCCCCTTACTAAGGTACCCACTTGGATTCTGAGCTGCCATGGGCTATGTCTGAGCAGTGGTTCTAGGTTATATCCATTCATGGTCCCTGGTTGGAGAATCAGTCTCAGACAAGCCCCTGTGCCTAGATATATTTGGTCCTTGTGGAGTTCCTGTTCTCTCCAAGTCTTACTAACTCTCTCTTCTTTCATATGATTCCCAGAACTCTGCCCAAAGTTTGGCCATGAGTCTTAGCATCTGCTTTGATACACCTCTAGGTAGAGTCATTTAGAGGCTGTCTCTGGTAGGCTCCTATCCTGCTTCTCATTTTCTCCTACTTCCAATATCTATCCCATTTGTCTTTCTGAGTAAGGATTAATCTTAATCCTTACTGGGTCCTCCTTCATGTTTAGCTTCTTTAGGTATACAGATTTTGGTAGATTTATCCTATCTTACAGGTCTGGTATCCACTTATAAGTGAGTATATACCGTGTGTGTCTTTCTGCTGCTGGGATACCTCACTCAGGATGATCTTTTCTAGATCCAACCATTTGCCTGCAAATTTCATGATTTCCTTGTTTTAATTACTGAGTAGTAATGCATTGCGTAAATGAACCACAATTTCTGTATCCATTCTTCTGTTGAGGGACATCTGGATTGTTTCCAGGTTCTGGCTATTACAAATAAAGCTGCTACAAACATGGTTGAGCAAATGTCCTTATTGTGTACATGAGCATCTTTTGGGTATATGCCTAGGAGTGGCATAGCTGGATCCTGAGGAAGCGCTATTCCTAGTTGTTTGAGGCAACACCAGTTTGCTTTCCAGAGTCATTTTACAAGTTAACATTCCCACCAGCAGTGGAGGAGGGTTCCCCTTTTTCCACAACCTCTCCAGCAGGTGTTGTCACTTGAGTTTGATCTTAGCCATTCTGATGGGTGGAAGGTGAAATCTCAGGGTCGTTTAGATTTACATCTCCGTGATGGCTAACAACATTGAGCATTTATTTCAGAGTTTTTCTCCCAGTCTACATTCCTCTACAGAGTGTTCTCTGTTTATCCACATACTCCATTTTTTAATTGCATTACTTGGTTTGTTGCTTTTTAACTTCTTGTGTTCTTTATATATACTGGATATGAACCCTCTGTCAGACTTAGGGTTGGTGAAGAGCCTTTCCCAGTCTATATGCTGCCATTTATTCTGACAACAGTGTTTTTTGCTTTACAGAAGCTTTTCAGTTTCATGAGGTTCAATTTATTGATTGTTGCTCTTAGAGCCTGTGCTGTTGGTGTTATGTTTAGGAAGTTGTCTCCTGTGCCAATGAGCTGTACGGTCTTCACCACTTTTTCTTCTAACAAATTTAATGTGTCTGGTTTTATGTTGAGGTCTTTGATCCATTTGGACTTTAGTTTTGTGCAGGGTGATAAATATAGATCTATTTTCATTTTTCTGCATGTAGACTTCCAGTTTGACCAGCACCATTTGTTGAAGATGCTGTCTTTTTTCCATTGAATGGTTTGGCTTCTTTGTCAAAAATAAAAGATCCATAGGTATGTGGGTTTATTCCTTGGTCTTCTATTTGGTTCCATTGATCCACTATTCTGTTTCTATGTCAATACCATGCCGTTTTTATTACTATTGCTCTGTAGTATACAGCTTGAGATAAGGGATGGAGATAACTCCAGATGATCTGTTGTTGTACAGGATCGTTTTGGAAATTCTGGGGTTTTATTTTTGTTTGTTTGTTTCTCCATATGAGGCTGAGAATTTTTTTTCAAGGTCTGTAAAACTTTTGTTGGTATTTTGATGGGAATTGCATTGAATCTGTAGATTGCTTTTGGCAGAATGGCCATTTTTACTATGTTAATCCTACTAATCCATGAGCATGAGAGATCTTTCTATCTTCTGTTATCTTCCTTAATATCTATCTTTAGAGACTTGAAGTTTTTCTCAAACAGGTCTTTCACCTGCTTGGTTACAGTCACCCCAAGGCACTTTATGTTATTAGTGGCTATTGTGAAGTGTGTTGTTTCCCTAATTTCTCCCGGCCCTTTTGTCTTTAGTTTACAGCAGGGCTCCTGATTTTTTTTAGTTGATTTTGGATGCACTTTGCTGAAGGTGTTTATCAGCTGAAAGAGTTCTCTGGTTGAATTTTGGGGTTTGCTCACATATACTATCATATCATCTGCAAACAGTGACACTTTGACTTCTTCCTTTCCAATTCGTATCCCCTTGATGTATTTTAGTTGTCTTATTGGTCTAGCTAGGACTTCAAGTACTATATTGAAGAGATGTGGAGACAGTGGGCAGCCTTGCCTTGTCCCTGATTTCTGTGGGATTGATTTATTTCTCTCCATTGAGTTTGATGGTGGCCATAGACTTGTTATATACTGCCTTTACTATGTTTAAGTATGTGCCTTGTATTCCTGATATCTCCAGGACTTTAAACAATAATTGATGTTGGATTTTGTTGAATGCTATTCCCGCATGTAAGGAGATGCTCATGTTGTTTTTCTCCTTTAGTTTGTTTATATGGTAGCTTACATTGATGGTTTTCCATATATTGAACCACCCTTGCTGCAGGAGCCAGCCGGGCAGAGTCGAACGGTTCTTGAGTTGGGTGTGAGCATTAAAATTAATAAAATAAACACACAGCACACAGGAAACCTTTTAAAGGTCCAGACTCGACCACAGCAAAAGGCAGACTGTTACAGCAAGCAGTGCCAGCAGCAAGTCTCTCCTCCTCCTCTGCCTCCAGTCTTCTGACCACTTTACTTTTTGAGGAGTTACTTTTAGCCAGTAAAACATCTCAGAACAATAGGTTAATTTGCACAAGGAGCCTGAGGAAGAGGTGTAACCCTCACAAGCTATCCCACCTGTTGTCACAAACAAAAGGAGAGGGACTTGCAAGTTCTCCTCTGCCATTAGTAAAGGCCTCCTAAAAGCCATCTCTCCACCGAGATTTAAATATCAAAGCAGGCTGCTGAGTCACGGCTCCTGACACCTTGCTTGTGTGGGATAAAGCCTACTTGGTCCTGGCGGATGATAACTTTGATGTGTTGTTGGATTTGGTTTGTAAGTGTTCTACTGAATATTTTTGCATCAATGTTCATAAGAGAGATAAGCCTGCAGTTCTCTTTTTTGTTGGGTCTTTGTGTAGTTTAGGTGTCAATGTTACTGTGGCTTCATAGAATGAGTTTGGTAATGTTCCTCGTGTTTCTATTTTCTGGAATAGTTTGAAGAGAATTGGAGTTAACTCTTCTCTGAAAGTCTGGTAGAATTCTGTCCTGAAAACATCTGGCCTTGGGCTTTTCTCAGAAGGGAGACTGTTGATGATTGCTTCTATTTCCTTGGGGGATATGGGACTGTTCAATCTTTCTACCTGATTTGACTTATTTTTGGTAGATGGAATCTATCAAGAAAATGTTCATTTCCATTAGATTTTCAAATTTTGTGGCATATAAGCTTTTGTAATGCCACCTAATGATTGTATGGATTTCCTCAGTGTCTATTGTTATGTCCCCCTTTCCATTTCTGATTTTTCTGGTCTTTGATCCACTTGGACTTTAGTTTTGTGCAGGGTGATAAATATGGATCTATTTTCATTTTTCTGCATGTAGACATCCAGTTGGTCCAGCACCATTTGTTGAAGATGCTGTCTTTTTTCCATTGAATGGATTTGGCTTCTTTGTCAAATATCGAGTATTCATAGGTGTGTGGGTTTATTTCTGGATTTTTCTGATTTGGATAGTTTCTCTCTGCCTTTTAGTTAGTTTGGCTAACGGCTTATCTATCTTGTTGATTTTCTCGAAAAAGCTCTTGGTTTCATTGATTCTTTGAATTGTTTTATTTGTTTCTAATTTATTGATTTCTGCTCTGAGCTTCAATATTTCCAGCCATCTATTCACCTTTGGTGTGTCTGCTTCTTTTTTTCTAGGTCTTTCAGGTGAGCTATTAAGTTTCTTGTATGCGATGTTTCAAATTTCTTCTTGAAGGCACGAAGTGCTATGAACTCTCCTCTTAGCACTGCTTTCATCGTGTCCCATAAGTTTGGGTATGTTTGTGTCTTCATTTTAATTGAATTCTAGGAACACTTTAATTTCTTTCTTTATTTCTTCTCTAACATACCTGTTATTGAGTAGCAAGTTGTTCAGTTTCCATGTATGAGCAGGCTTTTTGCTGTTTCTGTTGTTGTTGACGTCCAGCTTTAGACCATGAATGGTCATATAGGATACAAGGGATTATTTCAATCTTCTTGTATCTTTTGAGGGTTACTTTGTGACCAACTATATGGTCTATTTTGGGAAGGTTCCATGAGGTGCTGAAAAGAAGGTATACTCTTTTGATTTGAGGTGAAAAGTTCTCTAGACATCTATTTGGTGCCTCTGTAAGTGCCCTTATTTCCCTCTTTTTCTTTGACAGGATGATCTGTCCCTTGGTGAGAGTGGAGTGTTGAAGTCTCCCACTATTAAGGTGTTGGGATCAATGTGTGATTTCAGCTTTAATAATGTTTCATTTACAAATGTAGGTGCTCTTGTATTTAGGACATAGATGTTCAAAATTGTGATGTACTCCTGTTGGAATTTTCCTTTGATGAGAAGGAAATGCCCTTCCTCATCTTTTGTGATTAATTTTGGTTGAAAGTCTATTTTATTAGATATTAGGATCTCTACCCCAGCTTGCTTTCTGGGTCCACTTGCTTGAAAAACATTTTTCAAGCCCTTTACTCCTAGGTATTGTTTATCTTTGTTGCAGAAGTATGTTTCTTGGATGCAGAAGAATATTGGATCCTGTTTCTGCAACCATTCTGAAAGTCTGTGTCTTTTTATTGGAGAATTGAGCACATTGATGTTGATAGATAATAACTAAGAGTGACTAATAAGTGTTAGTTCCTTTTATTGTGGAGTTGGTGGTCTGAATGTAATTCATTGCATGTTTTCTTTTATTTTTTGTAGAGAAATTACCTGTATCTTGTATTTTCTTTGGTGTAGTTGTTTTCATTGGATTGGTGTTTTCCTTCCGCTGGGTTGCTTTGCAGATATTGCTTAAATTTAGTTTTGTCATGGAATATTTTGTTTTATCTATCTATGTTGACTGAAAGCTTTGCTGGGTATGGTAGTCTGGATTGCCATCTGTGGTTATTTAAAGTCTGCATGACATTTGCCCAGGCACTTCTGGTTTTCAGTTTCTGATGAGAAGTCTGGTGTGATTTTCTTAAAAGTATTTTCTGGACCTTGGAGCCTGGAATCTTCTTTTTCATCTATTCTTATTATTCTAAGGTGTCGTCTTTTCATGGTGTCCTTGATTTCTTGGATGTTTTGTGTTTGGGACTTTTCCGATTTTACTTTTTCTTTGAGAGAGGTATCAGTTTCAGCAAGTAAATCTTCAGCACCTGAGATTCCAGATTCTCTTCCATCTCTTGTATTCTTATTCATGATGCTTACCTTTGTGGTTCCTGCCCTTTTCTATAAGTTCTCCAGCTCCAGGGTTTTCTCTGTTTGTGTTTTCTTTATAGATTGTAATTCTGTTTTAATGCTTTGCACCATTTCCTTCATCTGTTTGAATGTGAATTCTTCTGTTTCTACAATGACTCCTATTTTTTTTTGTTTTTTTTTCCTCTCTTTATGACACAAATTATCCCTATACTTGGGCAGTTATATTCTTTGTATTTCTTTGAGAGCTCTGTTCATTTCCTCTTTTTCTTCCTCTAATAACTGCATAAGCATAGCTTTAAAGTAATTTTCCTGTGTTTCTGCTGAAATAAAATATCCATTGATTTTGGGGGTTGCTGGTGGAGCCATGATTTCCTGATTTTTGTTGGGCATGTTCTTATGCTGACCCCTGGCCATTTATTTATCTGTAACCTTCACTCTTTTTTCCTGGAGTCTGTACTTCAGAGTGGAACTGTCTTTCTCTGGTGTCTGGAGTATTCTTCAGGAAGATGAGAGAGGTCCAGTGGTTTGAGAGTGTGAGTTGTTGCTTCAGCTGTACCTGAGGGAGGAAAAGCCACTGGCACAGAATCGCTATTGCAGAGGAGTAAGCATGTTTGTGTGTGTAGGGAAGGTGGAAGTGTGTCTTGAAGGAGAGAGTGCTAGAGAGTGTAGGTGCTTGGAATATGGGGGTTTGGAGCAAGCGCTGAAGGGGATGTGGATGCTAGTGTTTTTTGCAAGCTTAGATTGCAGGCACAAAGTGCCTGTTGTGGTTTCCTGAATACCCAGTGGTCTATAGTCTGTGCAGGGCTCTGACTGTGGTACCTCCACTGCTGCTTCCGTCTGTTATAGGGCCATGGCCAGGAATTGATTCCCCAGGAGAAGCCCACAGAGACATCTGCGGTTGACCTTTGCCCTATTGGACTCAAGTCAGGTTTTGTCTTCCTTCTCTCTGGAAGCCATGGTGCCATTGTTTTGGGTTCCATTGCCCCTCCATTCACCAATTCAGAGTTTCAGCTCCTCTACCCCTCAAATACAGTGCATGCTGGTAGTTGCCATCTTGGATCTGCTACTTTTTATTCATAATCATAAAGTTAACTCTGAAATCCAATTTGATTTGCAGGAGAATGAGGAAAATATGGAACCAAAAGAACTTCAATGAGAGCAGAGATCACAAGGTATTTGGAGCAAATGGATGGGGGTGCCCTCCCAAGCTACAGAAGGAATGGTCTGGTGGGTAAGATGCCCACAAGTCAAAAAATTAGAGTTGCCCACAGTTGGAAATTGTGATCATCTTGCTTATCTTGCCATCCCTGGACCCAAAACGATCCATGGCTTCCACAATGTTCTTTCACCTTCCGCAAAATTGCATGCTTGCCATCCAGCCACTTATTCTTGGGAGTGCAGATAAAAACCTGGGAACTGTTTGTATTTGGCCCAGCATTAGCAGTGGAAAAGATGCCAGGTCCTGTATGTTATAGGATGAAGTTCTCATTCTCAAGTTTCCCCCGTAGATGTACCTGACACCAGTGCCATTATGACATGTGAGGTCATCACGCTGACACATGAGTCCTAGAATAAGTTTGTAAAAGGAGGAACCCGTATATCCAAATCCTTTCTCTCCATTGTTCAGAGCATGAAATTTTTATTCAGTCTCTGGATCTTTGTCTGCAAACTGCTCAAAGGAGACGTGGCCCAAAGGCTGACCATCTACCTAGATGTTGAAGAACACGGTTGACCATGACTGCAGCAAAAAGCAACAGGAGACAGTGGTGTCTTCAAAGCCCCAAGTGAATTCTTAATAACTTATCTCTAACCTATTCGACAGTGCTTAATGTATGTTACAAGCATGATCAATATTATTGAAGTAAACAAAAGAGATTGTTAAAGTTAGTGGGTCATCAATCAATTTTCCATGTCACATTGAAGAGGAATTTGTCATAATTTTCAATTTAGTTCCATATGATAACTTTATAATGACTGCCCTCCAAATTTATCTAATTAAATTCACTAAAAAAGAGCTTGAAAAAATAACTATAGATATTAAGAATTAAAATTATACATACTATCTCTCTGAGACAATCATTCAGACATTGAATGATTGAAAGCAACTTTTAAAAAGTTCTTTGGCTATTTAACTTCTGGAATTAGGAATAATTTATTCCATCAATGGCAAGACAAAATCCCACCTTCTGTGTGTTTGTGTTTGAGGGAAAGAGACACAGATAGAGACAGAGATGCACAAACAGAAACAGATAGAGACAGAGATGGAGAAGAAGGGAAGAAGGGAAAAGAAGAGGGAAGAGAGGGTGATTAGGAGTAGGAAAGACAGGCACACTCTGTAATTGTCACAGTTGACATTTTTCAATTTATTTTTAATTTTTTAGATTAATTACAGTTTATTCACTTTGTATCCTAGCTCTAGCCCCCTCCTTCATTCCCTCCCAATCCTACCCTCCCTCACTCATTTCCTCCCATGCCCCTCTCCAAGTCCACTGATTCAGGAGGACCTCCTCCCTTTCCATCTGACCCTAGCCTATCAGTTCTTATAAGAATTGGCTTCATTGTCTTCCTCTATGGCCTGGCAAGCCTGCTCCCCCATCAAGGGGAGGTTATCAAAGAGCCAGCCACTGAGCTCATGTCAGAGACAGTCCCTGTTCCTCTTACTTGGGTACTGACTTGGATACTGAGCTGCCATGGGCTACATCTGAGCAGGAATTCTAGATTACATCCATGAATGTTTCTTGGTTGGAGTATCAGTCACAGAAAAGACCACTGTGCCCAGATTTTTTGGTTCTGTTGCTCTCCTTGTAGAGCGCCTGTCCCCTCCAGGTCTTCCTATCTCTCCCTACTTTCATAAGATTCCCTGCACTCTGTCCAAAGTTTGATTATGAGTCTCAGTAACTGATTTGATACACTGCTGGTTAGAGTCTTTCAGAGGCCCTCTGTGGTAAGCTCCTGTCCTGTTTCCTGTTTTCTCCTACCTCCAATGCCTATCCGGTTAGTTTTTCTGAGTGAGGATTGATCATCTTACCTATGGTCTTCCTTGTTTAGCTTCTTTAGGTGTACAGATTTTAGTATGTTCATTCTATATTATAGGTATAGTATCCCCTTATAAATGAGTATATACTGTGTGTGTCTTTCTTCTTCTGGGATACCTCACTAAGGATGATTCTTTCTAGATCCCACCATCTGCCTAAAAATTTCATGATTTCCTTGTTTTTAATTGCAGAGTAGTATTCCATTGTGTAAATGTACCATAATTTCTCTATCCATTACACAATTGAGGGACATCTGGGTTGTTTCCAGGTTCTGCTTTTATGAACAGAGCTGCTACAAACATGGTTGAGCAAATGTTCTTGTTATGTACTTGAGCGTATTTTGAATATATGCCTAGGAGTGGTATAGCTATATCTTGAGAAACCGCTATTCCTAATTATCTGAGAAAGCCCCAGATTCATTTCTAAAGTTGTTGTACAAGTTTACATTCCTACCACGTATTCTCCATCATATGTTGTCACTTGAGGTTTTGATCTTAGCCGTTTTGATGGATGTAAGGTGAAATCTCAATGTTGTTTTGATTGGTATTTCCCTGATGACTAGGAATGTTGAGCATTTCTTTAAGTGTTTCTGCAAGTCAGTATTCCTCAATTTAGAATTCTCTATTTAGCTCTGTACCCCATTTTTTAATTAGGTTCTTTAATTTATTGCTTTTTAATTATTTATAAAATTTTATTTATATATTTTTTATATATTTTGGATATTAGTTCTCTGCCAGACATAGGGTTAGTGAAGATCCTTTCCCAGTCTGTAGGCCGTCCTTTTGTTCTGATGACAGTGTCCTTTGATTTACAGAAGCTTTTAAGTTTCATGAGTTTCCATTTATTGAATGTTGATCTCAGAGCCTGTCCTGTTGGTGTTCTGTTCAGGAAGTTATCTCCTGTGCCAATGGGTTCTAGGCATTTCCCCACTTTTTCTTCTAGCCAATTTAGTGGGTCTGGTTTTATGTTGAGGTCTTTGATCCACCTGGGCTTTAGTTTTTATGAAAACCTACACATATGTGGAAGAAGAGAATCTCAAGTGAAGAACTGTTTCCATCAGACTGGCGTGTGGGTATCTCTGTGCTGTAATTTTTTGATTGTTGCTTGATATGGGAGAGCTCATTCTTGGGCAGCTTGGCCTCATTAGTATACTAAAGGTGCTGAGCAAGCATTTGGAAATGAACCAATAAGAAGAATTTCCCCAGGTTGTTCTTTGCTTCATTTCTTGGATCTTGGTTCTTGACTGAGTCTCCATCCTAACTTCTCTGAGTGGCAGATTTGTGCCATGGCTGTGTAGGCCAAATAAACCCTTTCTTCTATTAAGTTGTTTTAGTTCATGCTATTTATTATAGGAATGAAACAGAAACTAGGGCAAATTTACACATAATACCAGAAACAAAATCAGAATTAGAAACAAAACAATGTTTGTCATTTTCATTGAAAAAATTCCAGATATATATGAATTAAGGATCAAAATTTTTCAGTAGCAAAATTAGATTTAATGAGTTTAGATTGAAAATTAGATTAAATTAGTTGTTATGTTTCAAGATTGAAAAAATATTAACATATTTTGAAAATTATAAAATAAGTATTGGGTAACTTTACATTGTAGAAGTCTATGAGTTCTATATAGCCAAGAATTTTCATTTTCAGAGATTTGTTAAAAGATTTCAAAGGTTAGAAAAGTAAAGGAATACTGAGCTAAGGTATTATCCACTGCTTCAGGAACAGAAAATTATGAGAGTACTCAGGACTCATAGTAAAGTGCAGTGGCTTCCTATACTACATTATTTTTTCTGTGATGGTTCACTGACACTGTATCAGAAACATGCAATAAAAGTTGATAAAACAGATGTGGGGATGAAGAGGCATCTGAGCTAGAACAAGCAAAAGAACAAGAGAAAACTTTCCTACTCCTAGACATATATCCAAATATGCTCAAGTACACAACAAGGACATTTCCTCAACCATGTTCATTGCAGCTTTATTTGTAACAGCCAGAACCTGGAAACAACCCAGATGTCCTTCAGTGGAGGAATGGATACAGAAACTGTGGCACATTTATACAATGGAGTACTACTCAGCAACTAAAAACAAGAAAATCATCAAATTTACAGGCAAATGGTCAGATCTAGAAAAGACCATCCTGAGTGAGGTATCCCAGAAGAAGAAAGACACACACAGTGTATACTCAGAAGTGGATAGTATACCTATAAGATAGGATAAACATACTAAAATCTGTACACATAAAGAAGATAAACCAGCAGGAGTTTCTGGGGTAAGATGATCAATTCTCACTTAGAAAGGCAAATGGGATGGACATTGTAAGTAGGAGAAAACAAGAAACAGGACAGGACCCTACCATAAAGGGCCTCTTAAAGACTCTACCTAGCAGTGTATCAAAGCAGATGCTGAGACTCATAACCAAACCTTGGGCAGAGTGCAGGGAAACATATGAAAGAAGGGGCAGTTAGTAAGACCTGGAGAGGACAGGAGCTCCACAAGGACCAAATATATCAGGGCAGAGGGGTATTTTCTGAGACTGATTCTCCAACCAAGGACTGTACATGGCTATAACCTAGAACCCCTGCTCAGATGTAGCCCATGACAGCTCAGATATTTTTATTAAAAAAAAAATCTGTATTTCTTTGGGTGAAGAAGATGAAGCTAACAATATATATTTTGTTCCATTATGTAATCTTCCATTAAAGACGAGAATAATGTCTATAATCTTGCTATGCCAGTTGTGGTTCATTAGTCATATGAAAAGATAGACAGCCAAATGGAGAATGGTTCTAACTAAATTCATCATGGCTTCTAAAAACAACACAGACCATATATCTTAGTATTGTACCACGAGCTTGATCATTAAAAGTGAAAGATGGTGTGTTAATGATTTTTTAAAGACAGTTCTCAGATTCACATACTTCATATTAACATCAACCAGTCAATTGTACACATGATATTGATGTACTTCACATAGTGCCCTTCAGCAGGCTGGAAACATACAAATAAAAAGGAGTCAGAATTACTAGGAATTAAATTAGATACCTAATTTAAATCCTACCGAATGCTTTGTTTCTGTTAGATGCAGGACTACACAATTTAATTAAGAAGTAGGATTGATTGCTAAGCAGTTATAGAAAAAAAATAAACTAACTAACAACTACAGTCCTAAAGGTTTCTCAGGAAGAGCCCTATAACCTATCATTAAACATTGCACCTCCCTAAAATAAGATGAGATGTTTTCAGAAACCACTGATAAAAAATGATTCTAAAAATGCATAAAAAAAATGCATGGAACAATAAATAGTAACATGTTATAAATACATGTTTAATGATATGTTTTTTTATAGAGCCAGTGAATTACTAATTCTACATCTTCTCTATTTTTATCTATATTTCTATATCTGTTTAATTAAAAGTACAGTATTTTTAACATAGCTGTGCATTAGAACTCTTAAAAATTATTTAAAATGTTTGGCAAAAGATAGGTGTAGCACCTGGATACTATTACCTTTGCCTCATGTCTGTTCAATTAATCAATGTCAATTTCTTGCAGTTTTTATTAAGCAGCTACCTCAGTGATAGCTAAGAAGAGATACAATTTAACATTTTACTTCAACTGAGGGAAGTGTACATTCAATTAGTACAATCACTAAAACTATTATGTACTTCAAATATGAAATTTAATTTTTTATATTTTATTTTATTAATTTTTACAGTGTCTTTACTTTATATCCTGACTGTAGCCCCCTACTTCCTCTCCCCCTGGTTCTACCTGTACTGTCTGTTCTTCCTATTACTCCTCTCTTACTTCTCAGAAAAGCAGATCCACCACACACACACCAATCCACCCTGGCACATCAAGTCCCATCAGGATTAAGTGCATCCTCTTCTACTGAGGCCAGGAAAAGCAATCCTGACAGAGAGAAAGGATCGAAAAACTGGCAACTGAGTGCATGTCAAAGAGAGCCTCTGCTCCCCATAGTAGGACCCACATGAAAATTAGGCTGGCCATTGGTCAAATGTGTATAGAGGTCCTAGGTCCAGTCCATGAATGGTCCTTGATTGGTGCTTCAGTCTAAGTATGCCCTGCTGGGTCTTGCTTAGTTAACTCTGTTAGTCTTGTGAAATTCTTGTTTCCTCCAGGTCCTTCTATTCTCTCTACTTTTTCCACAAGGATGCGTTTGGTCAGCCTAATGTTTGGCAGCAAGCCTCAGCATCTGTTTCAATCTACTGCTGGGTAGAAGTTCTCACTGGACAACTATGCTAGGGTCCCAACTGCCAGCATAGCAGAGTATCCTTAATAGTGTCATGGGTTGTCTCTTTATGGTGGGGTCTGTTTCAGGTTGGGTCAGACATTGGTTGATCACCCCTCAATCTCTGCTCTAGCTTTATCCCTGAACATCACGTAGGCAGGCTAAATTTTTGATCAAAGATTTTGTGGGCGATTTGGTGCTCCCCTCCGTAGACTAGAAGTCCTGTCTGACTATTTCTTATTTTAATTAAATTATAGATACATTTTTTTTTCTTGAGTTTTCTTACCAGACAGATATTAGGAATGTCTGTGAGTGGAAAAACAAGGGTATTGCTTAAGTCATGGGTCCTGATCATAAGATTTATTTTCCACTTTTTAAATTTTTAAAATGTTTTATAATTTATTCACTTTATATCTTGATTGTAGCTATTGATGCCTTGTTGTCTCCTCCTGGTCCCACCCTTTCTCAGTATTCCCCCCTATTCCTTTCTCCTAGACCACAGAAAGAGAGAGCTCTCTTCTTCAACCTATCAAGTCTCATCAGGACTGTCTAGATCCTTTTCCTCTGTTGCGTGGCAAGGCAGCCATGCCATGAGGAAAGTGATCAAAAAGCAGGTAACAGAGTACATGTCAGAGACAACCCCTGCTTCCCTTACTAAGCAACCCACATGAAGACTGAACTACTTATTGGCTACATCTGAGTAGTAGTCTAGGTCCTCTCCATGCCTGGTCCTTGGTTTGGACATCAGTCTCTGCAGGCACCCCTGGGACCAGATTTGTTGTCTCCTTGTGGAGCTCCTGTACCCTTAGGGTCCTTCTCTACCCCAATTTTTCCATAAGACTCCCTGTGCTCTGCCCAAAGTTTGGCTATGAGTCTCAGCATCTTCTTGATCCCTTTCTAGGTGGAGCCTTTCAGGGGACATCTATGGTAGGCTCTGGTCCTGTTCACTCTCTTCAATCATGCTGGTGTCCATCTTATTTGCCCTTCCAAATGAGAATTAAACATCCTCCCTACTGTCCTTCTTGTTATTTAGCTTCTTTAGGCCTGTGTATTTTAGTATGTTTATCCTGTATTATATGGCTAATATCTGCTTATAAGTGAGTACATACCATGCATGTCTTTCTGGTTCTGTGTTATCTCACTCAGGATGATCTTTTCTAGTTCTATCCATTTGCCAAGCAAATTTCGTGATTTCCTTGTCTGTAATAGCTGAGTAGTGTTCCATTGTGTAAATAGACCACAATTTCTGTTTTTAATTTTAATTTTGTTTTTATGAATTAGTTTTTTCACTTTGTATCCCAGCTTTAGCCCTCTCCCCCATCTCCTCCCAATCTTCCCCCCCTCCTTCTCTCTTCTTTCCTATGCCCCTCCCCCAGTCCAATGTTAGGGGAGGTGCTTCTCCCCTCCCATCTGACCCTAGTATATCAAGTCTCATCAGGACTTGCTTTTTTGTCTTCCTCTGGCACCACAATTTCTTTATCCATTCTTCAGTTGAGGGACATCTAGGTTGTTTCTGGATTCTAGCTATTCTCACAGTAAATGATATAGGTCTGTGAATTTTAACACTAACTCACCCTGTTGAGCAAATGCTGACACTGGATGCCTAGAAATCTCCTTAGTAAGTTTACGAGAATGGAAGAGATTTTCCAACAACCTTTCAATTTGTTGTGTGGCTTGTCAATCAACTGTTTTTTCATTGTTTCATTGTCTGTTTATTATAATAAAAGCAGTTGACCTAATGTGAATACTAAGAAAATGTTAAAGAGCTTTGCCCAACACTTTCATCATGATTTGCCAGATTCCCTGAGATACAGGAGCTCCTGGTAGGCTACATATTCTTAAGATGCATTCTTCTCCACTTTGTTTCTTCCCTCTCATGCTTTTCTTTTTTTCAACTTTAGCTGAAAACTGATTTTTAAAAACTGATATTTGTTTGATAATGCAAGTGACAGTTGTTGGAAATATAAAACTATTGGCACTTTGATTCCCAAATATGAAGTAATATTGTGAATATTTTAAGGATCTATGAAATTACAATTGTCATTCCTAATGATATAGAAACAATAAGAAGATACTTCCTTAATTGATCTGAATTTCAGAGCTATCACCGACACTCTCTTGTTACTATTTTTGTGTGTACTAATAATCATTTTCTTCAAGGCATGAAGGAGAGGTAAAACTGAATAAAAGAAGTAACTTTAAGTGTTTCTCTGCCATTCGATATTCCTCTACAGAGAGTTCTCTGTTTAGCTCTGTTCTCCATTTTTTAATTGAGTTACTTGGTTTGCTGCTGTTTAGCTTCTTTAGTTCTTTATATATACTGGATATTAGCCCTCTGTCAGGTAAAGGGTTGGTGAAGATTCTTTCCCAATCTGTAGGCAGTCGTTTTGTTTGGTTGACGGTGTCTTTTGCTTTACAGAAGCTCTTCAGTTTTGTGAGGTCCCATTTATTGATTGTTGCTCTTAGAGCCTGTGCTGTTGGTGTTCTGTTCAGGAAGTAGTCTCCGGTACCTATGAGTTCTAGGGTTTCCCCCACTTTTTCTTCTAACATATTTAATGTGTTTGGTTTTATGTTGAGGTTTTCAATCCACTTGGACTTTAGTTTTGTGCGGGGTGATAAATATGGATCTATTTGCATTTTTCTACATGTGTGTAGAAAAATGGTCTACATTCAGGTAGACCAGCACCATTTGTTGAAGATGCCATCTTTTTTCCATTGTATGGTTTTGATATCTTTGTCAAAGATCAGGTGTCCATAAGTGTGTGGGTTTATTGCATTGATCCACCATTCTGTTTCTATGCCAGTACCATGCAGTTTTTATAACTGTTGCTCTATAGTACAGATGGCAGAGAAACACTTAAAGAAATGCTCAATGTCATAGCCGTTAGGGAAATTCAAGTCAAAACGACCCTGAGATTTCACCTTCCACCCATCAGAATGGTCAAGATGAAAAACTCAAGTGACAACACATGCTGGAAAGGTTGTGGAGAAAGGGTAACCCTTTCCATTGCTGGTGGGAATGTAAACTTGTACAACCACTCTGGAAATCAATCTAGCGCTTTCTCAGACAACTAGGAATAGCGCTTCCTCAAGATCCAGCCATACCAATTCTAGGCATATATCCAAAAGAAGCTCAAGTACACAATAAGGATATTTGCTCAGCCATGTTTGTAGCAACTTTATTTGTAATAGCCAGAAGGTGGAAACAGCCTAGATGCCCCTCAACTGAAGAATGGATGCAGAAATTGTGATACATCTACACAATGTACTATTACTCTGCAATGAAAAATAAGGAAATCATGAAATCTGCAGGTAAATGGTCGGACCTGGAAAGGATCATCCTGAGTGAGCTGTCCCAGAAGCAGAAAGACACACATGGTATATACTCACTCATATAGAAATATAGCATAGGATAAACCTACTAAAATCTGTACATCTAAAGAAACTAATCAAAAGAGAGGACCTTGACTAAAACGTTCAATCCCCATTCTGCAAGGCAAAGAGAATGGACATCAGAAGAAGAAGAAAACAGGAGACAACCTAGAAACCTGCCACAGAGGGCCTCTGAAAGGCTCTGCCCTGCAGACCATCAAAGCAAACCCTGAGACTTATGGTCAACTGTTGGACAGAGTGCATGGAATCTTATATAAGAAGCGGGAAACAGTAAGATCAGGAGAGTAAAGGAACTCCACAAGGGGAGCAACAGAACCAGAAAATTTGAACACAGGGGTCTTCCCAGAGACTCATACTCCAACCAAATACCAGGCATGAAGATAACCTAGAACCCCTGCACAGATATAGCCCATGGCAGTTTAGTGTCCAAGTGGGTTACATAGTAATGGGAAGAGGGGCTGACTCTGACATAATCTGATTGGCCTGCTCTTGATCACCTCCCCCGAGGGGAGAGCAGACTAACCAGGCCACAGTAGATGACAATGCAGCCACTCCTGATGTGATCTGATAGACTAAGATCAGAAGGAAGGAGAGGAGGACCTCCCTTATCAGTGAACTTGGGGAGGGGCATGTGTGAAGAAGGGGAAAGAGAGGGTGGGACTGGTAGGGGAGGAGGGATTTTTGGGGGGGATACAAAGTGAATAAAATATAATTAATAAAATAAAATTAAATTAAAAAAGAAGTAACTAAATATTTTTTAGGAAAAAATTATTTGTATATTTTATATTGAAGATTTGATGCACAGTTTATTTTGTGTGCCCAAATGAACTACACTTGAATATATACTTAAAAAAACATGTATATGTTGATTTCTTCACATTTAAATCATGTCATAGAAACAGACCATATCTGCCACAAAATGAAATAGGCTATAAAAGCTGAATATCTGAGTCTTACTGGAGAATGGTCAGAAATTCTTTGTGAATAAGGCAATAGTTGTCAGTTGTCTGTGTAATGAAATTCCTAAGCCTTGCAGTGACCCTCGGAGTCTTATTTCTCTAGCTCTACCTTGAGTAGTAACCACAGAAAATGAGGAAAATAAAAGAGAAATGTCTGTATGTAATTCCTTAGAAAATTCATGGTTTTGGCATGAGGTTAATGAAGGATGTAAACTGAGATAAGCAAATAGTTTGCATTTGTTGAATTCTCCCTTAAGGCAGGCAATTCCCTACAAATCATGTATTTGAGTTACAAGAACATTTTACATGAGTTATCGTTTTCCTGTGCTATACCGTGAAACAACAGTGTTTTTCTTTTCACGTACATTGGTATACCTACACATCCCTTTCAAGTCAAATATGCTTATTAGATTTTGCAAGAAAAGAAATTCTCACTGTTTTGAACAGATAAAAGACTCATCATGAGCATCTGGAAATGCAGTAGTTTTCTCCTGGCTTGAGTGGTGCTAAAAGCAATTAAGAGCTTCCATTGTGAAATACAATAAGTTTAATATTGACAGAAAATAATATATGGCAATTTGTAACTCATATAAAACCATCACCTAATTTGAACTTAGTGATTGAAATATAATGCGGTTCTTATTTATTAAATTCTGGAGTTTGACTACTTGTCTTTAACTAATCTAATAGCATTCTAATGCAATTTGTCATATACTCTAATAAAAAGAAACAAAAAAAATTTCTGCCTGAGTTCAAATAAAGTACATGCTTATTTAAGTTGTCATGAAACATTTTAAAGTTTGTTTTATTTTGCCTTGTGTTGTTTTTAATGAAAGTTAAAATTTTTCAATTCCTTAAAAAGAAAAATTAAACTTAACAGTGTGGTTATTGTTTTACTTTATGTATTTAAATAGTTGAAGGGCAATTGACTAACTACTAGATTACCTCATTAGCCTGAGGGGGAGAGATGACTTCCAGAGCTGCTGTGAAGCTTTCTGATCAAATTATATTTTGTAATTTCTTATAAAATAATTTATATAAACACAAAACACTCCCCTCTTTGTGTTAACAAAGCCAGTCACAGTGGTATTGGGAAAGAAATTACAGCCAGGTAAGAGAAAACATTCACCTGAGGGCTTGCTTTTGATTTATTTCTATAGGCTTCATTTGATCACATGACCATTGAAGTTTTATGTTACTTATAGAAATACACAATTTAGAGAATATGAGTATTGCATTTGGAACAGAAGTAATTTAGTCATATGAGTTTTGGTGTCATTTTTGTTTCATTATCTTTAGACAGTTGTAAATAATTTTTGAGAATAAGCAGATTTTGAAAAACAAGTGTCATGAAGGGCTAAATGTAAATAGTGCAAATCTTACTGAACATTCCTCTATAAACCATTAAGTTTTCATTTAAACTACTGCATATAATTTTGATTCTTCCTTAAAAGTCAATACAATCCACTTCTAAAATTTTCAGAACAAAAAGATGAACTTAATGAAAGAATTCTAGATAGCCAGTTGTCTGACATTAGATTGAAAGGGAAGATAGGTGATTTACATACATTATGAAAACCAAACATTCTTACCCTTTTGTTAAAAATACTTTGTTTCTCATACAGAATATTTTTATCATGCTTTAGCCTTCTTGTCTCTTCCCCTTCTTGCCTTCCACCCATTCAATTCCAATTTTATTATTTCTCCCTGTCCCCTCTCTCTCTTTACAAAACAAAGCAAGCAGAAAAACAAAAGATAGCAGAAACCCCACCAAACCAACTTAAAGACAAAAAGTATGAGAAACAAATATACAGAGACACACACACACTTGTTGTCTGACATTTGCTCAACTATGTTCATAGCAGTTTTATTCATAATAGCTAGAATCTGGAAACAGCCTAGATGTCACTCAACCAAAGAATGGATACAGAAATTGTGGTGCATTTATACAATGGAATACTACTCAACTATTAACAATGACACCATGAAATTTGCATGCAAATAGACAGAACTAGAAAAGGTCATCCTGAGTCATGTAACCAAGAAGCATAGCTATTCATGGTATATACTCACTTCTAGGTGGATAATAGCCATATTATGTAAGATAAACATATGAAAATATACAGACCTAAAGAAAATAAAGTATAGGGGGGATCACAGGAAAGATGATTAATTTTTGTTCAGAAAGTAAAACAGGATAAAAGAGAGGAAACAAGATGGTTGCCTACCACAGATGTCCTCTAAAATACACCAACCAGCAGGGGATCAAAGCAGATGCAGAGACTCACAGCCAAACTTTGGGGAGAGTGCAGGAAATCTTATGGAAGAAGGGGATATAAAAAGATTGGGAGGGGACAGAAGCCACACAAGGAGGCCAAAAAGCCAAAAAGGCAAAGAGTCAAAAATCCATTCTCACCTCTTCCCCCCATGAAAAAAAGGGGGGGCCCAGGGAAGATTGCAGCAATTGATCCATTGACCAAAGACCATACATAGAAAGAATATAGACCCACTGCTCTGATTTAGTCAATAGACAGCTCAATATCCATGTGGGATCCCTAGTAAGAAGAAAAGAAAGTCTCTCACATGAACTCCGTTGCCTGCTTCTTGATCACTTCTCTCTGTTGTTGCAGCCTAGCCAACCCTGAGAGGAAGAGGATACAGGCAGTTCTGATGAGACCTGATAGGCTAGGCTCAAAAAGTAGGAGAAGAGGACTTCCTCTTTCAGTAGACTAGGGAAGAGGGATGGAGTGGAAGAGGGAGGGGGAATGGGACTAGGAGGGGAAGAGGGAAGGGACTACAACTGGGATAAAAAGTGAATAAAATTGTAAATGATAACAATAATATTAGGACAAAAGAAAAATGAATAATATTCAGTTTTATAATATAACATAATTTTATTTATCAATTCATCTCCTCATTGACATCTAGAGTATTTCAAAATTCTACATATTATCAAGAGAACAGCAATTAACATGGATTATCAAATGTATCTGTAGTAGGATATACAATACTTTAAATATTTGCCCAATAGTGGTGTAGCTAGATCTTAAAGTAGATGAAGTCTCAGTTTCCTGAGGACCCACCACACTGATTTCTTTTGGGATTTTACACATTTCCCTGCCAACAGCCATGGTTGAGTGTTCCCATTATCCCACATTCTTGCCAACATTTAGTTTGTCTGTTTTCCTGATGTGGACCATTCTGAATACTTTAATGTATTTTTGAATTGCATTCACTGATAAATTAGGATGTTTAACATTTCTATAAGCATGACTCAGTCATTTGTGTTTCATCTTTTGAAAACTCTCGGTCTAGTTCTTTACCCCATCTTTAAATTGGGTTATTGTCTTTAGTTCTTTATATATTTTAGATATTAACTTTCCATCAGATATGTGATTGGTATAGATCTTTTCTCATTCTGTATGTACCCAGCTTCTTTGTCTGGATTATATAGTCTTTTTACATACTTAAATTTTAAATTTCATGATGTCTCACTTATCAATTGTTGGTCTCAGTACTTTTGCTATTAATGTCTTACTAAAA
The DNA here is from genome assembly GCA_010120015.1 of Rhombomys opimus. Taxonomy (NCBI): domain Eukaryota; kingdom Metazoa; phylum Chordata; class Mammalia; order Rodentia; family Muridae; genus Rhombomys; species Rhombomys opimus. The sequence continues at coordinate 2,065,183 of REGO01000259.1, read as the reverse complement.
CATCTTTTCCTTGTGCTGATGAAATCAAGCATTTTTGACACTTTTTCTTTTATCAAAAACAGCTTATCTGGCCTTATACTGAAGTCACTGATCCATCTGGAGTTATGTGCAGTGTGTCAAGTTTGTATCTGTTTGCATTCTTTAATATCCAACCATCCATTTTGACCAGCACCATTTGTTGAAGATGCTGTATTGAGAGTCTTCAGAAATGCAAGTCTAGCAGAAATTATGAAATTCCCTTTTCAGTTTTGCTAGTTGTCATATTTGCCTAACTATTTCAACTATGCTTTTTTCCAATCCTCCAGGATTAGACTAAGGCTCCTGTCTTCTATTGCCCAAATTTTATTTAAACTTAATCGGTATATGTCTGTGTGTGTTTGTGCACACAAGCATGCATATGTATTCATCTGTGTGCATCTCTGTGTGTATGTAAGGGTGTGTTTGTGTGAAACTCAGAGGAAAACTTGCTAATCCTGGAGTCAGTTCTCTCCTCATACCTTGCAGGTATCAGAGACTGAAACCATGTCTTCGAATTTCTTGACAAGTACCTTTAACATCTCTCTAGTTCTACATGCTTTTGTGTTCTTTTTCATTTCATTTCATTTCTTTCTTCTTTCTTTCCTTTTTTCTTTCTTTTTTTTATTACAGTTTATCCACTTTGTATTCTTTCTATTGCTCCCTTCCTCATCTAAAATCTGTATACCTGAAGAAGCTAAGCAAGAAGAAGATAACTGGGTAAGATGATACATTTTCATTCAGAAAAGAAAACGGGATAGACATAGGAAGAGGGAAAAAACACAAAAAACAGGAAACATGACAGGAGCCTACCACAGAGGGACTTTGAAACACTTTACCAAGCAGGGTATCGAAGCAGATCCTGAGACTCATGTCCAAACTTTGGGCAGAGAACAGGGAATCCTTTTCATTTTTTAAAATAAATTTTTATTTTTATATTAATTACAGTTTATTCACACTGTATCCCAGCTTTAGCCTGCTCCCTCATTCCCTCATTCCCTCCCATTCCCTTCCTCTCTCTCTCATCTCCTCCCATGTCACTCTCCAAGTCCACTGATAGGGGAGGTCCTCCTCCCCTTCCATCTGACCCTAGCTTATCAGGTTTCAAAAGGACTACTGTCTGACTGTCTTCCTCTGTGGCCTGGCAAGACTGCTCCCCCATCAAGGGGCTGATCAAAGAGCCTGCCACTGAATTCATGTCAGAGACAATCTCTGTACCCCTTACTAGGGTATCTATTTGGATACTAAACTGCCATGGGCTACATCTGAGCAGGGGTTCTAGGTTATATCCATGAATGATCCTTGGTTGGAGCATCAGTCTCAGAAAAGACACCTGGGCCCAGAAATTTCAGTTCTGTTGCTCTCCTTGTGAGCTCCTGTCCTCTCCAGGCCCCACTATCTCTCCCTTCTTTCATAGGATTCCCTGCACTCTGCCCAAAGTTTGGTAGAGTCTCAGCATCTGCTTTGATACACTGCTGGGCAGAGTCTTTCAGAGGCCCTCTGTGGTAGGCTCCTGTCCTGTTTCCTGTTTTCTCTTTCTTTTAATGACCATCCCATTTGTCTTTCTGAGTGAGGATTGATCATTTTACCCAGGGACCTCCTTCTTTCTTAGCTTCTTTAGGTGTACAGATTTTAGAATGCTTATCCTATATTATAGGTCTAATATCCACTTATAAGTGAGTATATACCATGTGTATCTTCCTGCTTCTGGGATAACTCACTCAGGATGATCTTTTCTAGATCCAACCATTTGCCTACAAATTTTATAATTTCCTTGTTTTAATTGCTGAGTATATTCCATTGTGTAAATATACCACCATTTCTGTATCCATTCTTCCGTTGAGGAACATCTGGTTTGTTTAGAGGTTCTGGTCCTTATGAATAAAGCTGCTATGAACATAGTTGAACAAATGTCCTTGTTGTGTACTTGAGCATCTTTTGGATATTTGCCTAGGAGTGGTATAGCTGGATCATGAGCTAGCACTATTCTTAATTGTCTGAAAAAGCACCAGATTCATTTCCAAAGTGGTTGTTCAAGTTTACATTCCTACCAGCAATGGAGTAGGTTTCCTCTTTCTCTACATCCTTTCCAGCATGTGTTGTCACTTGAGTTTTTGATCTTAGCCATTTTGATAGGTGTAAGGTTAAATCTCAGGGTCATTTTTATTTGCATTTTCCTGATGACTTAGTATGTTGAGCATTTCTTTAAGTGTTTCTCTGCCATTTGATGGTCCTCTATTTAGAATTCTCTGTTTAGCTCTGTACCCCATTTTTTAATTGGGTTACTTGATTTGTTGCTTTTTAACCTCTTCATTTCTTTGTTTATTCTGGATATTAGCCTGCTGTTAGATATAGGGTGGGTGAATATCTTTTCCCAGTCATAGGCTGTTTTTTGTTTGTTTGTTTGTTTGTTTGTTTGTTTCTGATGACAGTATCCATTGCTTACAGAAGCTTTTCAGTTTCATGAGATCCCATTTATTGATTGTTGATCTTAGAGCCTGTGCTGTTGGTGTTCTGTTTTGGAATTTGTCTCCTGTGCCAATGAGTTTAAGGCTCTTCCCACTTTTTTCTAACACATTTAATGTGTCTGGTTTTATGTGGAGGACTTAGTTTTGTGCAGGGTGATATATATGATTCTATTTGTATTTTTCTGCATGTAGACATCCAGTCAGACCACCACCATTTGTTGAAGATGTTGTCTCATTTTTTTTTAAACAAGGAAACTTGAAAGAGTGTCTGGATCATTGTTCCCTTTAGTAGATGACTTGATACCTCAAACTGAATAATTCTTGTATTCAAGCCCAGACAACTGAATAATTTCATAACACTGTTCTAATTATTTCTAACCTATGATACTGGGTAAACTCCTTTTCAAAAATATACTTTCAACCAAGTAGAAATATTTTAATATCTCACCTATTACCTCTATGGGCCATTTTTTTTCATTTAAAGTAAATAATGATTATAAAGCCACTTTCAATTCACTTTTCTGTGTTTTATCCCCAAAACAGATAGCTCTAGACCTTCACTACTGTGTAGCTATAGACAGCCTGATATCTGGGGAAAGTTGAAAATATGGAATTCATTTAATGAAAAAAAATGTAACCTTCCTATCTCCCAGGAGGAAATCCTTCCCTATCTGTGGACTAGGGGAGCAGCATAGATGGAGAAAAGGGAGGGAGTGTGGGACTGGGAGGAGACAAGGAAGAGGGCTATAGCCAGGATACAAAGTGAATAAATTGTAATAAATAAAAAGTAAAATAATAAAATGATACTTTAAAATGTAACTTTATTTCCTTCACCCTCTATGTATTGCTGATGGGATTTTTTACCCTTGTGAGTGACTTCACTGGCAGTTGAATAAAAGTTAGAATCTATTGTCCTATAACAGTGATTCTCATAGCTTTACGGATATACAAAATGGGACACAGAACTACTCAAATCATAATTCCAAAGTCAGTTCTAACAACAAAGTGATATAATGCCAGAGAATTTACTTTGGTATTGAGTGAAGGCTGCTTCTTAATAGACAATGAACATAAATATTACTTAGTAACTAAAATTAACATATTCTTTGAGTATTCTGATGTTTCAAATTAGAGAAAGTTTATTCACCAACTGCTTTTGTGGACTATGTGAACTGTGCTTTGAAATCTCACATATTTTAAGTTCATGGTTACTTTTTAATGAGATTATTTTTATCTGCAGCTCATTAATTAATTAATTAAACAATTAAACAAACAATAGTATTTTTAATACTTGTATTACTAACTTATTACACTTAGAATTACAGTAAAAATAGTTCATTTAGGTATGGGTCATGCACTGATGATCATTGTAAACTTCAAAATGATAACTTAGTACAAATAGAAATGCTTATGGACTAGAAGCACTGCCATGCAAATGGCATTCCAGCATAAAAATTTTAATTATATGATTCATTGTATCAGAAAAACAACATTTCTACTGCTCTTTATAACATAAAAATATGTTAATTGTCAAATAAATTAAAGGTGTGTCAGAAGAAGTCAAGTCCAGCAAGAACATTAGGTATAAATTAGTACTATGTTTTGTGTCATATTAACCTACTCAGAGAAACAAGGAACTGGAACTGACCAAATGGTCTTCCGATCAATAAAATGGTTGCTATTGCTTAATAATCACAACAGGAATGCTGCATCTCTCTGAAAGAACTTATATTCTAGTATGTATCTTAAACACAAACCTTTAACTAAGGGGTTTTGTATATTGGAAAATTGACACAAAGAAAAATTAGGCTGGAGAGATGGTTTAGTGGTTAAGAATATTTCTTGATCTTCCAGAGAATACTAGTTTGGTTTCCAGCATCCATGTCTGGCATCTCACTATTACTCCAGGGATTTGGTACCCTTTCCTATCCTCATAATCTCCTCCACTTGGGGCAGACACACAGAAACACACAATTAATTCTGAGCAATGGAAAATTTAAAAAAAAGAATACTTTATTAAATATCCAAGTTTAGAGCAAGGTTGGAAGAAAATACAGTATATCACGTAGTGGGAAAAAGAGGTCCATAACCCTCAGGAAAATGAGGTCATAAAAGGATATCACTGAGGGAGATATCTGAGAGCACTGCTGTGGAACTAGTATTCTAATACATGCCATAGAGCAAAGGGAGGTTATTTCTGGGTCCACAAGAACAGAGATTTATTGTTAATAATATGGGTTGAGTTAGAATATAAAAGGTAAAAAAAAGGTGCTGGACAAGAGCAAACAAATAGTTTAAATGACTTATTCTGAGTAAAATTTTGAGTTATAAAGGATTCTATTTGAAAGTAGCAGAATCTGCTTTGCATTTCAAATTATGTTAGGGAGGACAGGGCTGAAAGAAATAAAGCAGTTATTGTTGGTATAATGTTCTTTTGGAATGTATACACCTTACCCTTGTTCATTAAAATGCTGATTTATCTCCCCCATTATCTGGTTTTAATCCAGACACTGCATTGTGATGTTTATTCTAAGCATCACCTGTCTCAAGTTTGTGTAAACATGCCACCATTTGTTCTCTAAATTGTCATTTAAAACAACCAGCCCCAATGTTGAGCAATGGAGAGGATAGGGTGGGAAATCCTGGTTTAGAGTGGGAGAAGAGGAAGGAAGCAGGAAGAGAGGAAGGAGTAGGAGGGAGGAGAGGAGGAGAAGCTGCAGGAGAAGTCTTAGAATGATGTGGAGAAATGAACCGTAGCTAAGATATCAATAAAAGCAAGTAAATGGGTGAATCTGAATGGTGGGAAACTATGTGGGTTTGGAGGTTTAGGATGGAGTAAATATTGCCCAGCATTGTGTTCTAGGTTAATTAAATAAATCCTAGTCTCTGTGTGGTGATTTGGTTATATAGCTATTTAGGATTAACTGCAGCTTTACTAAAAGATATATCAATAATAAATATTAAGGACCCAATTAAAAAAATTACATATTATATCAATCAGCATTTGATACATTATGATGGAACAGACCATGATTGTAGCAGCAGATGTTGTAAAAACTGGTTGGGCTATATGTCTTTTAAAGATATAGATTCAATTTCTTCAAGCATTACACAGGTATTTAGAAATGGAATAAGATACTGTTGTTTTAATTTTTAAACATCATAATTTTTAATTGTTATAGTATGAAATGTATAAACCATCAACTGTTAAGTAGTTGTTAAGGAAAATATGTTTAATGTTATATATTTTAAGTTTTTAAGGGTCTATTATACAGGCTCAGTATGGAAATGCTACAGCCTATAGAGGACAAATGATGAGTTTACATAGAAATTTTGGCTGTTTTAATAAAGTTTTGATTTGTCAAGATATGTGTGCTATTTTGTATTCTAATTCTATATTCTGTAATTGTATTAGTCAGGGTTCTCTAGAGAAATAGAACTTTTAGAATGAAACTATAAATAGATAGAGAAAGGGGATTTATTTGAATGACTTACAGGCTGCCCAGTAGCTAATCCAGCAATGGTTGTCTATGGAATAAATATCCAAGAATCCAGTAGTTGTTCAGTTTAGGAAGCTGAGTGTCTCTTCTGTGTATACCAGAATCCTAGAGAAGTATGCTCTAATGCCAGTAAAGGAAATGGCTTGCTAGCCCGAGTCAGAACAAATATGCAAAAGGTTTGGTCCTGGTTAGAGGTGGATTTCTTACCTCAAAGATCTTGAATACAAGCTGGTCTTCTCACATCAAATGACTTAATTTAAAAATCCCTTAGAGATGTACCTAGATACTTGGGTTTTAGCAATTCCAGATGCACTCAAGTTCCCAATCAAAAATAGTCATCATGAGTCTATCCCTTGTTAACATGACTCAAAGTAATATCTCCTTATGTCCTGTTTAATCTCCAAATGAAACAATTGTCATGTCCAAATTACACGTGAATTAACTACCACTTGTACAATGACAAATGCACTATAAATTTGGAATAGATGGCGATGTCCCTTAAGTGATAGTATTTGAAACTTAACTACTATAATCATTGATATTATCTTGAGATCACATGATTCATGATGTCACATGTATACATGTTACATTAAATGATAAAAATAAGAAAAACTGCAAACACCTGTACAAAAACATTCTTACATAAAGCAACAGAAATTCTCATATCAGTTACAATTCTCAGTTTGAAAACTGGTCACATGGCCTTATCTGCAATTCATAACTGTCTTTCTCTACTACCCAATCTGTGTTCCTTCCACCTACAGCAAGCACCTCTTTCTTGGCACTTTTCCTGGAGGAATGAACCATACATCCATTCATGACAATTTTGTGCTTTTTGTCTTTTTGCCAAGATTAGGCTGTTGTAGTTTCCATTTATATTAATCAAAAAACATGGTAGCACCAAGAGATACCCTAAAGGATTTCATGCACTCCGGACATAATATTTCTTAATCTCTACTGTGGAAAAGCAATATAACTTTCTTTAGATAATCTGCACCAATCCCCCTTCCTAATACTGTTATTTGTTTCTTAGTCTGTTGGCTTAAAAGCATCAGAAGTCCAAAGTGGCCAAGGGGAAGTCTGAGCTTCAGCTCAATGAAGTGTTTATTGTGGCCCTTGGCAGAAGCACTCCTATGTCTGGAACCAATACCTCTAGGCCAACAGAAATTAAGGTTTCAGATACAGGAAACAAAACTTTTCCTAGTTGGTCACTAGGCATGATGATTGCTGAAACTATTCCCTTTTCCACTCCTTGATTCTAAGACCTAGAGTATTGGCTATCATATGAATATAAACTGTACCATATATTGGATGCTGATACAAAGTATATACTGTCTTGTGGCAAACCTTGTATCAGCTCTCCATTGTGCCCAACTGGCACAATAGTTATGTCTTCATAAGGTCATTCCATCTTTTTTACTAGGCCAGTTACTTTAGGATGGTGAATTTCATGATAGTGAGTCCACTGTCACATTTCTCTGACTGTGAAGTGAGTTAACTGGTCAGAACCAATACTGTTTGGTATACTGTGATGGTGAATAAGGTATCTATTCATTCATGTATACTAGTTTATTTTTTCTAGAGGCATTACCTACAGGAAAGACAAATCCATTACCAGAATAAGTATGTGGCTTAATAAGAACAAACCATTTGCCATTTCTACAGAGGGGGTGGTCTAATAGAGACAACCTGCCACAAGGTTGGTAACTGGTGAATGGTGCTATATCTCTGTTCTGTGTTGTTCTCACTGTTTGCAGATCTGACACTCAGTATCAGCTGTTGCAAGGTTAGCTTTGATAAAGGCAAGTCCATGTTGTCAAGTCCATGAATAACCCCCATCTCTACCATTGTGGCCACTTTGTTACTTTGCCAATTTGGCAGTGACAGAAATGGCTGGGAAGAGAGTCTGACTGTTCTCAGAATGGGTTATCCTACCTACTTCTCCTCAGCTGAAATCACCTTTGATGGGCACTTATATGAGTCACAAGTATCTGCATGTTCTTTATAGTTTGGAAGGAACTGTCCACATATTGCTCTTCCAGACATCTTGCTCACCAATTTTCCAACCATGATCTTTTGAAGCCCATGATCATCTTGGAAAAGCATTGGCTGTAGCCAATAAATCAGTAAACCATTGCTCATCTTCTGATTTCTCCTTCTGAACAAAATAGATGACAATATGTACTGTGCAAAGTTAGGCTCACTGTAAAGTTTTCCCTTTGTTGATGTTTTTCAGAGTTGTCTCAGAAAGTGCTTGTATCTCTGCAGCCTTTGGGGCTGTGCCTGTGTGACATGGAGAACCATCAGTAAACCAGGCTTTAGTTTTCTCTTCCTCACTCAACCAATCATATGGCACACCCCATAAGGCTATTGGTACATGCTTGGAAGCAGATGGCATCGTAACATGAGTAGAAACTGTAGGCATTTGAACAATATCTTTAGTTAACTTGCTTAGCCCCGATCACATATGTATCTATGTCATTTTTCAATTGATAATAGATTGCTGGTGTACACATACTACTTTATTACTTTCTGGGTCAGATAAAACTTAGCTCAAGTTGCATGGTCACTTGGTGGACCATTGTCAAACACTTAATTTCCACAAATGCCCAAAAATAGGCTAAGAACTGTCTCTCAAAGGGAGAATAGTTTTATGCAGAATATGGTAGATTCGGCTTCAAAATACTACAGGTCTCTACAGTGATTCACCTACACTGGCCTGCTAAAAGTTCAAATAGAATCCCTATGTTCCATTTCAAGTACTATCATGTCTGGTGGATCATATCGACCAAGTGGTAGAGAAGCTTTAACAGAAGCAGGGCCAACATAAATCCAGCAGCTTTCCAAGTCCCTTGGTATATGTAGAGTAACACACCTGAGTGAGGAATGTGTTGTCTCCAGAATCCAAATAGGTCCACTAAAAGTGCTTCTTTCTTGGTAGAGAAAGGAACCAGGTAAAATTTCATCCTTCCTCTTAAAAAGAATACTTCTGCATGTGTCTTCTAAGAATTTTACTGAGATAGAATGTTCTTGACTTTTGTTGGATTTATTTGCCTTCCATTGTGGGCATACACGCTACCAAAGACAACAGTGTAGCTATCTCCTGTTCAATTGGTTCAATCAGTGTAATATCAATATAGTGGAACAATGTGATAATTTGTAGAAGTGACAGAAGATTTTTTTAACTTATTTATTTATTTATTTATTTATTTTTTAATTTTTATTTTTATCAGTTACATTTTATTAATTCTGTATCGCAGCCGTGCCCCGAACCCTCATTCCCTCCCAGTCCCTCACTCACTCACTCATCACTACTGTGCCCCTTTCCAAGTCCACTGATAGGGGGGGACCTCCCCCCATTCATCTGATCCTGTTTTATCAGGTATCTTCATTGAGTTCCTGTTAGAAATAGTCCTTGTTGACAGAAGATTAATATCCCTGATAAGTTATGAGAACAGGGATGGAGAGTTAATGTATCCTTGAGATAAAACTCTAAATGTATACTGTTGGCCCTGCCAACTGAAAGCAAACTGCTTCTAGTGCTCCTTATGGAAAGGTACTGTGGTGGTTTGAATAAAAATGGCCCCATAATATAAGACATATGGCCTTGTTGAAGTAGGTATGGTCTTGTTGGAGATGTGTTGCTCAGGGTAGACTTTGAGGTATCAGAAGCTCAAGCCCAGAAGCTTAGTGATTCCCTGTCTCATTCTGCTGCCTGTAGATCCTGATATATAACTCTCATATCCTTCTCCAGGACCATATCTGCCAACATGTTGCCATGCTTGTCATAATAACAATAATGTACTAAGCCCTTGAAATTTTAAGCCAGCTCCAATGAAATGCATTTCTTTAAATGAATTGATGTGGTCATGGTATCTCATGACAGCAATGAAACTCTCTGACACATACTGATAAAAAAGGCATTTGCTAGGTCAATCCTGCACACCATGTGCCAGGAAATGTGTTCATCTGATCAGGTAATGTATACCTGGTACAGCAGTTACAATTGGAGTCACTACTTGATTCAGTAGGATTAGAATAGTGAAAATGGAAATCCTGCTGAAAGCAATGTACAGATTCAATTCAATTCCCATGAAAATGTCAAATCAATTCTTTACAGAACTTGAAAGAGCAATTCTCAATTTCATATGAAAAAAAAATCCACAGAATTGCAAAAACTCTCCTGTATAACAACAGATCTTTTGGAAGTATTTCCATCCCTGATCTCAAGCTGTACTACAGAGCAATAGTAATAAAAAAAACTTCATGGTACTGGCATTGATTCAGTTTTTAAAAGTCAGCTGTTGTTCTCCATAATCCATCTGTATTCTTCACATACCAGATAGAGGAGTTAAAAGGAGATGTGTTGAGAACTACCAACCATACATCTTGTAAGATCTTGTCTTGGCACTAATATTTGCATTTTCTTCAGGGATGTGATACTGTTTTTGATTCACTATTTTCCCTGGTAGAGGCAACTATAAAGGCTTCCATTTAGCCCTTCCAACCATAATAACCCTCACTCAACAGGCCAGGGAACCAATTTGAGAAGTCTGCCATCTTCTAAGTACATCTATCTCAATTGTTCATTCTGGAACTAGGGAAATAATCACTGAATAAATTCAGGAGCTTAGTAGACCTACTGTGAGTCAGACCTCAGCCAAAACTACATTAGTGATCTGACTTATATAAGCCCAAACTTTAATGAGAGAGCCACACTGTTTTGTGAGATCTCCAATAATTGGTGTCAGTTCAGAACCAGTATCCAATATATCCCTGAAAGTCTGCTTGTTTCATTTCCCCCAGTGTACAGTCACTCTTCCATAAGACCATAGATCACTATGGGGAAGCCTGGAGAACAGCTGTGATGACTAGCAAGTAGGTCACACAAAATAAAATTATGTTCTTTCTTGTTTCTGCCGATTTGGAATACACATGAGATGCATAAAAAGGAATTATGGAGATCTCAGCCTTCTGGGGTTTTGTTGTTGTTGCTGTTACTGGGACAAATACCATGACCCAAATCAATTGGAAGGGGAAAGGTGTTATTTCAGCTTAGAATTCCCAAGCTGGGGGAAGTCAGGGAAGGAACTTAAGGCAGGAACCTGAATAAGAAACCATGATTTCATATATATATTTATCATTGGTTTTCTTCTTTTGGCTCATGCTCTTAAAAAACCCAGTGCTAATTTCTCAGGGCATCACAAACAGTGGGTTGGGAACACCCATATCAATAATTAAATAAGAAAATTCCCTGTAGACTTCCCACAGGCAATTCTCATAAAGACAATTCCTCAGTTCAGGTTCTCTCCTAGCAGGAACATTAAGGACACCATAGCAAGGTTATAATACACGTGATGAGGAAAAAATACTTTTACTATAGTTACAAGTAAATATTAATAGTTTGTATCCCCTCGTATACTGAGTAATATCAAAGTAAGATTTTGTGAATTTTTTATGTTGATTTTGATAGAAAAATACATTGACAGACTCATACACACACTATATATTTTTGTAGGCAGGAAAGTGAAAACCTGTCTCCATAATTTGGCATAAATATTTTTTAAACAGTGCTCATGCAATATCTGAAATATTACATCACAATTAATAAAAATACAATTTGTCTTGCCAAATGCAATTCAAATAAATTGTCATTTTAGAACAGTAATCATTAATTACTCAGCTGGAAGAAATTACTACTTTAAGATATCTCCCCTTGGCAGTTCATCAAAAAGAAAACAAAATTGCCTCTGCAGAATAGGCAACTGGAGGATTTCTTTTTAAAGGTGACTTCTAATTTGCTATGAGACACACTCCTCTGGGAAGAGAGCATATGGCATTTTCCTCTCACCCCTTGCTTACTTTACATTTCATTCATAGAAAAAATCAGAGGCTGAACAGAAGCATAATTTCATATTTGATGCTTGCTCTTTTTTTTCCAAAGTACTGCATCAAAAATGACACTGGTGGAATGGGATTTTACTTTCACCTTAACAGAGTAAAGATGCTGTTGATTAAACAGAACTTAAATAAAAACACCAAGATAAGATGTTTAAAGGATTCAGGACTTTAAAAAGAAAGAATACAAGCAATAAATCGCAATACCTTAGACTGCACTTCAGAATATGAAAGCCTTAAACTCCCATGTGGGTCTGAGTTTCAGTTTAGAGATAATTTTCTTTTATTTTCTTTTCCTCACCAGCACTTGACTTATAAATAGCATATACTTGTAATTGAAGCTATGCCATACTTCTTGGACCATTTCTACTCAGAATGACTGTTTATTAATCAAAAGATGGCAGAGTAAAATAAGGTTCACAGGTCCATAAATAAAACATCTAACGATAAAGATTACAATACACATTCACTCTCATTCCTTTGCCAAATATCAAAGACAAAGAAAAGGAGTACCTCGCTGGAAAGTCTTATTCTAAAGTCTTAATGCAGAGTTCTAGACAATATGATAATTTTTAAGAAATGCACTCCTGTGGCTCCTTCACAGGGCTTATGAAGAGTACTTACAGAGAAAGATTGCAGAAAGAAAGCAGAAAGACAAATTTACAAAGGCAGAGATACAGTGATAGAATTTGAAAACACAAGTCAGAAAATGCAGCAATTTCATATTTTGCAACACTGATGACAAAATTTGCACTTGCACAAACTTAAATGTTTTCCCTATCTATCCAGAATATAATAGATCTAATATGCTCAAATCTTAATAGAGATTGCTGCTCAAATTTATAATTAATAACAGCTTTATCTGAAAAGAATCCAAAATAGCCACTTTACTAAAGAGGCATAATTCCTAACTTAATTTTCTCTTATTATATTTTATTTACTTATGTTTTGTTATTTCTTAGAAACCAATTCTTTTCTAATGAGCGAGAAATGGAGTGAATCTGGATAGTAAAGGAGGTGAGGAGACTGGGAAGAAAAGAAGGAGAAGAAGCTGTATTCAGATTTTATTTTATGAGAAAAAAAAACATGTTTAATAAACTTGTAAAAGCCTGGTGGTGGTGGTGCATTAATCTCAGCACTCAGGAGGCAGAAGCAGGTGTATTTCTGAGTTTGAAGACAATATGCACTACAGAATTGTTCCAGTACAGAAGAAGCTACACAGAGAAACACTGTCTCAAAACAAATAAACAAACAAAAACAAGCAAACAATAAATAAGTGAATAAATAAATAAATAAAAACACTGAGGTCACTGTAGGTAATGGTTTGTTGCTGTTATTTTACTGACATGATCCAATATTTTTTATCAGCCATATAATTATCATGGTGGTGTGATCTAACCTACCATCACAACCAATAAAAGATACAGACACCTGGTAGATTCTATCTATCTGTCTATCATCTATCTATCTATCTATCTATCTATCTATCTATCTATCTATCTATCATTTATTACAGTTTATTCAATTTGTATCCCGGCTGTGGCCCCTCTCCTCTCCTCCCAATTCCATCCTCCCTCCCTCCACTCCCCTTATGCCCCTCCCATAGACCACTGATAGGGGAGATCCGTCCCCCCTTCTACTTGACCCTAGCCCATCAGATCTCACCAGGACTGGTTACATTGTCATCTTCTATCGCCTGGCAAGGTTGCATACCTTTAGGGGGTGGTGATCAAAGAGCCTGCCACTGAGTTTATGCCAGAGGGTCCCTGCTCCCTTTACTAAGGACCCCACTTCGAGACTGGGTCTATGGGTTACATCTGAGCCAGGGTTTTAGGTCCTCTTTATGCCTTGTCCTTGGTTGGGGTATTATTCTATTTGGGCTTCCAGGACTCAGTTTTCTTTTTAGCTCTGTTGGTCTCCTTTTGTTGTCCCCTCCAGGTCTTTCTATCTCTCCCTTCTTTCACAAGATTACCTGCACTCTGCCCAAAGTTTGGCTATGAATCTTAGCCTCTGCTTTGATACCTCAATCAGTAGAGTCGGTTCAGAGGCCGTCTATGGTAGGCTCCTGTCCTGTTCCTGTCTTCTCCTGCTTCTGATGTCTCTGCCATATTTTAGAATAGCCTTATTTCACATGAGACAAGGCAGATATTAATTCTCTAAACTACCTTTTCCTCTGAGCACCATCTCTGGAGCTCCCATCTTTAATTCCATAAATACTTGCTTATTCTCCTATCTGGGCCACTTTCTTCCATCCAAGCCAACCATGTGCTTCTTTCTCCACCTCACCCATGTCAGCTTCTCTGTTCTGCCCTGCCCAAATTTAGGCCTTTTAATCAGTCAACCAGGAATAGTTCCTTAGGCAAGGTTACAAACGTCATTTTGAGGTACATGATGTTTGGGCAGCAACCAGATATTGGGTGCCAATAATTAGCAACAGAATACATAGCACCAGGCAAATCCCCAACATATGGCACAGTATTCAAGAGTGCACAGTATTCAAGAGCTAGTACCAATCTTGAAGAGAACCCAAGTTTGTTTCCCAGCACCCACATTAGGAGTCACCTGTAACTCCAACTCCAGCATATGTGAGCACCTGCACTCATGTATACACACTCACACACAAACATGTGCACATACACATGAATAAAAATTAGTAAATCTTTAGAAAAACTATGTTGAAGCATAAGTTATCACTATTGGTTGATCACATAAGTGAACCGGGAAGAGACAGTATTGCAAAAAAGTTGTATGGACGACAGTCTCATCTACCATGGAAGGGAGGCAAGAGCTCATCCTTTAATTCAATAGTGAAAAGAACAAAGGCATTAAGGTAATAAAAAGTACACCAAATGAACTGAAATATATATTATCTTAGATAAAATACTGATGTAAAATAAGTGATTTGATGGTATTTATGGTCTATACTACTGTCTTTATTTTTTATTTTTTGTAAAATTGATACTTTGCCCAAAGTTTGGCTAGGCAGAGTGCAGCGAATCTTATGAAAGAAGTGAGAGATAGCAAGACCTGGAGAGGACAGGAGCTCCACAAGGACAGCAACAGATCCTAAAAGTCTTGGCAGAGGGGTCTTTTCTGAGACTTATACTCCAGCCAAGAACCACTCATGGAGATGACCTGGAATCCCTGCACAGAGGTAGCCTATGACAGTTCAGTATCCAAGTGGCCTCCATAGTAATGGGGACAGGAACTGATTGGCCTGCTCTTTGCTTACCTCCTGAGGGGGGGGATCAGCTTTACCAAGCCACAGAAGAAGACAATGCAACCATTCCTGATGAGACCTGATAGACTAGGACCAGAGGGAATGGGAGGAGGATCTCTCTTATCCGTGGAATGGGAGAGGGACATGGGTAGGGGAGAGAGACGGTGGGACTGGGAGGGAAGTAGGGAAGGAGGTACAGGGGATACAAAGTGAATAGATTATAATTAATAAAAATAAAAAGATAATCAAGAGAGCGGACATGGGGTAAGATGATCAATCCTCGTTTAGAAAGTCAGATGAGATGTGCATTGAATGCATGACAGGAGTCTACTGAGCGCATCTGAAAGCCTCTAACTAGCAGTGTTTTCAAAGCAAAGACTCATGACCAAACCTTTGGCAGAGTACAGGGAATCATAAGAAAGAAGGGGAGTTAGTCAGATGGGGAAAGGATAGGAGCTCCACAAAGACCAAATATATCTAGGCACAGGGTCTTTTCTGAAACTGACATTCAACCAAGGACCATGTATGGATATAACCTAGAACCTCCGCTCAGATGTAGCCTGTGGTAGCTCAGTAACCAATTGGTTTCCCAAAGTGAGGGGAACAAGGACTATTTCTAACAGGAACTCAATGAAGATACCTGATAAAACAGGATCAGATGAATGGGGGAGGTCCCCCCCTATCAGTGGACTTGGAAAGGGGCACAGTGGTGATGAGGGAGGGAAGGAGGGAAGGACTGGGAGGGAATGAGGGTTCAGGGCACTGCTGGGATACAGAATTAATAAAATGTAACTGATTAAAAAAATAAAAAAAATTAAATAAAAAGAACTCACTTTAAAATCATTGATATAAAATACTGCACAGGAAAGAAAATCTTACTGAGAATCTGATTCATGAGTAGCTAGGACATTTTCAGACACAATTGGGAAGAATTCTTTATTTACATTAAGTCTCTGAAGAAAATGAAGGCTATCTACAAATTCCAAGGAGAAAATATTTTAAAATACAGTTTATTTTTAACTCATGTTAAGATTAGTTTATACATGGAAATGTAGAAGGCAGTTGCTATCATATGTAGAACAGTTCATGAGAACAAATTCTCTGAAGTTCCTCCTCAGAGGAACCCATCGACCAGGATGAGCAGCATCAGCATCTGAGCAACATGAACAATGATGAACAAATACAAAGTTTGTCATAATGATTGAAAAATAATAATGATAAATGACAAGCATTGAATTCCTCATTATATACAGCTGAGCTTACCACAAAGAAAGAAAGAAATACACCATATGATATTTCCACAAAGCAGAAAATGATGAAAAGATGAATGGGAAATAACACAAGAGTGTTGACTTTCTGTCCTTTTAAATATAGAGTCATTTTTATAAATAAAATTCAAACTTGGAATGGAAAATAATTTTAGATCTCTGCCATCTATCGCAATATTTATTTCACAATATTTATTTGAAGATTATTTTGTCTTTAAACAAGAAAATATTTATTTGATACTACAATTTTATTTTGTTTTTTGTCTTTAAACTCAAGATACTGTATTCAGTACTTTTAAGTAAAATACACAATCTTTTCAAGAAAAATATTATTTAATATATAAATCACAATTTCATTACACTTGCCTAGAGACAAAATAGTGTTTTTTTAATAACATTTCTTTCAAAATACAATCAATGAGATTTTAATAGGTTTGACATATATATTCTTAATGCATTCTGTTATTTCTTAATTTTAAATAAATCATGTGTGCTACTCATGAATATAAAGTGATTATGTTCAACCAAACAGAAGCTTACATAATATTACTCCTTGTGTAATGAATCTATCTCTGACTCCAGTTGGCAAAATTAGCAGGCACTGTCTTAAGCACAAAAAGGAATTTTTTTTCCCCACACAATTTTTGGGTCTAATATGTTGCCTTAATTTATTTATACCTCCTACAAATAACTATGAAATGCTTTATATCAAATATTTAATTTAACGAAAAAAGCATAAATCTTTGCCCTGGATAATTCTAATGACAATTTTGTTGATTCTTCAATATCAAATTTCGTGAAAAGCTTATGTGTATGCTTATTTAAAATCCATGTGGTATATAAATCCATTGTGGGTTTTTGGCATATTGTGTAAGTACTAGTCTTAAAAGAAGAAGCCAAAATTTCAGACCTCCTTCACCTTATGGGAAAATTCACTGATTCATTGTGAAGAATTGTGTCTTGCCAGCTATTGTAATGACCTTTGGATCTGATGCTAATATCAGCACTCCATTCCAAATCATCTGTATAAAAGCAAACATCAATACCTCTGTGCTTTAAAAATCTACAATGAATATTTTACAAAGACATTTACTCAATGATCCTTTTTTTGAAAAACCTAAAAATATTTGTATTTGTATTTGTTTTGGTAAAATTGTGCTTAAAAACTGCTCTTTGATCACCTCCTCCTGAGTGGGGAGCAGCCTTACCAGGCCACAGTAGAGGACAATGCAGCCACTTTTGATAAGAACTGATAGACTAAGATCAGAAAGGAGAGGAGAACCTCCCCTATCAGTGGACTTGGGGAGTGGCATGCATGCAGAAAGGGGAGGGAGTGTGGGATCGGGAGGGGAGAAGGGAGGGGCTTATGGGGGGATACAAAATGAATAAAGTGTAATTAATAAAAAAAAAAGAAGATTTCTTTCCTGGATACCTGGTGGATAATTTTTTACATGTTTTCATTAATATCCTCAGTTAAAATGTCCATCTTTAAGAGGATCGATTAAAAAAAAAAAACAGTAGCAAAATTCTTGTTTGTGTTTTGGAGAACGTGCATTTTTCTTATTTAACTCTTGAAGATGTAAGCAAATAAATCAACTTTAACAGTTTATTTTTATATGTGATTAAATCCTGGTCTATCTTGAGGCCGTATGTCTTCCTCTGTCACTCCCCTATTCCTGTGTTCCTTTCCTAACTTCCCTTTCAATGCTCTTTCCTGACAGTGTTTGACCACTGTGCTGGGCATTGTACACAATCCTGGAAATATAGAAGATATTGCATGTGGTGTGGCACATTTCATGATTCATTCTGGTTAAATGTTATTGAGAATAAAAAAAAACTACAAAGATTTTTAAATTTTAATTATGTTTTTTAAATAATCTTGCATCTTTTTCCAATGAGTGAAGTACTGACATCACGTGTGTGCTTACTTGTTTGTATCGTTTTCATAATGTTGTTTCTACATGGCATCTAAGAATTGTGAGACTTCCCTTAGTTGTATAGAACTTAAGAATATGACTACATCATAGAAGCTGAAGAACTGACTACAACCCAAAATATTTTGTTTTAAAATCCACTTATTAAAAATTTTTTGAGATAGTTTCAAATTTATAAATAACTATAAGGACATTCATAGTATGTTCTCTTGCAGCTATTTTTCCACATAAATATATCCAAAGTATATTATAAAACATGGAAAAATAAATTATTTGGTGTTTTGGGGGATTAAATTTAAAGTTATATCCTAAATTTTATCTGACAACCTTATTGGAATAAATGTTAAAATATGTGCTTTTTACCCTCAAATCAAGTCTCTCTCTCTCTCTCTCTCTCTCTCTCTCTCTCTCTCTCTCACACACACACACACACACACACACACACAAGTATCTGAATGTTTGAGTATAATAATATTCGAAAAGATGAATGCAGAGACAAGTTTCTATTATTTTGTTGTGAGAGAATGTTTTCTTTGTAAATGTGCATGAGAGTACACATACACATGCCATACACATACATGAATGTACACATGCACATGCCATGATCCCACATGCATAAGTGTACACAGGCACATGCCATGCTCCCATATGCACAAGTATACACACATGCATGCCATACTCCCCCAGGAAGGTGAAAGATGTCCAGTACTCTTTTTAGACTCCACAGCACACTTCTAGAATGAAAATAAAGCAATAGAGATGTGGAATCACTACATAGAAAATTAATGGCAGGAACTAAACTGGAAAGTTTACAATTGATTCTTAGAGAAAAGACATGCCAGCCTGTCTTTAAAATCATTTGAAAAGTATAGCTGTTTCAAATTCATTTCTATGCATTTTCTTTAATTATTATTTGACTATTTTGCCAATTCATAGGTAAGCATGAGAGTACATTTTTATTACAGTTGGAGTTTGTCAAAAGCTTTGGCTTCAGGAAAATATTTTCAGCCAAATTCCTTTATGCTCATGCCAAGCAATTTTCAATTGCTTTATAATCTGTACATTTTAAATTAAGTGAATACATACAGTTTAGATTTTTCCCCCTAATAAACCCAGAAGGTTCAGATAACACCCAATAAACCTTTGATTCAAGTTATAAGAAACTGATTGACCAAAGGTTTGAAAAATCAAGAAGCATGTTTCCTTATTTGTATCTAGTAAGTGAACCTGAATGTTTTAGCTGTGTGGATTATTACATTGGGTAGTATTTTTTTTTCTGATTAGAATCCATATTAGTTTCAATTTCATTGAGGTTATTTTAGTGTTTCATTAATTGGTCAAATCAAATCCTACTCTACTTTTCATTCAGTAACTATATGTTTCAGATAATATTAAATTCATTAACCTACTGACACACATATATACATAATTTATATACACAGACACACAGCCATGCAAACACAAACACACACACACTCACTGAAAACATGTTTTTTTCTTCATAAATTTATTTGCTCATTTTACATTCTATTGTAACCCCACTTCCTCCTCTCCTCCCAATTCTACTCTTCCATCTTCCCAATGTCCCCTGACACTGTACCAACCCACCTTGGCATATCAGGTTGCATCAGGTCTAAGTGCCTCCTGTTTCACTGAGGGAAGACAAGACAGTCCTGATAAAGAAATGGGATCCAGAAGGAGGCAACAAAAACCAAGTCAGAGATAGCCCACATTCTGATTGTTGCAGGACCCACTTGAGGACCAAGCAAATATCAGCTTTATATATGTAGGGGCCACATATATGGTTCAGTCTCTGTGAGCACCCATGGCCCAGGTTACTTAGCTATGGAGGTCTTCTTATGGTGTCCTTGACGCTTCCAGCTCCCTCAGTCCTTCCCCTAACTTTTCCATAAGACTCCCTGAGTTCTGCCTAATGCTTGTCTGTGGGTCTCTGCATCTGTTTCCATTATCTGCTGGATGAAGCCTCTCAGATGACAATTATGCTAGGTTCCTGTCTGAAAGTATAGGATAGTGTCATTAATAGTGTCAGGGGTTGATTTACTATTCCATTGGGTAGATCTCTGGTTGGGTCAGTTATTGGCTAGCCATTCCCTCAATCTCTATTTTATCTGTTATCCCTGCACATCTTGTAGGCAGGGCAAATTGTGGGAGTGTTGGTGTCATTCTCCTTCCACAAGAACTTCTCCTGGCTGCAGGATGTGAGTGCTTCAGTCTCAGTAGCACTGGGGGATACTGAGACTGTCGCTGTATAATATTTTATAACTGTAAATTTACCGTGTGAATTAGCTTCTGCAATGAATTAGAAATTAGTGATTTAGATGTCAATAACAGAAGCAAGCATTAAGTTTGTTGGACACACTTGACTTTTACATTTCATCTTCATAATATGATTAATGAGGCAATGACACATTCTGTTGAATTGTTATTTTGACTTTTATTTATATATAATATGAAATCATCAAAGAAGCTCCATTTTATACAATGTGCAACACTTTTCTCAATCAAAGATTTCCAAATGTTTTCCCTTCTAACTCCTGAGAAGAAAATAATTCTCATCAAGACAATCCCCTTTCTCCACAATTGAGTTAGGTATTTGGGTAAAGGCACTAACACAGTTTTACAACATTGCAGAAGAGAGTATTTTTACTGCTGTACCTATCCTATGGGCATCACATTCACCATTATATTTGCTTTGTTTGGGATTCAGCTATCTTGCCACTGAGATTATTCTTGATTATGGCTTTGATTTTCTGATAGAATTTATCATACTGTGCATTCTTGGTTCCTATTCTAATTCGGTGTCATCAATTCTTTGTGAATAAAAAATAATGCATAATCAGTGAAAACACTGATATTTTCTTTACCCACTTTTTCTTTCTTGTTCCAGGTTAGGGAAAATGTGTGCGTGTGTGTGTGTGTTTTCTATTTATGATCAACTTTGGTCGAAATATTCAGTCTAGTAGTATGAAAAATGTTTTATTTATACTGATGGACCTCTTTAATTACCAAGTCTTTCATAAAACAAAGACAGAAAAAACACAAATTAAGTAATCTACATCTTTGATTTATTTTGAAGCCTGTGTGTAGGGAATGTGGTATTTATTATTGTCAGAAGTACCATTTAAAAGTACCATGCTGTGCCTGGGAGTATTCTCTAAGATGTTGCTTTTAGAAAAGTTTACCTGGAGAGGAACTGTTGGCAATATCATCCACATTTCTTCCTTTCCTCAAGTAGCTTTTTAAAAATGTATTTGACTAAAACAATGAGAAACATAACTAATATAGAAAACTATTATTTACAATGTTTCTGGTTTATTTTAGAGTTTTTTGTTGTTTGTTTATTTGTTGTCAACTTGATACTACCTAAAGCCATCTGGATAGAGGGAATCCAAAAGGAGAAAATTCCTCTATCAGTTTACCAGTAGACAAGATTGTGAAGCATTTCCTTGATTAAATATTTATGTGGGTTGACTGAATCTACTGTGGAAGTGTCACAGTTTCTACAGGAAAATAGACATTGCTTTGTTCTCATAATAGAAAAGAAACCAGGCAATACAGTAGAGTCAGTCCTAGGATAAATCTGAGTATGTGATTTGTAGGTCTTTCAGTTGGTTCACAAGATGAATGGGGAAGAGTTTCATGGTCTGGGCTAGAGTAGCCACAGAATATGTAAGCAGAGAATAATGGAGTATTTTAGTTAGAATTTTGGAAAAACAGAATTTCTAAAGAAATGTAGATAGCGGAGTCCTAGCTGATGCTGTTTAGATGTCATCTAGGACTACATCAGGCATATATTTGAAGGCTATTCAGTTTATATTATTGGACAGAATTTGGCCGAATTCTGCTCCTGTCCTATGAACAGAATGAATTTTCATTTAGAAATATTGGAATAATTTGTATGAAATTATTGGAAGAAATTCCAAAAAAATCATTGTCTTCAGACTATAATATAGTGACTTTCTTTATTCAGATCCACAGTAACAGTAAGTTAAAAGTTTTGAAAAATATGAAGTTTAGATAGAAGGAAGTTTGAGCACATTTTAAAGTTTTGGTTAATGTTTCTGTAATTGCTAAAGAGATGAACATAATTAAAGAGACAGTTAGTTATCTCTATTGAAAAGTAACCCTTTTTTTATTCCTTTTGTATCCCCCCATAAGTCCCTCCCTCCTCCCCTCCCGGTCCCCCCCTCCCCCCCTTTCTGCATGCATGCCTCTCCCCAAGTCCACTGATAGGGGAGGTCCTCCTCTCCTTCTTTCTGATCTTTTTTTTATTTTTTTCTTCTCAATGCAGTTTATTCAGGAACCTTGAACAATCTTCTGACCCTGGGGAAAGCCAGTCCACAGCTTAAAATAGCCTCTGGGTAGCCAACCCCAGCATGCCTCGTGGGCAATGCAGATAGGTCCACATACACGGAAGCAAGCCAGATCATCTTCCTTTCAGAAGGCTCCATCTTCTGAAAACCAAAATTTGGAAATAAAGTCTAAACTTGAGAATACCACAGAAGAGATTCCCAGGTTCTAAAGACCGTAGAGTACTGTTTCCCCATGGCCCCTGGGGAAAACACACTAAGGCTGATGCAAGCTAGGCCTAAGAAAGAGAGTCCACCTCTGAAAATGACAACAAAAGTTGACAGCTTTTGTTCATGTAGTTCCAGTTTTATAGTCATGATAAATGTGAGATGTCTGAAGCTGTGCACTCTCTTTTAAGGTACAAAGTCCTGTAGAACTGTTGCATGACACTGGGAAAGTGAAGCTATGCTGCAATGGAGACTACAGGAGATTGGAGATTCCAGAACTATGTGGTATCTTCCAATGAAAACTGCAGGCATAGAGCTGAGCTGACCAAATTAAGAGATGTTATGTACTACATGTAGGTGACAGAGAGCTACAGAGGAAGAATCACATGTCCTTTGGAGCTCCAATGTTTCTATCACAGGCACAAATGCCATATATGCAGTAGTAAGATTTGATTTTTTTTTTTTGCGATGCTTGGCTTTAATCTTGATTTGGTCAAATATTTTTCTGATATGCCTGAATTTTCCCCTTTTAAAATGTAAAGTTTACTTTGTGCCATTGTATGTAGAAAGTATGTAACATGGACTCACAGATAAGAAACTGACTTGAATGTTAAAAACAAGTGTTTGACTACTAACAATTTAGATACTGGTAAGACTTTTGTGATGTTTAGGGATGGAATAAATGTGTTTTGCATTCTTTATATTATTTGTATTATAAAATACAAATGAGACTTTGGTCCTCAGTGATAAAACACTATGATTTAAGGTGATAGGGTTGAGTGTCAGATTGGCAACAGGTAGAGATGTAGTAATTAATCTTGACTGCCAACTTTACTGAATTTATAATGAACATAGAAAACAACATCTGGGTGTGTCTGCAATAATGGTGTTCCTAGAAATATCTAAACGAAAAGGAAGGACCCACACTAAATATGGGCTTATCATTTAATGAGCTGACTCCCAGACAGAAAAGGGGGAACATTATCTAATTATTAGGACTTATATCTCTCTAGTTCCTGACACTGGCTATAATGTCACCACCCCTTTCATTCTAGTACCTTTGTATCTGCCATGACCTGATCATCTATACCCTCAAACTGTGAGAAAAAAAACAAAAACAAACAATCAAACAAACAAACATACCTTTTTTTCCTCAGGTGATTTCTGTTCTTTCTCATAAGTACTTGAGCATTGCAATAAGAAACATACTTAAATCAGTGATAGATCTCAATTGTTCTCTATCACTTTCTAGGGGGATTATTATCATTATTTAGTAATCTTTTAACATTTTAAAAACAAAAATTTCAGAGGCCCCCTGTGGAAGTCTCCTGTCTTGTTCCGTGTCTTCTCCTGATTCCGATGTCTATTCTGATTACCTTTCTGAATGAGGATTAAGCTCTTCCCTAGGATCCTCCTCACTGTTTACCTTCTTCAGTACTACAGATTTTATTATGTTTATCCTCTCTTGTATGGCTAATAACCACTTATAAGTGAGTACATATCACATGTGTCTTTCAGCTTCTGGGTTACCTCACTCAGGATGATCTTTTGTAATTCTATCCATTTGCCTGAAAATTTTGTAATATCCTTGGTTTTTTTTTATAGGACAAAATTATTTTTACTGATTTATAGTAAAAAAAAAGTTCTGATCAAGAAAGAAAAAGTACATATAGAATTTGTTCACAGCTGACTAGTAGATAGCATATGCTAGAACATGGAAAAGTGATTTTATATAATGTTCAATATTTATGCCCCCATGCTAAATTCATCATATTTCCTTTTTAAAATTTAGTCTTCTTACTAATATAATCCTAGTATTTCTGTTTTAAACTGAATCATCACCCAATTTCCAGAGCACTATTTTTACTTTTGAGGTTTTTTTTGTTTTGTTTTGTTTTGTTTTGCTTTTGTTTTTCAATTTATTCTGGTCTGCTCATATCTATGTTCTTCCTTGGGGACAGCTGGTTGTAACTTCCATGTGTATAATACAAATTAACACTATATTACAGTTGAACTTCTTTCTTATGTATCTTTTAATTCAGGTCATTATATGTTGCTCTATTATTCATTGACTTTGAAGATATCATTGTATTTAATAGCTGAGTAGTATTCCATTGTGTAAATACAACACAACTTCTATACCCATTCTTCAGGTGAGGGACATCTAGTTTGTTTCCAGATTCTCTAAAAGGCTCTACCCATCTGGGTATCAAAGCAGATCCTAAGACTCATAGCCAAACTTTGAGCAGAGTGCAGGGAAGAAATAGGAGATAGAAAGACATGAAAGAGACAGGAGCACTACAAGGAGACCAACCGAGCCAAAAAACCTGGGCCAGGAGGCCCGGAAGAAAATAATACTCCAACCAATGACCTTGCAAGGAGAGGACCTAAATCCTCTGCTTAGATGAAACCCACTGAAGGCTACTCAGTCTCCAAGTGGGTATTCTAAGTAAGGGGCTGTCTCTGACATTAACTCAATGGCTAGCCCTGGAGCATCCAGCCTTACCAGGCCACAGGGGAAGACAATGCAGCCAGTCCTGATGAGGATTGATAGACTAGCATCAGAAAGAAGGAGAGGAGGACCTCCCCTATCAGTGGACTTGGGGAGAGGCATGCATGCAGAAAGGGGGGGAGGGTGGAACCGGGAGGGGGAGAGGGAGGGGCTTATGGGGGACACAAAAGGAATAAAGTGTAATTAATAAAAGTTAAATAAAAAATTTGAAAAAATAAACTAAAAGCAGCTAAATAATCTTATGTTTATCTTTACTGGTAAAGTGCTTACCTACAAGCACTTACATGGAAACGTAAGAGAATAAACATTTGTTTTATATGTAAATAGCTACTACTAAATACTTGATTTGCAGTTTTTAAAAAAAACCACGAGAAGGTAAACACTAACCCAGGCTACCTGCTTTAGCCTTCAGGTCAATGAGGAGCGACTTTCTGACTGCGGAAGAGCTAGAATGAAAGAAAGCCCACAGCTTGCTGGCTCTCCTTTATGAGGAACATCTGGGTTGTTTTAAGAGTCTGGCTATTACAAATAAAGCTGCTACAAACATGGTTGAGCAAATGTCTTTGTTGTATACTTGAGCATATTTTTTATATATGCCTAGGAATGGTATTTCTTAGCTCTCTCTATCCTAAGCCTTATAAGAAAACATTATCAGCTATTCATTTAGCTTGATAAAACTGTTCTGTATTCTTTCACCCAAGTCCTAAATGGCTGTGCAGTTTCCATGCCTTTTAACCATAGCTTATTGTTTTAGCTTATATCTAATTAAAGCTTTCATCCCCTCCTTTGACCTTTAACCATCCACCATTCCCTGGAATTTTTTTTTTTTTTCAGAATCAATGGGCATAGATGGCTGTGTTACAGATTCTTTATTTTAGGCCCACATTTTTTTTTTCCATTTGTCCTTCACGTCTAACATGCTACTTAGGGGAAAATTCAGTGAAGTTAATTATATTACAAGCATAATGTAATTCTTAACTCTCTGGGATGAAAAAAGCATTAGGATTTTCTACAATTTTATGTTTGCTCTCTCATTACTTCTGAGATTTAAACAGATTTAGTTTAGGTGACCTGAAGTTCAAGGTTTTTCTTAGTGAACTGAATGAATTATCTTTGCTTTCCACTTAGCAGTGATGTTTATAAATTGACAAATAAGTGCTATGACAGTAAGGAGCAAGGTATGCTGCTGTCAGCATCAGTGCATGCTTGCTGGTTCATTTTGTATTGTTTCCCTGGCTCTTTGTTCATGAAAGTTATATCACAAAATAATCCTAGACTATCTTGTGGTCATACTGGATTGTGTTAGCTATTCTAATACATCACATTTTGATGAGAAAGTATATTTTAAAAAGAAAATAAAGTCAATTTCTCATAAAATAGAAGACTTTTCACTGTGTGTATTATCTACATGTTCAGGTGGAATGGCAATATTGATTTTGCAATTGATATTGGAATATTATTCTAGAATTTTTATAGCTATATGGTAAAACAGATCAACAACCTGCCTCAGAATTAGACATCTAGGCTTCACATAAAAATATAAATTTGGGGATGCACGATGGCAGCGCCAAGAGGACACTGTCTGAGGAGCAGGACAGCAATGTCAGTACAGCGACTAAGAGACTGAACTCTGGGCCCTAAAACAACAGCAACTGTATTTCCCAGGTGAGAGCAAACTCCACCATGTGGGAATCAGTAGGGTCCACTCTCAGGTCACCCAGCCAGTACCCGGAAGAGATCCTGGGTCCTGCAGGCACTCAGTTGCCAGATCAGAGCCACGCAACTGCGTGTACTGATCATGTTCCCAGGCTGAACAGTGGGCACAAAAATACCAGAGACTGGGAGTCCCAGTCATGAGAAAAACCCACAGGGAAGGAAGGAAATGGGACTGACCTCAGGTCACCCAGTATATGCCTAGAAAAGATCTCGCTGACTTGCGAGTTCACACTGCCAGCCCAGAGACCTGCTGTGCCTGACTATCCATCACAGACAGAATTGTGTGCCCAAGGGCATCAGAGACAGGGAGTCTCTGTTGGAAGAAAACCACACAAGGAGGGAAATAGCTTAAAGCAGTCTCCCCACCAGCACACATGGGAAAGTTTTTGGGAAAAGGTCTCAGGTTCCTGCTTAGTCACCAGCTTGGAGCCACCATCTGTGAGTGCCTACACGCTCTACACACCACCCCAAACACCACAGACTGGGCCTTCCTGTTGGGAGAAAACCCCACGGTGGGGGAAACATCTGGCCCTACCTCCAGAAAAGTCTCTTGCTATCCACAGGCTCCTGAGTCTAGCCTCTTGCTGCATGCATAAGAGCTATGCTCACCTGCCACTGATTACCACTTGGGTACTGGGGCACAGAGCTCCAACCTCAGACCTACAGAAATATGGGATCCCCTAGATCAACTACCAAATCCTGCTCCAAAGGGCAACCAGTTATCCCTAACTAAACTGACCAAACCATGGTCCACACGTTACAGCTTCAGCTCACTAAATTTACAGCAAGAAACACAGAAGCAGGGCAGCTGTCTCCAGGACTTCTCAGAGAGAGAGGAAAGCCCTCTTGACTAACAAGGACCACAGTTACCACTCAGGTCTGTACGCCTGAGGAAAGCAACAAAATGGCTCAAGATCTGAAGATAGAATTGGAAAAATGAAAGAAAACATATGGTCGAAACTATGGAGAGAAAGAGCTTAGGGAAGAAACAGGAACTACAGAGGTTAACATAACCAATAGACTATAAGAGATGGAAGAAAGAATCTCAGGTGTGGAAGATACAATGGAAGAATTCAATGTATCCATCAAAGAAAATAATAAATCTAAAAAATTCCTGACACAGACCATTCAAGAAATTCAAGACAACATAAAAAGACAAAACCTAAGAATAATAGAAATAGAGGAAAAAGAAGACTCCCTCCTCCAAGGCCCAGAAAATATTTTCAACAAAATCATAGAAGAAAATTTTCCCAACTTAAAGGAGAAGCCTAAAAGAATACAAGAGGCCTACAGAACACCCAATAAATTAAACCAGAAAAGAAAATCCTCCCGTCACATAATCAAAATTGTAAGATAAGGAACAACAACAACAAAAAATACTAAAAGCTGCCAGGGAAAACGACCAACTAACATATACAGGCAAACCCATCAGAATCACACCTGACTTCTCAACAGAGACTATGGATGCCAGAAAGGCCTGGATGGATATCATACAGACCCTAAGAGAACACAGATGTCAGCCCAGGCTACTATAGCCAGCAAAACTCTCAGTCCTCATAGATGGAGAAAACAAGATATTCAATGAAAACAATTTCAACAACATTCATACACAAATCCAGCATTACAGAAGACACTAGAAGGAAAAATACAACACAAGAAAACTAACTACTTTCAAGAAAACCTCACTATAGCAAAACAAAAAGTAACCAAGCACACAAACTTACTACCATAGCCAACATCAAAATCAAATGATCTAACAGCCAGTGGTCGTTAATATCTCTCAACATCAATGGATTCAATTCCCTGCTAAAAAGACACAGACTAATAGAACGGATGCGTAAAAAAGACCCCAAAATCTGTTGCATACAAAACAAAACAAAAAACAAAAAACAAACAAAAAACAAAACAAAACAAAAAAACAAACAAACAAACCTAAGTCACAAAGATAGATTTTTACCTGAGGGTAAAGAGTTGGAAGACGGTTTTCCACGTAAATGGATCCAAGAAGCAAGCAGGAGTAGCCATTCTAATACCTGATAAAATAG
Source organism: Rhombomys opimus (assembly GCA_010120015.1). Classification (NCBI taxonomy): domain Eukaryota; kingdom Metazoa; phylum Chordata; class Mammalia; order Rodentia; family Muridae; genus Rhombomys; species Rhombomys opimus. The sequence continues at coordinate 2,036,069 of REGO01000259.1, read as the reverse complement.
ACTTTCAACCAAAATTAATAAAAAGAGATGGGGAAGAACACTTTATACTTATCAAGGGAAAAATCTACCAGGAAGACATCACAATCCTGAACATTTACGCCCTAAATACAAAGGCACCCACATTTGTAAAACAAACATTAATAAAACTTAAGCCACACATAGATCTCCACACATTAATAGTGGGATACTTCAAGATCCCACTCTCAACAAAGGACATACTAAAATCTGTACACCTAAGGAAGCTAATCAGGAAGGAGGACTCTGGCTAAGATGCCCAATCCCCATTCAGAAGGCAAAGAGGATGGGCATCAAAAGAGGGAGAAAACAGGGAACAGGACAGGAGCCTACCATAGAGGGCCTCTGAAAGGCTCCTCCCTGCAGGGTATTGAGGCAGATGTTGAGACTCATAGCCAAACTTTGGGCAGAGTGCAGGGAATCTTATGAAACAAGTGGGAAATAGTAAGACTTGGAGATGACAGGAACTCCACAATGACAGTGACAGATCCTAAAAGTCTGGTCACAGGGGTCTTTTCTGAAACTGATACTCCAGCCAAGGACCAATCATAGAGATGGCCTAGAACCCCTGCATAGAGGTAGCCTATGGCAGTTCAATATCCAATTGGCCTCAATTGTAATGGGTACAGGGACTGTCTTTAACATGAGCTGATTGGCCTGCTTTTGATCACCTCCCCCTAGTGGGGAGAAGCCTTAGGAGGTCACAGAAGAAGACATTGCAGCCACTCCTGATGAGACCTGATAGACTAGGATCCGAGGGAAGGGGAGGAAGACCTCCCTTTTCAGTGGACTTGGAGAGGGACATGGGTGGGGAAGAGGAAGGATGGGACTGGGCGGGTAGGAAGAAAGAAGATACAGGGGGGATACAAAGTGAATAAACTGTAATTAATAAAAATAAAAATAATTAAAAATTGAAAAAAACAAAAAATAAAATGCAACCACCAAAAAAGAATATAAATTTACATATCCATATTACTACAGGTGTAATTATAGTAACATACATTGTAGTTGCTTATTATAAGTGGTGACATTATCTAAAACAATATTTTAAATTGACAAAGCATTGGAGTGTTGCAGAAGAAAGTTCATTAAAACATTCAATAGTCTCTCACAGCCCTTTTCCTACTCATTCTGCAATCAATATGCAGTTAATTTTTTATGTTGGCTGGCTACATTTTGAACACAAAGCTCTTGCTATTTAAGCATTTTTTTTTCTGTTTCAGGTAAGTCTGTAGTGTTTCCAGTAATCTCCTTAAAGCTTACACTCTATATTTCCCTCACAACCATGTGCTGTCACATTTACTGAGTTACTGTCCTCTGTCACTGTTAGAGATGATGGCCAGATTCTCAAACAATCTGCTCATACAAGTATGTTCTCACTGTTTCAGAGCCTAAATTCTTACTTCATAGATGTGAAATATCTAGGATGCTACAGTTTTCAGCCATGCTCAGATAGTGGTTCTTTGTGTAGGTTGTTCAACAGTGCTGTGCCAGCCCACAGGAGGAAAAGCCAGGCTCACAGAAAGCTGTTCATTTAGAAGAAAGCAACACTAATCATCTATACAGGCTCCTGAATTTGTGTTTTTCACAGAAAGCCTTATCAAGTTCAGTTACTCTACCAAGACAATGTAATTACATTTGATTTTATAAAATTTACAACAATGACCTCCTATATTGCTGTCAGCTTTTCAATAAAGTTTTAATTATGGACAAAAAGAGAAAGAAAAAAAACAAGTTATGCTCTCTTCCTCTGCAGTACTTGGAGAGTGCCTTTGTAGAATTTCATACTGAGCTGCTTCAGTTGCCTCAATTAATTCTTTCTAACTCCATCCTAAGGAATCCAGCTGGAATCCATTACTCAGCTACAAAACAGAACATTTCTTTCTTTATCCATTCATTCACTGCTAACATCCATAAATTCACATCTTTAAGAGCTTTGCAATTTACCTGCTGGTTTCTCTACAGGAAATCAAAGATTAGCTAACAGACAGTCTCATCATTACTAAAATAAAAATCTTTATGCCAATCCTTATTAGTGTCCTATCTGTGAACCTGATTTGTCTCTGTCTTGCTCCCTTAGTAATAGATGCAGAATGTCTTAACAACTGTGTGTGTCCACTCATCTTTAATCAAAAGGCAATTGGTTGTCTCAAAAACAGAAACATGTTGACTTGCTCCCACCCAGATCTTAATACACGTTTTCAGATTTGGAACAATGATCAAAGTGAAGAATATTAGGGCACCTGCCAAATCCTGAGGATATGACTGATTAACAAAAATTGACTATATTAAACTCTTCCACACAGTTGTAGGCAAATCTCATAATAATAGTAGAAGTCAATGTGTACCTGCATAATTACCTACACAATAAACATGAATATGACATTGTTATTATTAGTTTAGTAATCAAATCCAACTGGTAATTAAATATAAGGACTCACTTTCCCAAGATTACTAGATCTAAATTCAGAAACGTTTATTGGCTATTGATTCAAGACACGGTATTTTCCTGTACTTTGAAATACAGATTGAAAATATTTTCCAAGGTATCCAAATTGGCAGCAACCAACTCACACTTACCCAAGGGACACTGGATCCTAAACTCTGAAATTGCACCTCATGGAACCTTCTTCAAAATAGAGTATACAGTTGGTCACAAAGCAAGCCTCAACAGATACAAGAAGATTGAAATAATCCTTTGTATCCTATTTGACCACCATGGATTAGGCTGGACCTCAACAACAGTGATAGCAAAAAGCCTACAACACACATGGAAACTGAACCACTTGGTACTCAATGACAGATGGGTCAAGAAAGAAATAGAAAAATTAAAGACTTCCTAAAATTCAATGAAAATGAATTTTAGGCACAACATACCCAAAATTTTGGGACACAATGAAAGCATTGCCAAGAGGGAAATTCATAGCACTAAGTGCCTTTAAGAAGAAATATTAAACATTTCATACAAGCAACATAATGGCTCACCTGAAAGCCTTAGGGGGAGAAAAACAGACAGACAAAAGAGGAGTAAATGGCTGGAAATAATCAATTTCAGGGCTGAAATCAATAAATAAGCAAATAAGACAGTTCAAAGACTCAAAAGCTGGTTCTTTGAGAAAAATCAACAAGATAGACAAATCCTTAGCCAAACTAATTAAAAGGCAGAGAGAAACTATCCAAATCAACAAAATCAGAAATGAAAAGGAGGACATAATAACAGACACTGAGGAAATTCAAACAATCATTAGATCTTACTACAAAAGCCTATATACCATGAAATATGTAAATCTAAATGAAATGGACAATTTTCTTGATAGATTTCTTTAACCAAAATTAAATCAAGATCAGGTAAATAGATTGAATAGTCCTATATCCCCCAAATATGTAGAAGCAGTCATCAAAAGTCTCCTTTCAAAAAACAGGCCAGAGTCAGATGGTTTCAGCCCAGAATAATTCTACCAGTCCTTCAAAGAAATAACTCCAATTCTCTTCAAATTATTCCACAATATAGAAACAAAAGGAACATTACCAAACTCATTCTATGAAGCCACAGTCACCTTGATATTTAAACCACACAAAGACCCCAAAAAATAGAACTTCAGACCTATCTCTCTCATGAACATTGACGTAAAAATAGTCCACAAAATATCTGCAAACTGAATCCAAGAACACATAAAATATGTCATTCACTATGACCAAATAGGCTTCATCCCAGGCATGCAGGGGTGGTTCAATACATGGAAATCTATCAATGTAATCCACCATATAAAAAAAACTGAAGGAGGCGGAGCCAAGATGGCGGCACTGGGAGAGCACCCTGTTTGAGAAGCAGGACAGGACTCTCCGTGCAGCGACCAGGAGACTGAACTCTGGGCCCCGAAACCACAGCGGTCATGTTTCCCAGGTGAGGGGAGGCTCCCACGGCCTGGGAATCGGTCAGGTCCACTCTCGGCTGCCCAGCCAGAACCTGGAAGAGTTAACGGGTGACCCGGATTTTGGGTCTCCGGGCTGGAGCCGCAACTCTGCTTGTTCCCATCACTTTCCCAGGCTGATCCGTGGGCACAAGGGCGCCTGAGGCTGGGAGTCCCAGTCGCGGGGGGACCCCACGGGGAAGCAAGGTTGCGGGTCTGAGCGCGGGTCATCCAGTCTTTCCCTGGAAGGTCTCTAGGATGGCGGTTGTCCTCCGATATTAAAGCTGAACTCCTGCTGCGCACAGAGAGCTGCACACTCAGCTCAGCGGTACATACAAGCTGCGTGCCCCTGTACAACAGGGACTGGGAACCCCTGTCGGAAGAGGACACCACAGAGAAGGAAGAAACTGTGCTGCTGGGGTCACCTAGGGAAAGTCTAGCAGATCGCAAACAGGCGAGTAAGCCCAGCCATCACAGATCTGGGCCCAAACAGGGAGCACGGAGTGATTGTAAACTCAGCTCCTGCAGACTAGCAGGTGGGCACACGCTCTGCCAACCCAGAGGCCTGCTTTGTACCAACTACTCCTTACAGACAGAACTGTGTGCCCCAAGACACCAGAGCAGTACTCACCTGCCACAGATTACTTCTTGGGTTCTGGGACACAGAGCCCCAACCTCATACCTACAAAAGACCGGGAACCCTGAGATCAACCCCAGATACTGCTCCAAGTGGCAACCAGATATCCCTAACAAAACCGACCAAACCACGGGACACACAGAATACAGCAGCTGATCACTAAATTTACAACAAGAAACCCGGAAGGAGGGAAGCTGTCTCCAGGACTTCTCCCGGTGAGAGGAGAGCCCTCTTGACTAATCAGGACCACAGTTACTACCCAGGTCTCTATGCCTGAGGTGAGCTGTAACAACTCCTGAAAAACAGCGGACATCCAGGGACTATACCCAAAAAGCTGGGAAGGCTTCCTTCAGGAAAAACCATCTTCCTGCCAAAGGGATTCTCTCCACTACAAGAGTCCAGGAACAACCAGAAACTA
>REGO01000259.1:2014202-2024563 GCA_010120015.1 Rhombomys opimus | reverse complement strand
AGATCAGAAAGAAGGAGAGGGGGACCTCCCCTATCAGTGGACTTGGGGAGAGGCATGCATGCAGAAAGGGAGGGAGGGTGGGACCGTGAGGGGAGGATTAAGGATCTTATGGGGGGATACAAAAGGAATAAAGTGTATTTAATAAAAGTTAAATAAAAAATTTAAAAAAAAACTGAAGGAAAAGAAACACATGATCATCTCCTTAGATGATGAAAAAGCATTTGACAAAATCCAATACCCATTAATGTTTAAAGTCTTGTTGAGATCAGGGATACAAGGCACATACTTAATCATAGTAAAGACAATATAGAGCAAGCCTATAGCCAACAAAGAAATAAACAGAAACTTGCATCAATCTCACTGAAATCAGAGACAAGGCAAGTCTGCCTACTATCTCTGTATGTCTTTAACATAGTACTTGAAGTCCTAGCTAGAGCAATGAGACAACTAAAATACATCAAGGGAATACGAATCAGAAAGGAAGAAGTCAAAGTATCACTATTTGCAGATGATATGATAGTATACCTGAGACATCCCCAAATTCCAACCAGAGAACAACTTCAGCTGTAAGCACCTTCAGCAAAGTGGCTGGATACAAAACTAACTAAAAAAAATTACTAGCCCTCCTGTATATGAAAGACATAAGGACCAAGTAAGAAATTAGGGAAACAACAGAATTCTCAATAGCCATTAATAACATAAAATAACTTGGTGTGATTCTAATCAAGTATGTTAATGATCTGTTTGAGAAAAATGTCAAGTCTCTGAAGAAAGAAATAGAAGAAGATATCAGAAAATGGAAAGATCTCCATTGATGGAAAGATCTTGCTCATGGATTGGTAGGATTAACATAGTGAAAATGGCTATTCTGCCAAAAGCAATCTACAAATTCAATGCAATTCCTATCAAAATTCCAACACAATTCTTTCCAGACCTGGAAAGAACAATTCTTAATTTCATATGGAAAAACAAACAAAAAAAGAACCAGAATTGCCAAAACAATCCTGTACAACAGCAGATCTTCTGGAGGTATCTCCATCTCTGATCTCAAGCTATACTGCAGAGCAATAGTAATAAAAACTGTATGGTACTGGCATAGAAACAGAATGGTGGATCAATGGAATTGACTCGAAGACCCAGAAATAAAACCACACACCTACAGATACTTGATTTTTGATAAAGAAGCCAAAGCCATACAATGGAAAAAAGTATCTTCAACACTTGGTGCTGGTCTAACTGGATGTCTCCATGTAGAAAAATGCAAATAGATCTGTATTTTTCATCGTACACAAAACTAAATTCCAAGTGGATTAAAGACCTCAACATTAAAACCAGACACATTAAATCTGTTAGAATAAAATTGGGGAATAGCATTGACCTCATTGGCACAGCAGACAACTTCCTAAACAGAACACCCACAGAACAGGCTCTAAGATCAACTGAAATGGGGCCTCATGAAACTGAAAAGTTTCTGAAAAGCAAAAGACACTGTCATCAGAACAAAACAACAGCCTACACAATGGGAAAGGATCTTCACCAACCCTATATCTGACAGAGGGTTAATATCCAGAATATAAAAGAACTCAAGTAGTTAAAAAGCAACAAAACAAGTAATCTAACTAAAAATGTGGTACTGAGCTGAACAGAGAATTCTCTGTAGAGGAATATCGAATGGCAGAGAAACACTTATAGAAATGTTCAATGTTCTTAGTCTTCAGGGAAATGCAAATCAAAATGACCCTGTGATTTCACCTTATATGCATCAGAATGGGAAAGACCAAAATTGCAAGTGACAATACATGCTGGAGAAGATGTGGAAAAACGGGAACCCTACTTCATTGCTGGTAGGAATGTAAACTTGTACAACCACTTCGGGAAAACAATCTTTCGTTTTCTCAAACAATTAGGAATGGTGCTGCCTCAAGATCCAGCTATACCACACCTAGGAACATATCCAATATACGCTCAAGTAGACAACAAGGATCTCTGCTCATCCATGTTTTTAGCAGCTTTGTTCATAATAGCTAAAACATGGAATCAACCCAGATGACCCTTAAGAGAGAATGGTTACAGAAATTGTGGTACATCTACACAATGTAATACAACTCAGCAATTAAAAACAAGAAATCATGAAATTTGTGGACAAATGGTGGTATCTAGAAAAGATCATCCTGAGTGAGGTATCCCAGGAGTAGAAAGACACACATGGTATATACTTGCTTTTTAGTGAATATTAGACATGTAATGTAGGATAAATCTAAAATATGTATACCTAAATAGTCTAAGCAAGAAGGAAGACCATGGGTAAGATGATAAATCCTTGCTTAGAAAGGCAAATGGATGGTCATTGGAAGAAGGAGAAAACAGGGAACTAGATAGTAGCCTACCACAGATGGCTTTTGAAAACTACCCAGCAGGATATAATAGCAAATGGTGAGGCTCATAGACAAACTTTGGGCAGAGTGCAGCGAATCTTATGAAAGAAGGGGGAGATAGAAAGACCTGGAGGAGACAGGAGCTCCACAAGAAAAGCAACATAACTAAGAAATCTGGGCACAGGTGTCTTTTCTGAGACTGTTACTCCAATCAAATACCATGCACAGAGCTAACCTAGAACCCCTGCACAGAGTTAGCTCATGGCAGCTCAGTGTCCAAGTGGGTGCCCTAGTAATGGGAATAGGGACTGTCTCTAACATGAATCAGTGGCTGGTTCTTTGACCACCTACCTCTGAGTGGGGGGAGCAGCCTTACATGCCATAGAGGAAGACAATGCAGCCAGTCCTAATAAGACGTGATAGGCCAGGCTCAGATGGAAGGGGAGAAGGACTTCCCTTCTCTGTGGACTTGGAGCAGGGCATGGGAAGAGAGAAGAGAGTGAGGGTGGGATTGGGAAGGAGTGAGGGAGGGTGGTACAGCTGGGATACAAAGTGAATCAACCGTAATTTATATATATAAACAAAAATTAAAATAAAAAAAGAATAATTTCCAATTTCTAGAACTTAAGTTAGGGAGTTATATTTGTGTTATATTATATTTGTGTGTTCAAGCTACTATAGCTATTAGAGTTTAAAACCCACTTCACCTATCTGTAATCTAAAACTTTTTTATTGATCCATTGCCTGTTGGAAATCACTGAAAAGTTTTCAGGAAAACGAAGACATGAATTACTGAAATATCTTTCAAATAAAATGCCTATGCCTCTATTTTATCATCTGACAAACAAGTGTTGAAACTAAAGACGAACTTAGATAAGATTATATTTTTATTTTAAATAAATGTGGCTTTTCCTTTAGATTATTGTATCCATGGTTGTCCCACTGAGCTGTAAATTATTCTCATTATTTTATCATGTGCTTCAATTTCTGTTGTCCTGGTAACAAACCATAATTGTCTATTTAATATTTATGCATTTTATTCAAATGTTTCTTTTTAACTAAAGGAAAAATGAGCTCTTTAACAAGTTGAAGGGCATCTTAATTTTAAACTCTCTAAAACTTAATTTTTTCCTATTTTTTCCTTTGTCTTCCTTTAGCTCTGTAAAATTAACTGCAATGAGTTTAGAAATGAACACACTTCTTAAATATTGGAATAAATATCTGATTTCCAATGTAGAAATCTTGATATATTCTTAATAAAAGTAATATATAAATAAATATAATAAAATTTCCTATGTTATGTTAAACACCATTGATACATTTTCTATGTTCATTAGATCAGATAAAATGTTATGAACAAAGGTAAATTCTTAGCTTTTCATATTTTCTATTATAAGGTTAGTTATGAAAAACAGTTCATTTTGTTAGAATATATTACGTGGATCATTAAAGATTCACTATTTGTGGACTTAGAGGGGGGCAGGGAGGAGATGAGGGAGGGAGAGTGGGATTGGAAGGGAATAAAGAAGGGGCTACAGCTGGGATACAAAGTAAGTAAACTGCAACAAATATAAAAAATAAAATTTTATTTAAAAAATTCACTGTTTTAAAAAATCTTGTTAGCCTTTTAATCTGAGTGAAATATTCTGAAGCATATTATGAATTATATTAAAACATTACTTTTCTTTAATAACAAGTTATTTCACTGTCAAATATATTTAAGAATTACATAAATATCTTGTGATATTACACTAAGTGATGCTATGGCATGTTTTCTTTCATCTTAGTTTTACTGGCAAGATAATTTCAAAAAAGAAAAAAATGAAAGAAATATAGTACTTAAATTAGAGACAAGCATATTGTGAAAACAGATTTTAGTTTTTAAAATGGAATCCATTATGTGAGCTAGGGAATTTTTAAAAATACACTAAACTTTTAAGCAGTATAATCCTATCTTTTTACTACAAATTGTGTATATCAATTATTCCAAGATGTTTTAGAGTCAAAGTATTCTTTAAACCATATGAACTAATGTGAACATTAATACAAAAATAGCATGTAAAAATTAGAATTTCTGACAAGTGAAAACCTGAATAGCAATGTTAATAGATAATTCTATGTTTTGAAGTAATCAGTTTAGCTCTAGTTTACATATGATGCAAAGTTATCTATCCAGTTACATCTCCCTTTCTCTCTGTCATTTTATGTGTATAGAACTTATAAACACACAGTATATCAGAAAGCCTACAATCTCAGTGAAAAATGGCAGTTATGTTGTGAAGCTAATCTTTGCATAACTGACATAAAATTACTTCAAATTTTAGATGATTTTACTCTAACCCAGATAATGTAGACACATTTGGAATTCCTGTATGCCTTCATAACAGAAATCTAAACTATGGATCAACCTTTAAGTAAAGTGTTTTTTAGAACAATTTTATGATATATTCATGTGAAAGCTAAGTCTTCACAACTTGGTAGCTCCCCAAAAGATAATGTATAGAATGGTGACAAAGGAGTGGAGGTATGAGGGATCCTGTATTCTATTCATTTTTCTACCATTGTTATTGGCAAAGAGTTGAAGCTACTAAAAAAAATACTCTGGATACCTTGGTTAAGGAGGCCTGTTCAGTCTCCATGATCCCTGTTACTAGGATTGTCAGCTACAGTCATCCTAATATTCTCCCAGGAGCCTACCCTGTAATAGGTCTCCAGCTTGTCACAGAGAATTCCCCACCCAAGACATCTCTTTTCTCTACAAGCCCTTTGGTTTCCTGCCCCTGCTCTCCTCAGGTCTGATATTGACCTTCATTTCTCTACATACTTCCTCTATTACTCTGTCCCCTCTTTTCAATCACTTCTGCCCTCTAGACAGGACTCCTATTGGAGGGAGGAACAACCAGCAAAAACTTTGGCCCAAAATTTACTCTGATTTCAAATGTGCAGAGACAAAAATAAAGTAGAGATTGAGTGAATGTCCAACCAATGACTGGCCAAATCTCAGACCCACCCCACGGGAGAGAGCTAACCTCCAACACTCTATTAACAATACTCTGTTGTGCTTACTGATGAGTGACAAGCATAGCTGCCCCCCTGGGCAGTTCCACCCAGCACTTGATGGAAACAGATGTAGCAACTCACAACCAAATGTTGAGAGGCTCACAGGGAGTCTTTTGCAGAAGTAGTGATAGAAAGACTGGGAGGGGAAAGGAGCCTCTTAAAAAGACCAACAAAGCCAACTAACCAGGGCCCAGGGACCTGTGGTGACTGAAGCTTCAACCAAGAACCATGCATGGACTGGACCTAGGCCCCCTACACAGATGGAGCTCATGGGCACCTTCGTTAAGGGAATGGGGCTGACCATCACATGGACTCTGTTGCCTTCTTTTTGCTCACTTTTCTCTTGCTTGGCTATATTGCCAGGCCACAGGGGAAAAAGATGCATTTAGTCATGGTGCAACTTGATATGCTGGGGTTATGGGGGTTCCCCTTCTCTGAGGAATAGAGCACGGAGGATAGGGAAAACAGCGAGGGATGGTAGGACTGGGAGGAGAAGAGAGAGGCTATGATCAGGATGTAAAATGGATAAATAAATAATAAAATGGATAAATAAAAAAATATTCAAAAGAGTAGACAGATGCGATGGCACACACCTGTAATCTCCGCACTGGGGAAGCAGAGGCAGGTAGGTGTCTGTGAATTATAGCCCAGTCTACAAAGTGAGTCCAGGACAGGCAAAGCTATACTGAGAAACCTTGTCTTGAAAACAAACAAAAGATTCAAAGGCGGGCAATCATTGTGTTAGCAACAACATGAGTTTTTTTGGGATTTCCATGAGAACTTGTTTATTAACAGTTCAATTGAATGCAACCCAGCATCTTTACTGGAAGCCTCACTTGGTGACAAGAGATAGACAATTGGAACTTTTTACTGCTCAGTATTAGGTCTCATTAGAATAATTGTATATTTTAGAAAATTTTCACTGAAATAGGTTTTCATATCATCCATCAAATACTTCTCTATTTTAGCTAACATTCCACAAACTGACAAAGGGTCCCCGTGGCCAAGAACAACATCCACACAACTCATTGAACATGAAAAAGTAAGGCTTGTATACATGAGTCATCACCCCTACATTCTACTATTTTTAGTTCAAGAAGATTCTCTGCAGGCTATAAAAGTATACCAACCCAGCCACAAAATGTTTGACCTACACTCTGTCCAGCTGCAAAATGTGCTAGGGCAGTGGTAGCACAGAACTTGTCTGATTTGACTTAAGTCCCACTCCATGAGACAGAACATATATGCTACACTGCTAGGGTAACCAAGAACCAGAGGATAGAAAATCCAGAGACCTAGGATAAAACAAAACATGACTTGTCTAAAAAAATAATCAATAAGATGATTCCTATTGATATTGTGTTATACCGACAGATCAGTGCCTTATTCAGTCATCATCAGAGAAGCTTTCTCTAGCAGTAGATGGGAACAGATGTAGAGACAAATGTCAAAATAAGATGTTTCCATACAATTCTTACACTCAGTGCTCACAGAACCTTGTGAAAGAACAGGCAGAGAGACTGTAAAAGCCAGAGGTTATGGAGAACACAAGAAGAATAAAGCTTTCCAAATTCAACCAAGCAAAGCTCATATGAGTTAATAGAGATTAAATCAGTAAGTACAAGGACTACACAGGTCTGGTCCAGATCCTCTGCCTATAGGTGATAAATAACTTTTACCTTAGTACTTTTAATGTATTGCCAAGTGTAAGAACAACTAGGTCTCTCATTCTTGTGATTGCTCTTGGGGCACTTTTCTTTCTCTTGGATTGCCTTCCCCAAGTTTGATATGATGGGTTTTGCTTTATCTTATTGTATTTTATTTTATCATGTTTGATTGTTACCTCTTAGAAGCCTGTATGTTTCTTTTTAAAAATATTGTTTGGAAATTATTATTATTATTATTATTATTATTACAATTTATTCACTTTATAGCCTAGCTGTAGCCCCCTCCCTCAACTCCCCCTGTCCCACTCTCCCTCCCTCTTCCTCTTTATGTCCCTCCCCTAGCCCACTGATAGGGGAGGTGCTCCTCCCCTACTTTCAAACCCTAGCCTACCAGGTCTCATCAGGACTGTCTGGATCCTTTCTCTGTGTAAGGCCACCATGCCAGGGCAAGATGATCAAAAAACAGGCAACTGAGTTCATTCCTGTGACTGCCCCTTCTCCCCTTACCAGGGAACCTACATGGAGACTGAGCTGCCCATGGGCTACATCTGAGCAGGGCATTTAGAGAACTCCATGCATATCCCTTGTTTAATTCATCAGTCTCTGCAAGACCCTTGAGACCAGATATTTTTGGTTTTGCTGTTCTTCTTGTGGAGCTCATGTCTCCTCCAGGTCTTTCATCTCCCCCTTCTTTCATAAGATTATCTGCACTCTGCCCACAGTTTGGCTATGAGTCTCAGCATCTGTTTTGATACTGTGATGGGTAGAGTCTTTTAGAGGCCTTCTGTTGTAGGCTCCTGTCCTGTTTCCTGCCTTCTCCCACTTCTGATGCCCATCCCATTTGCCCCTGTGAATGAGGATTAAGTTTCTTCCTTAGAGTCCTCCTTGTCATAGACAGACAGGAATTCACATTCAAACAGATATTTGTAACTTTCAAGTCATGCATCCCCATCCCACTCATCTCCAATCTTTTTGCATTTATTCTCTTCCCTTACAGCTTCTCACCCAAAAGAAAAAAGAAAAACAAACAAACAAACAAACAAACAAACAAAACCCAAAAAACAAAATCTCTCCATGGAAGCTGTAATATGAGTTAATAGAGTTAATGTGTCAAAGTGTGTCACACAGTACACACTTTAGTCCACATATCTTTACTTCCAAGTATTCATTGCAATGAGTCATTGATATGTTTAGAAGACCCTGGCTTTTGCTACACTGGATCCTTACCGGGATTCCTTTCTGTGTCATGGAGATCCTAGAGCTTTGGATAGTTGAACAGTACATAGGTAATGGAGATGTTATGGTGAGAGAACACAAGATCTGTGTCTGACTAGTAGCTTGATTGGTCAGCTTGACAGAAGGCCTGCACCTACTTGCTGTATGTAGCAAGGGTTGGGGCCAACTCTCCAGCTCTCACACTCTCAGGCTCACTCACCTGTGCCCACAACAGGATGGCTAGCTCTATTTTGTTGCTCACTCAAGGTGCAGGATTCTTCCCCAGTACTGCAGCTGACAAGGGGTTGGGACCCGTTCTAGCATGTCCATGACTCCTCACTACAAAAGGGCTGCTATTACGATTATGACAGAAACAGAGTTTATCTGGAGAGGAAGGAATGTGTGGACAAGTTGGAGGAGTATGGGAAAGGGAAACTGAAACTGAAATCAGGATATAACATATGAGAAAAGATTCTGGTTTTGAGGAAAGAGGAAAAATACTAAGCCAAAACAAAAACAAAAGATTCAAAGTAAGGCTTACTTGGATTGCTTTCTTGTCTATCATAGAGTGGGATTTAAGAAGAAAATATCAAAGTGCTAAAATACCCACATATATCTAAAGAGGAAGAAGAAAGAAGACAAGTAGGAAAGAAAAGAGAATTTGAGAAAAAGAGAGAAAGATAGACAGATGCAGAGAGACAGAGAGAGGCACAGAGAGAAAGACATTTGTGTCTGAGGGGCAGGACAGCAGTAACTACACATTGACTAACAGACTGAACTCTTTGCCTTAAAACACCAGTGATTGTGTTACTCAGGTGAGAGGAAACCCCACAGTGTTGGAAACAATCAGGTCCTTTCTCAGGTCACCCAGTTAAACCCTGGAAGAGTTCTTGGGTCTGGGCAGGCGCTAGGTTGCCAACCCAGAGCCACATGCCTGCCTGTTCTAATTACCATCCCAGACTGAACAATGGGCACCACAACAGCAGGAACTGTGAGTCCAGTCAAGAGAAGACCCTATGGTGAAGAAAGTAATCAGGAAAGACCACAGGTCACCCAGACAATCCCTAGGGTCCAGCAGGCACTCAGCCACCAACCCAGAGACCTGCCTGCATGCCCAAATTACCATCCTACAGAATTGTGGGCCCCAAGGCATTAGAGACTGGGTTTCCCTGTCAGAAGGAAACCCCATGGTGTGGGAAACATCAGCTCCATCATCAGGGCACTCAGCCAACAACCCCTCCCCCCAAAAAAAAAGTTTTCCAGAAAAGTTTTCTTTCAGCCACCCAGTCACAAGCTCAGAGCCACTCCCTGCACCTGTGTGCTCTATTCTTCATCTGAGCTGGAACTGTGGACCCCTAAACACCATAGGCCATGTCTCCCTATCTGGAGAAAATGCCGTGGTAGGGGAAATATCAGGTCCTACCTCAGGACACCCAACTCCAGAAAAAATTTTGGTTTCCCTTAGGCTCTATGTTCTAGTCTCCTGCTCCACTCACGAGTGCTGTGCTCACCTGTAACTGATTACTGCTTGGGACCTGGGGCACAGAGCTTCAACCTCAGATCTACAGAAGCCTGAGATACACGGGATCAGCCCCCAGATGCTGCTCCAAGGTGCACCCAGTTATTCCTAGCTAAACTGATGAAATTGTGAGGCTCCCTGGGTCTTCAAAAGAGCTGTGCCCAGAAAACACAATGTAAGTAAAAGCAAAAATTCTCAACTTTAGATGGAATAATAAGAAAAAAGGTGGTGGAGAAAGGGGAATGCTCCTCCACTGCTGGTGGGAATGTAAACTTGTATAACCACTTTGGAAATCAATCTGGCGCTTTCTCAGACAACAAGGAATAGTGCTTCCTCAAGATCCAGCAGTACCACTCCTAGGCATATATCCAAAAGAGGCTCAAGTGCACAATAAGGACCTTTGTTCACCTATGTTTGTAGCAGCTTTGTTTGTAATATCCAGAAGCTGGAAACAGCCCATATGACACTTAGATGAGTAATGGATACAGAAATGGTGGTACATCTGCACAATGGAATATTACTCAG
>REGO01000259.1:1989768-2014192 GCA_010120015.1 Rhombomys opimus | reverse complement strand
CATATGACACTTAGATGAGTAATGGATACAGAAATGGTGGTACATCTGCACAATGGAATATTACTCAGCAATGAAAAATAAGGAAATCATGAAATCTGCAGGTAAATGGTGGGAATTGGAAAGGATCATCCTGAGTGAGCTGTCCCAGAAGCAGAAAGACACACATGGTATATACTGACTCATATAGACATATAGCATAGGATAAACCTACTAAAATCTGTACATCTAAAGAAACTAATCAAGAGAGAGGACCCTGACTAAAATGCTCAATCCCCATCCTGAAAGGCAAAGAGGATGGACATCAGAAGAAGAAGAAGAAGAAAACAGGAAACAAGCTAGGAACCTGCCACAGAGGACCTCTGAAAGGCTCTGCCCTGCAGACAATCAATGTTGATTCTGAGACTTATGGGTGACCTTTGGGCAGAGTGCAGGCAATCTTAGGAAAGAAGTGGGAAATAGTAAGATCAGGAGAGGACAGGAACCCCACAAGGAGAGCAACAGAACCAAAAATTTGAACACAAGGGTCTTCCCAGAGACTCATACTTCAAGTACCATGCATGGAGATAACCTAAAACCCCTGCACAGATGTATCCCATGGTAGGTCAGTGTCCAAGTGGGTTCCATAGTAATGGGAAGAGGGACTGCCTCTGACATAAACTGATTGGCCTGCTATTTGTTCACCTCCCCCTGATTGGGGAGCAGCCTTACCAGGCCACAGAAGATGACAATGCAGCTACTCTTGATGAGATCTGATAAAGTAAGATCAAAAGGAAGGAGAGGGGGAACTTCCCTATTAATGGACTTGGGGAGGGGCATGTGTGAAGAAGGGGGAACAAAATTGGGATTAGGAGCGGCTTATGGGGGCATACAAAGTGAATAAAGTGTAATTAATAAAAGTTAAAAAAAATCCAGAATCACTAAAACAATCCTCTACAATAAAGGATCTTTTGGAGGTATATAAATCCCTGATCTCAAAATTTACAATAGAGTAACAGTAATAAAAACTGCATGGTACTGACATAGAAACCAGCTGGTGAATCAATGGAATCAAATAGAAGACCCATAAATAAACCCACACACTTATGGACACCTGATTTTTGACAAGGAAGCCAAAGCCATTCAATGGAAAAAAAGATAACATCTTCAAAAAACAGTGTTGGTCTAACTGGATGTCTTCATCTAGAAAAATGCAAATAGACCCATACTTATCAACCTGAACAAAACTAACGTCCAAGTAGATCAAAAACCTTAACATAAAACTAGACACAGTAAATCTGTTAGAAGAGAAAGTGGGGAAGAGCTTGAACTCATTTGCACAGGACACAACTTCCTAAAAAGAACACAAACAGCACAGCCTCGAAGATCAAAAATCAATAAATGGAACCTCATGAAACTGAAAAACTTCTGTAAAGCAAAGGACACCGTTATCAGAACAAAATGACAGCCTACAGATTTGGAAAGCATCTTCACCAACCTTGTATGTGACAGAGAGCTAATATCCAGAGTATATTAAGACCTCAAGAACTTAAACAATAACAAATCAAGTAATCCAATTAAAAATGGGGAAGGAAGCTAAACAGAGAATTTTCAGAGGAATATAGAATGGCAGAGAAACACTTAACGAAATGTTCAATGTCTTTATTCATCAGGGAAATGCAAATCAAAATGACCCTGAGATTTCACCTTACACCCACCAGAATGTCTAAGATCAAAAGCTCAAGTGTCACCACATTCTGGAGAGGATGTGGAGAAAGTGGAACCCTACTCCACTGCTGGTACATATTGTAAAGTTGAACAACCAATTTGGAAATCAATCTGTGCTTTCTCAGACAATTAGGACTAGCACTTCCTCAAGATCCAGCTATATCTCTAGTAGGCTTGTATCCAAAACATGCTCAAGTATACAACAAAGACATTTGCTCAACCATGTTTGTAGCAGCTTTATTTGGAAGCCAGAAGTTGGAAACAACCCAGATTTCCTTCAGTTGAGTAATGGAAACAGAAATTGTGGTACATCTACAGAATGGGATATTACTCAGCAATAAAAAACAAGGAGATCATGAAATTTGCAGGTAAATGGTAGGAACTGGAAAAGATTATCCTGAGTGAGCTGTCCCAGAAGTAGAAGGACACACAGGGTATATACTCACTCATAAGTGCATATTAGACATATAATTTAGGATAATCATACTAAAATTTGTACACCAAAGAAACTAATCAAGAAGGAGAACTGTGGCTAAGATGCTCTATCCCCATTTAGAAAGGCAAAGAGGATGGACATCAGAAGAAGGAGAAAACACAGAACAGGAGAGGAGCCTACCAGAGGGCCTACAGAGGGCCTCTGAAAAACTTTACTTTTCAGGGTATTAAAGCAGATGCTGAGACTAATAGACAAACTTTGGGCAGAGTGCAGGGAATCTTATGAAAGAAGTGGGAAATGGTAAGACCTGGAGAGGACAGATACTCCACAAGGACCAAGTATATCTGGGCACAGTGGTCTTTTCTGAGACTGATTCTCTAAGCAAGGACCATGCATGGAGATAACCTAGAACCTCTGCACAGATGTAGCCCATGGCAGTTCAGTGTCCAATTGGGTTCTATAGTAATGGGAACAGGGACTGTCTCTGACATGCACTGATGGGTCTGTTCTTTGATCACTGCCCCCCCAGGGGGGGGGGATCAGCCTTTCCAGGCCACAGAGGAAGACAATGCAGCTACTTCTGATGAGACCTGATAAACTATGATCAGAAGGAAGGGGAGGAAGTCCTCTCCTAACAGTGGACTAGGGGAAGGGCATGGTTGGAGAAGTGGGAGAGTAGGTGGGATTGGGAGGGAAAGAAGGAGGAAGCTACAGGAGGGATACAAAGTGAATAAACTGTAATTCATAAAAAATAAAATACAATAAAAAGACAGAAAAACAACAACACTCAAATGCTCAACAGCCTTAGCTATCAGGGAAATGCAAATCAAAATGATCCTAAGATTTCACCTTACACACCTCAGAATCGCTAAGATCACAAATTCAAGTGATATCACATGCTGGAGAAGTTGTGGAGAATAGAGAACCATCCTCCATTGCTGGTGGGAATTTCCACTTGTACAACATCTTTGGAAATCAATCTGATGCTTTTTCAGACAATTAGGAACATTGCTACCTCAAGATCCAGCTATACCTATCCTAGGTATATATCCTAAAGATGCTCCAGTATACAGCAAGGTCATTTGCTCAACCATATTTGTAGCAGCTTTATTTGTAATAGCCAGAATGTGGAAACAACTGAGATGCCCCTCAGTTGAGTAATGGATACAGAAATTGTGGTACACTTATACAATTGAACAGTACCCTGCAATTAAAAACCAGAAAATCAATTGACATTCCAATATGGTGGCAACCAGCACAAATTGTATCTGAGTGGCACAGGATCTGAAACCCTGATATTGGTGAGTGGAGGGACAGCTTAAGCCTGAATATCTACATTGAAGCTTCCTGGGTGAAGTGGCACAATTCGGGAGCTGTGACAATTTTGATCCAGGTCACCTGTGGATGTCTCAAGAGACTGAGAGTGGTGACTATTGAACCACCATTCTCCAAGCAAGGGTATTTCTGCTCTGCAAGGCAGCAAGCATTGGCCTGTGCCCCAAGCACTGACACTGCTTAGCTGAAACTGCAGTAATTGTCCCAAGCACAAGCCTTTGTGCACAGTGACTGAAAATACACAGGTAGGCCTTCCTGTGGTCTGGGGTTGCAGCTGCAGCTGCAGAGGGAGAGTTGGGGGGGGGGTCACAGCAGCTAGTCCAAGTACAAACCTCTGTGTGCTCAGTGACTGCAAGAGCACAGGTCTTCCAGAGTTACCACTGGGACGGGGCAGCTGCTAGTCCAAGCAGGAAACTCCTAGGGCATTCTGTGACTGAGGCTACAGAGGCACACCTGCTAGGTAGCCAAACAGGAACACCACTGAGCTGATGGATCTCCTGCATTCTCCTTTGTCCCTGAGGGCTCAAATCTTAGAGTAGATAACAGGAAGATCCCTTGTGCTTTCTGATTAGGCTTGTAAGCAAGTGAATGTGCTTTTAAGTGAGTGCTTACAGAGCCCAAGAACTAGGGTCCCTCTATGCTAGCAGCCAGACATCTGATCTCTCCCACACAAAACTCACTGTGGGAAACATGGTGATCCTTGGAACAGTATTCTTAACATTGAAACCCTTGCACTGTGGGTCTCCCAGGGGAGTCCTGGCTAACAATTCCTGGAGCCCAGACAGATCTGATTACCAGGAGGACAGTATACAATAGGCCTGTAAGCCACTGAGGTATTCAAAGCACCAACACATGGGCATTGTCGCTGCAAACAGCATCAGCATTAGCATTTTTCCCCTGGCCCCCCTCCATAAACATAAGTGCCACCCTATGCCATTTACAAGCTCTAGAACCCTCTCCCTCCAGGCACACTGCCTTGCACACCCCGCACTTCTGCATATGCACCTGTGAACTTCTTTCCTTTGCTATAGCTGAAACAACCACATCCACTCTAAAACCAGTGAACCTCTCTCACCTTCCTGAAGAATACTCCAGAAACCAGAGACAGATGGACTGAGTCTGAAGTACAGACTCCAGGAACAAACAGCAAGTGTTACAGATAAGCAGATGGCTAGAGGTTGGCATAAGAACACATCCAATAAAAATCAGGATATTATGGCTTCATCAGGAACCCCCAAAATAATGGATATTTTAATTCAACAGAAACACAAGAAAATTAAAATTTAAAGCTATACTTATCCGGTTATTAGAGGCACATAAAGAGAAAATGAACAAACCTCTCAAAGAAACATAGGCAAATGCACCCCAAATAATAGAGAAACAGGTAGAAGCACAAGTGGAGGCACAATTGGTGGCATATACAGTGGAGACCAAAAAATAATAATAATAATAAAAATAAAAGCCATTATGGAAAGGCAGGAATCCCCATTCAACCAGATGAAGTAAATGGTGGAAGACATGAAAATAGAATTAGAATCAATAAAGAAAACACAAACAGAGAAAACCCTGGAGTTGGAGAACTTCGAGAAAAGATCACATCAGGAAACAGAAAGATAAGCTTCACCAATAGAATACAAGAGAGGGAAGAAAGAATCTCAGGTGCTGAAGATACAATTGCAGAAATTGATACATCTCTTAAAAATAAGTAAAATTGGAAAACTTCCAAATACAAAACATTCAAGAACTCAAATATGCCATGAAGAGATGAAATCTATAATAATAGGAATACATGAAAAAGAAGATTCTAGACTCCAAAGTCCAGAAAATCATAAA
The DNA here is from genome assembly GCA_010120015.1 of Rhombomys opimus. Taxonomy (NCBI): domain Eukaryota; kingdom Metazoa; phylum Chordata; class Mammalia; order Rodentia; family Muridae; genus Rhombomys; species Rhombomys opimus. The sequence continues at coordinate 2,008,884 of REGO01000259.1, read as the reverse complement.
AGAAAAATTTGCCAACTTACAGAAAGAGATGTTCATAAACATACAAGAGGCCTACGGAACACCAAATAGGCTAGACCAGACAAGAAACTGCTCCTGTCACATAATAATCAAAACACAAAATCTGCAGAACAAAGAAAAGATATTAAAAGCAGCAAGGGAAAAGGCCAAGTAGCATATGTTATCAGAATCACACCCGACTTCTCAACAGAAACTATGAAAGCCAGAAGGGCCTAGGCAGATGTCATACAGACTGTAAGAGACCACAGATTCCAGACTATTATACCCAGCAAAGTTTTCAATCAACATAGATGGAGAAAACAAAATATTCTATGACAAAACTAAACTTAATATCTACATAGCATCCCAACCCTACAGAAGATACAAGAAGGAAAACTGCAATCAAAGACATCAACTATACCCAAGAAAACACAGGATATAGATAACTTCACAACAAATAATTAAAGAAAACAAGCATTGAAACACAGTAACACCACCAACTCCACAATAAAAGGAACTAACATTTATTGGTTGCTATTATCTACCAACATCAATGGACTCAGCATCATATAGAAAGACACAGAATAACAGAATAGCTGCTGAAACAGGATCCAACATTCTGTTGCATCAAAACACACACACACACACACACACACACACACACACACACCTCTGAGTAACACCTCTGAGCAACAAAGATAAACACTACCTAGAGTAACAGGCTGGAAAATGTTTTTCAAGCAAACAGACCCAGAAAACAAGCTGGAGTAGCTATCCTAATATCTAATAAAATAAACTTTCAACCAAAATTAATCAAAAAAGGTGAGGAGGGGCATTTCAATATCATAAAAAAAAATCTACCAAGAGTACATCACAGTCCTGAAAATCTATGCACCAAATATAAGAGCACCTGCGTTTGTAAATGAAACATTATTAAAGCTTGAATCACACATAAATCCCCACCTTAATAGTGGGAGACTTCAACTTTACACTCTTACCAAGGAACAGATCTCCTAGACAGAAGGTAAATAGGGAAATATTGAGACTTACAGAGGTCCTAATTCAAATTGATGTAATAGATGTCTACAGATATATTCACCCAATCTCAAAAGACTATACATTCTTTTCAGCACATAACAGAACCTTATCAAAAACTGACCATATAGCTGGCCACAGTCACCTTGATACCTAAACCACACAAAGAACCAACAACAAAGACCACTTCGGACTTAACTCTCTTATGAACATTGATGCAAAATGCTCAATAAAATACTTGTAAACCGAATCCAAAAACACATAAAAATTTCATTCACCATGACCAAGTAGGCTTTTTCCCAGGCATGCATGGATGGTTCAATATACAGAAAACAATCAATGTAATCCACCATATGAACAAATTGAAGGAGAAAAACCTCATGATCATTTCTTTAGATGCCGAAAAAGCATTTGACAAAATCCAACAGCAATTCATGTTTAAAGGCTTGGAGAGATCAGGGATAAAGGGCACATACCTAAACATATTAAAGGCAATATACAACAAGCCTATAGCCAACATCAAACTAAAATAAATGGAGAGAAATTTAAATCAATCCCACAGAAATCAGGGATAACGTAAGGCTGCTCACTCTCTTCATACCTCTTCAACATAGTACTTGAAGTCCTAGCTAGAGCAATAACACAACTAAAAGAGATCAAGGGGATACAAATTGGAAAGGAAGAAGCCAAAGTATCACTATTTGCAGATGATAGTATACATGAGAGACCCCAAAAATTCAACCAGAGAACTCTTCCAGCTGGTAAACACCTTCAGCAAAGTGGCTGGATACAAAATTAACTCAAAAAAAGACAAAAGGGCTAAGAGAGAAATTAGGGAAACAATACTCTTGACAATAGCCCTAACAACATAAAGTACCTTGGTGTGACTCTAACCAAGCATATGAAAAATCTATTTGAAAAAAAACTTCAAGTCTCTGAAGAAAGAAATAGAAGAAGATATCAGAAGATGGAAAGATCTCCCATGCTCACGGATTGATAGGATAAACAGTGAAAATGCCTATCCTGCCAAAAACAATCTATAGATTCAATGCAATTCCTATCAAAATTCCAACACAATTCTTTACAGACCTTGAAAGAACGATTCTCAATTTTATAAGAAAAACAAAACAAAACCCAGAATTGCTAATACAATCCTGTACAAAAATAGATCATCTGGAGGTATCTCAGTCCCTGATCTCAAGCTGTACTACAGAGCAATAGTAATAAAAACTACATGGTAGTGGCATAGAAACAGAAAAGTGGATCAACGGAATTGAATAGAAGACCCAGAAAAAATCCCACAAACCTATGGATACTTGATCTTGATTTTTGACAAAGAAGCCAAAGATATACAATGGAAAAAAGACAGCATCTTCAACAAATGGTGCTGGTCTAACTAGATGTTTACATGTAGAAAAATGCAAATCAATTCGTATTTATCACGGTGCAAAAAACTAAAGTCCAAGTGGATCAAAAACCTCAACATACAACCAGATACACTAAAGCTCTTAGAAGAAAAATTGAAGAAGAGCCTTGAAGTCATCGATACAGGAGAAAACTTCTTGAACAGAATACCAGCAGCACAGGTTCTAATATCAAAAACCAATAAATGGACCTCATGAAAATGAAAGGCTTCTGTAAAGCAAAGGACGGTGTCATCAGAACAAACGACAGCCTACGGAATGGGAAAGAATCTTCACTAACCCTATATCTGACAGAGGGCTAATATCCAGGATACATAAAAATTCAAAAAGTTTAACAGCAGAAAATCAAGTTAGTCAATTAAAATTGGGGTACAGAGCTAAACAGAAAATTCTCAATAGAGGAATATAGAATGGCAGAGAAAAACTTAAAAGCTCAGTGTTCGAGAAGGATCCCCAGTAATAGGAACAGGGACTTTCTCTGACATGAACTCATGGGCTGGCTATTTTATCACCTCCACCTGAGGGGGGGGAGCAGCCTTACCAGTCCACAGAGGAAGACAATGAAGCCAGTCCTGATAAGATCTGATAGACTAGGGTCAGATGAAAGGGGAAGAGGACCTTCCCTATTAATGCACTGGGGAGGAGCATAGAAGTAGAGGGAGGTAGGGTAGGGTTGGGAGGGGATGGGAGAGAGGGCTATAAAGTGAATAAATGGCAATTAATAAAAATAAAATAAATATTTAAAAAGAAAAAGAAAAAAAAGAAATGTTCAAAATCCCTAGTCATCAGGGAAATGCAAGTCAAAACAACCCTGCAATTTCACCTTACATCCATCAGAATGGCTGTTATCAAAATTACAGTTGAGAATACATGCTAGAGAGGATGCAGAGAAAGGAGAATCCTCCTCCATTGCTGGTGGGAATGTAAACTTGTACAACCACCATGGAAATCAATCTAGTGCTTTCTCAGACCAGCCATACCAAATCTAGGCATATATCCAAAAGAGGATCACATACACAATAAGGATATTTGCTCAACCATGTTTGTAACAGCTTTATTTGTAATAGCCAGAAGCTGGAAACAGCCCAGATGCCCCTCAACTGAAGAATAGATGCAGAAATACACAATAGAGTATTACTCTGCATTGAAAAATAAGGAAATCATGAAATTTGCAGGTAAATGGTGGGACCTGGAAAGGATCATCTCGAGTGAGTTGTCCCAGAAGCAGAAAGACACACATGGGATATACTCACTTATTCGTGGATATTAAACATATAATATAGGATAAACATACTAAAATCTGTACACCTAAAGAAGCTAAACAAGTGGGAGGATGCTGGGTAAGATGATCAATCTTTATGCAGAAAGGCAAATAGGATGGACATCGGAAGAGGGAAAAAACAGGCAACAGAACAGGAGCCTACCACGAAGGCCTCTGAAGAATTCTACCCATCAAGATATTGAAGTAGATGCTGAGGTTCATAGCCAAACTTTGGGCAGAGTACAGGTAATCTTATGAAAGAAGTCATAGACAGGAAGACAAAGGGACAGGAGCTCTACAAGGAGAGTAGCAGATAAAAAACTTCTGGGCCTAGGGGTATTTTCTGAGACTGATACTCCAACCAAAGACCATGCATGGTGATAACCTAAAACCCCTAGAATCCCTGTACAGATGAAGGCCATGGTAGCTTTAGTGTCTATGTGGGTTCCCTAGTAATGGTAACAGGAAGTGTCTCTGATATGAACTTAGTGGCTGGCACTTTGATCACCTCCCCCTCATGGGCGAGCAGCCTTAACAGGCCACAAAGGAAAACAGTGCAGGCAGTCCTGATGAGACTTGGTAGGCTAGGGTCAGAGGGAAGGAGAGGAGGTCCTCCCCTCTCTGTGGACTTGGGGAGGGCCATGGGTGGAGATTAGGGATGGTGGGATTGGTTGGGGATGAGCAATGGGGCTACAAAGTGAATAAATTATTATTTATAAAACTATAAATAAGAGATTAGAAACCATCATGAAACTGGAGACATGATTTACAGCAGGTCATTAATGCTGGAAAAAGTACAAAGTCCAGATGAACATGGGTTTGCACCTTTGTGAATTCTGTTTTTTACCCCCTTTTTCTTTACTTTCACCAAGGGAATGAGGGTTGCTGTAGTCTGAGCTTTCTTTTCAAAATTACAAAATATGACAAGGTGCAATCTTTCTCACACTCAGTGATTTCTGCTGTAAGCCATACGACTGGCAATAATTTCAATAAGAATGTCTGCTAGTTCAGATACTGGGGATTTTCAAGAAATTTTTAAGCATGGACTTACAGCTATTGTGTCTCACAAAAGACAAAAGGGCTGAGAAAGAAATTAGAGAAACAACACCCTTCACAATAGCCACAAATGACATAAAGTACCTTGGTGTAACCCTAACCAAGCAAGTCAAAGACTTGTATGAAAAAAATTTCAAGTCTCTGAAGAAAGAATTAGAAGAAGATATGAGAAGATGGAAAGATCTCCCATGCTCATGGCTTGGCAGGATTAACATAGTAAAAATGGCCATCTTACCAAAAGCAATCTACAGATTTAATGCAATTCCCATCAAATTACCAACACAATTCTTTACAGACCTGGAAGGAAAAATTCTCAACTTTGTATGGAATAACAAGAAACCAAGAATTGCTAAAACAATCCTCTACAATAAAAGATCTTCTAGAGGTATCTCCATCCCTGATCTCAAGCTGTACTATAGAGCAACAGTTATAAAAACTGCATGGTACTGGCATAGAAACAGAATGGTGGATCAACGGAACCGAACAGAAGACCCAGAAATAAACCCACACACTTATGGACACCTGATATTTGACAAAGATGCCAAAACCATACAATGGAAAAAAGATAGCATCTTCAACAAATGGTGCTGGTCCAACTTGATGTCTATATGTAGAAAAATGAAAATAGATCCATACTTATCACCCTGCACAAAACTGAAGTCCAAGTGGATCAAAGACCTCAACATAAAACCAGACACATTAAATGGGCTAGAAAAAAAGTGGGGAATACCCTAGAACTCATTGGTACAGGAGAAAACTTCCTGAACAGAACACCAACAGCACAGGCTCTAAGAGCAACAATCAATAAATGGGACCTCATGAAATTGAAAAGCTTCTGTAAAGCAAAGGACACCGTCATCAAAACAAAGAGACTGCCTAGAGATTGGGAAAGAATTTTCACCAACCCTTTATCTGATAGAGGACTCACATCCAGTATATATAAAGAACTAAACAAGCTGAAAAGCAGCAAACCAAGTAATCCACTTAAAAAATGGGGAACAGAGCTAAACAGAGAATTGTCTGTAGAGGAATATCGAATGGCAGAGAAGCACTTAAAGAAATGCTCAACCTCATTAGCTATTAGGGAAATGCAAAACAAAACAACCCTGAGATTTCACCTTACACCCATCAGAATGGCCATGATCAAAAACTCAAGTGACAACACATGCTGGAGAGGTTGTGGAGAAAGGGGAACCCTTCTCCACTGCTGGTGGGATTGTAAACTTGTACAACCACTCTGGAAATCAGTCTGGAGCTTTCTCAGACAACTAGGAATAGTGTTTCCTCAAGATCTAGCCATACCACTCCTAGGCATAAACCCAAAAGAGGCTCAAGTACACAAAAAGGACTTTGCTCAACCATGTTTGTAGCAGCTTTATTTGTAATAGCCAGAATCTGGAAACAGCCCAGATGCCCCTCAACTGAGGAATGGATGCAGAAACTGTGGTACATCTATACAATGGAGTATTACTCTGCAATGAAAAATAAGGAAATCATGAAATTTGCAGGTAAATGGTGGGACCTGGAAAGGATCATCCTGAGTGAGTTGTCCCAGAAGCAAAAAGACACACACCGTGTATACTCACTCATATAAACATACAACATAGAATAAACCCAGTAAAATCTGTACATCTAAAGAAACTAAGCAAGAGAGAGGACCCTACCTAAAACACTCAATCCCCACCCTGAAAGGCAAAGAGGATGGACATCCAAAGAAGAAGAAAACAGGAAACAACCTAGGAACCTGCTACAGAGGGCCTCTGAAAGCCAGAAGAAGAAAACAGGAAATGACCTAGGAACCTGCCACAGAAAGCCTCTGAATGCCTCTGCCATGCAGACTGTGAAAGCAGATACCGAGCGTGATGGCCAACTGACAGGCAGAGTGAATGGAATTTTATGTAAGTAGTGGGAAATAGTAAGAACTGGAGAGGACAGGAACTCCACAAGGAGAACAACAGAACAAGAAAATTTGAACACAGGGAACTTCCCAGAGACTCATACTCCAACCAAAGACTATTCATGGAGACAACCTAGAACCCTGACAATGCAGCCACTTCTGATGAGAACTGATAGACTAAGATTAGAAAGAAGGAGAGGAGGACGTCCCCTATCAGTGGACTTGGGGAGGGGCATGCATGCAGAAAGGGCCGGGGGGAGGGTGGGACTGGATGGGGAGGAAGGAGGGGCTTATGGGGGGGATACAAAATGAATAAAGTATAATTAATAAAAGTTAGAAAAAAAGAAAAAAATGCTGAATTACTCCTATGATGAAGATCTTGAAGAGCTATGTCTTGTGTGTGGCGATAAAGTACCTGGGTATCACTAAGGTCTCCTCACCTGTGAAAGCTGCAAGGGTTTTTTTAAGCGAACAGTCCAAAACAATAAAAGGTACACATGTATAGAAAACCAGAATTGCCAAATTGACAAAACAGAGAGAAATCGATGTCCCTACTGTCGATTCCAGAAATATCTAAGTGTTGGAATGAAGCTAGAAGTGGTAAGAGCGGACCACATGAGAAGAGGCAGAAATAAGTTTGGGCCAATGTGCAAGAGAGACAGGGCCCTAAAGCAACAGAAGAAAGCCCTCTTTTGAGCCAATGGTTTTAAGCTGGAAGCCATGTCTCAGTTGATCCAAGCAATTCCCTCTGACCTGAACATCTCCTCTGCAATTCAGAACATTCATTCTGCCTCTAAAGGCCTACCTCTGAACCACACTGCCTTGCCTCCCACAGACTATGACGGAAGTCCCTTTGTTACATATTCCATTAGCATGACAATGCCACCTCATGGTGGCCTGCAAGGTTAGCAACCATATGGTCACTTTCCTCTTCAGGCCATCAAGTCTGAGTACCCAGACCCCTACACCAGCTCGCCTGAGTCAATGATGGGCTACCCCAACATGGATGATTATCAGACAAGCTCCCCAGCAGGCATCCCACACTTAATACTGGAACTTTTGAAGTGTGAACCAGATGAGCCTCAAGTTCAAGCAAAAATCATGGTTTACTTACAGCAAGAGAAGGCTAACTGAAGCAAGCACGAAAACCTGAACTTGGGCCTATGTGCAAATGGCTGACAGGACCCTCTTCTCCATTGTTGAATGGGCCAGAAGTAGTATTTTCTTCAGAGAACATGACCAAATGAAGCTGCTTCAGAACTGCTGGAGTGAGCTGTTGATCCTCCATCACATTTACTGAAAGTGGTACATGGTAAGGAAGGGTCCATCTTCCTGGTTACCGGGCAATATCTGGACTACTCCGTCATAACCTCGCAAGGTGGAGCCATGCTCAACAACCTCGTGAGTCATGTCCAGGAACTGGTGGTGAGGCTCCGTTGGCTACAGATTGATCATCGAGAACTTGTGTGTCTGAAGTTCCTAGTACTGTTCAGCTTAGAAGTTAAGAATCTTGAGAACTTCCAGCTGGTGGAAGGGGTCCAGGAACAGGTGAACGCAGCCCTGTTGTTCGGTTTGCAACTACCCACAACATGCTGAGAAATCAGGACAGCTACTTCTTCGACTACCAGAAATCCAGGCAATTAACATGCAAGCAGAAGAACACCTCTACTACAAGCACCTGAATGGGGATGTGCCCTGTAATAACCTGATCACTGAAATGCTGTATGCAAAAAGAGCCCAAGTTAGCATCCCTAGAAGCCTGTTCTAGCAAGAGAAACTGGAGGGAGAAGAGGAGAAAAACACAATACTCTGAACTGCTCCAAGCAATGTCAATTACAAACTGGTTTTAAAGACACTGAATTTTAAAAAGCATAATGATCAAATAATTAGTAGCAAGTAAATGATATATCAGGGTATTTGTACTGCAAACTGTGAATCAAAGGCTGCATATCCCAATAGATTCAAATAAAAGACATTGCAATAGGGTGGGTTGAACTCACAGATGAAGTCCAATACACATTAGAATAAAAATAGATGGAACAATTCTTGTATATTTAAACTGATCTGTTATTGAGAAATTCAGTAATTGATCTGTGTTATTAATTGGATTTGTCCAGAATTCTTCCTTGGTGAAGGAACAACTCTCAGGAATACTCAGGCTGTGCCATGGCAGGCCCTTTTCCTCCCAGAAGGCCCTACACCTTCTGACTTGTGAGCCCTAAAGATATATTAAGGACTTGTGTTCAGCCACAACCAGTAATAGCTCCACTAAATCATGAATTCTGAGTGTCTGTGTCTTGGACCTGCCAACAGCTAATAAGAACAATGTATAAATATGTCAGATTGCCATTTTAAATATGTTCTGAAGTTTGTTTTGTCTTGTGTTAGTAATTGAAAAAAAAGCAGACAGCATCCCTCTTCCATATAAGCATTAGTTAATATCAAGGGAACTCAAATTTAAGCAAGCACTTCCAACTAGCAAGTTAGATCTTATTTCTGCTATTGTTCATGAAATGAGGCTTTGGCATGATTAGGTTTCATAAGAATTTTTGGCCAAGAGGCTTGTTAATACACATCTGTCTGTTTAGTCATCAAGATTTGTAGTTCACTCAAAAATAAAACACTAAACATCTTTTGCTGAATGTCCAGTAGTCACTGGCTAAGGAGACTAAAGTCAAAGCATATTAAACAATGCCAAATGAAAGAAAAGTTGAGATGCCAAGATGATTGACTTGAGGTTCACTGTAATTGCAATTGAGCATCTCCTATCTAAACTTGGGGTACAAAAGCAGTGAATTTGCATATGGCCTGCAAAGACAAGAAAGTCAATCTTCTGCCACGGAGAATGGAAGAAAGTGAAACTGGCATCTAAGTCATAGACCAAATCTGCTGTAGAACAAAATACTGCAGGACAGAGATGGCAAAGTCTCCAAACAATGCTGTCAATATTAACATCTGATGCCACAGGTATGGAAGCCTTGTCTTATTTGCTGGTCCTAAAAGGGAGCTGTGCAGATGTGGATCAACATTTGTTGTATTAATACTTTAAAGTCAAACAAAAACAAATATAAATAAAATTTTAATAAGTGAAAACAAAAATCAAGGAAATCATGACATTTGCTGGCAAATGGTGGGAACTAGAGAAGATCATCCTGAGTTATTCCAGAAGCACGAACATACACATGATATATACTCACTTCTAAGTGGATATTAGACATATAATATAGGATAATCATGCTAAAATTTTTACATCTAAAGAAGTTAATCAAGAAGGAGGACCCTGGGTAAGATACTCAACTTTCATCAGAAAGGCAAACAGGATGGATATTGGAAGAAGGAGAAAACAGGGAACAGGACAGGAGCCTACCACAGAGGACCTCTGATAATTACTCTACCCAGCAGGGTATCAAAGCAGATGCTGAGACTCATAGACAAACTTTGGGCAGAGTTCAGGTAATCTTATGTAAGCAAGGGGAGATAGAAAGACCTGGACGCTACATGAACTCCACAAGAAGAGCAACAGAAACCAAAAAAAATCTCAGCACAGATATCTTTCCTGAGACTGATAGTCCAATTAAGGATCATTCATGGAGATAACCTATAACCCCTGTGCAGATGTAGCTATGACATCTCAAGAAGATGTTCAAGAAGGCTCCCTAGTAATGGGAACAGGGAAAATCTTTGAAATGAACTCAGTGGCTGGTTCTTTGATCATCTTCCTCTTATGGAGGAGCAGCCTTACCAGGCCACAGAAGACAATGGAGCCAGTCCTGATGAGACCTGATAGACTAGGGTAGACGGAAGTGGAGAAGAACCTACCCTATCAGTCGACTCTGAGAAGGGCATAGGATAAGAAGAGGCAGGAAGGTATAGGACAAGGGAAGAGGCTACAGCTGGTATACAAAGTGAATAAACTGTAATTAAAAAAAAATAAATACATAAAATTAATTAAAAAAGATTATGGGTATTATGTTGGAAATCAAATCAAACATGAGGAACCCTCCTATCTCTATAATTATTATGTTGAAAAATCTGTATCAAAGCCTTAGACTTATAATGTAAAATTGATATTCATGGATGCTACTGACACAATTGTAGTCATATCATCATTAAGGACACAAAACACCAGAATAGGCTTTTAAACTACAAATGTGATCATACCTTTGATTTAATAATCCTGTTTTTGAGAATTTATCATATGAAAACCCTGCAATTTGGAGATGTTTAGAAAACTTAATGCAGAATTATCTATTTCATCAGAAAAGACAAAAACACCCAAATAACCCTCTGCACACAGATGGTCTTTTATTTGTGGCTGCCATAACAAACACTAACGGATTGGTGGATTAAACTTCATTTCCCATATTTTTACTCAATGATGTCACTTGAAATGTAACCACTTGTATGAAATGAGAAGGCCAATGTCAAGATGCTGGTCAACTTGGTGTCATAGGAAGCTTCTTTTCCAGTCTTTCAAATGGCTGAATTCATACTGTGTTTTCATGAAATGAAAAGATGAGAGTAAATACAAGATAATATTCAACACAGACAGCACTACATATAGGTTATCTTGTATTTATTTTTAAGAGGAAACTAACCTAAGAGATAGAGCTCTACTCTGATACCCCTACCTGACTCTCAGCACCTAAACTGATATCCTATGACTAACTAAAACTCATTATATTTAAACTCTGTATTAGTCACGATTCCCTGGAGAAACAAAACTGATAGAACACACACACATGCATGGGGAAGTATAAATATATATATTTGTTTTTTAATATTAATTACAGTTTATTTACTTTGTGTCCCAGCTATAGCTCTCTCCATCATTCCTCCCAATCCCACCTTCCCTCCCTCATCTCCTCCTTGCCCCTCTCTAAGTCCACTAATAGGGGAGGTTCTCCTCTCCTTCCATCTGACCCTAGCTTATCAGGTCTCAACAGGACTGGCTACAATGTCCTCCTCTGTGGCATAGCTGGGCTGCTTCTCCCATGGGGGGCTGGGGAGGTCAAAGAGCTAGCCATGGAGTTCATGCCAGATACAGTCCCTGTTCCTCTTACTAGGGAAGTCACTTAGATACTGAGATGCTATGGGCTATGTCTGAACAGGGGTCCTAGGTTATATCCATGCATGGTCCCTGGTATTAGAGTAGATTACAGGTTATATTCTATTTCAAAAATGGCTGTCATCCAACGGAAATAAAAATCCAATAATTGTTTATTTTATGAGGCTAGATGTCTTAGCTGGTCTTCAGTGTATGCCAAAATTTCCAAAAAAAAAAAAATTGGTTCCAATATCAGTAAAGGAACGATCTTTTTACTGATAGTGCAAGCAAGGCAATTTGCAAGAGCTTCCTTTTTCTATGTCCTTCATATAGGCTGCTACTAGAAGGTATGGAATTAAAGCTTAGATTTTAGTTAAACTTAAATGTAATCAAGTTAAAAACTAAAAGATCTGAGCCAAGGTAGTTCTGCAGAAACTCATGCACCAACCAAAGACCATAGACCTCTTGCTCAGATGTGGCCAATTGGCAGATCAGTCTCTGTGTAGGTCTCTTAATGATGGGATCAGGGGCTGCCTCTATCATGAAGTCACTTGACTGCTCTCTGATCACTGGCCAGTGATGTTGCAGCCTTGCCAAGCCATGGAGGAAGAGGATCCAAGCAGTCTTGATAAGACTTATCAAGCTATGGGCACATGGGAATAGTGGAGAACTTCCCCTTTCAGTGCACTAGGGGAAGGTGATGATGGGAAGAGGAAATAAGGGTGGGACTGAGGGAGTTGAAGGAGGAGGCTTTCCTTTCTTTCTTCCTTCCTTCCTTCTTTCTTTCTTTCTTTCTTTCTTTCTTTCTTTCTTTCTTTCTTTCTTTCTTTCTTTCAGCAGTGTCTTCAACATTAGGTTGCCATCTTCCACTCAACTCCAGAGTTAACCTAGATTAAATATTACTCTTTGTTATTAGTCTTTATATCTTTATATATTAGTCTTTATACCTTTCATTTAAAATATATTCTAGGTCTACGTTAGCAGGTGAAGCCTGGAAGATGAGCTTTCATGGTCTGGGCTTGCAGAAGTTTAGACTATATGGAGGCTAGAAGCCTTGAAGCCTAGGCTTAGGAATAGTTAAATAGAAACATTCTGGAAACCTTGGATATGGCTCTCATTTCCTCCCTTCATCAAAGGAATAAAAACAACATTTACGTACTACATCTACCTTAAAATCATTAGTGGTTCAGGGAATACCATGGAAGATTTTAAAAGCAGAACTACCAGAAATTCTGCTCTGAAAGTTTTTCCTAGAAATGGCTCAATAAACAGATGGATACAATAGAGATGTTAGGGGTAAAATTTCACAAGGTCCCAGCTTTAGAAAAAGACTTCTTGTTGGGAAAAGGAGACTTATCATCACCCAGGGACAGTTTTTTTTTTTTTTTTTTTTTTTTTTTTTTTTTTTTTTTTTTTTTTTGTCATGCTTAAAATTATATACATACAAACAACAGATCCATATTTACTAAACTGTAGTTGTATATATCTGTGCATACATATACATACATGTGTGAATCGATATTTATGTATCAAATAATAATCATATAAAAGAGAGTATTAAATTGAAACTGTGAGGTCATGAGAGACTTTTATAAGAGTAGCTGAGAGGGGTTGGAGGGAGAAAAGTGTGGAAAATTGTCATAATCCTATTTCAGTTAAAAACATTAAAAAATAAAAATACAAAATTAGAAGATTTATTTTTAAAATTTCAATACAAATGTTTTGAAAGATGTAATTAAAAACTTTAAACTTGTCATTCATTCATATTACTTAGATTATATTATTTGTAGAAAAAAACAGTAATCTATGAAACAATCATCATTTTGACAAAAGTGCATAAATACATAATACTCTCTTATGAGAAAATGTTTACATTCTGACCACAACTCTTATACATGTATCAACTTCAGAAAGATTGAGAAAATAACATAAATCATAACTTCAAAAATTAAAAAAAAAAACATTTTAAGACATCCTCATAAAGTTAGGGTAAGAAAGACTTTATTTATTTTGTATCCCAGCTGTAGCCTCCTTCTTCATTACCTCCCAATCTCATACTCCCTCCCTCACCTCCTCGATGCCCCTCTCTAAGTCCACTGATAGAGGAGGTCTTCTCCCCTTCCACCTGAGCCTAGCTTATCAGGTCTCATCAGGACTGGCTGCAATGTCCTCTCATGGCAGGGTTGGGGAAGTCAAAGAGCCAGTCACTGAGTTTATGTCAAAGACAGTCCCTGTTCCCCTTACTAGAGAACCCACTTGGATACTGAGCTGCCATGGGCTAACACACACAAAATAATAAGAAGAAATATAATATGCCATTATTACATTGCGGACTATAGATAAGAATAACTCTAAAGGAGTCTTAGAACACACATGAAGTGGAACTCCACTAAAAAAAGGAGTGTCCAATAATCGAAAGAGTATATCACACAAATTCAAACACAAACCATATGATTTCTGTTTCCATTGTGTTACAGAAGAATAAATGCAGTTTATTACTCATTGTTGAGATATAGACCACCAACATTTCATAATCTGTTGACATTATAAATTTGAAACTAACTTGCAATTACCTAGCTGCAAGGAGGCAAACATCATTTGATAATAACTGCATCATCTACTACTTAGTGAATATCTAAAAATTCTGGCACAAATACTATAGAAATCTGTGGAACACTATAGGCAGTATTATTATCAAGAATAAAAAAGAGTCTACACAAAATTTAACAACATTAGAAAAGCATTAATAACTGACAGATCCCAATGTAAAGCTTGTATTATGTATCAAAGGAGTTAATTGTTTAAGATGAAAGAGTCTTAAAAATGATACAAGGGAGAAAAACTAATTTATTGAGTAAAACATAAATAGGCCAGTATAGTGTGCTAATCAATAGAAGGCATAGTTAAAATAAAGAGAAACTCATGAAAGAAGAACACATCTAAAAACTTTTAGCAAAATAACCCTTTTTCTTAAAAACTTATGAGTTTCTGATACATCGCATGTAATTCATTTTTCTATAAAGTCTTTAAAAGTAAAGATGAATTTAAATTTGAATATAATTTTGAATTAAACCTAAAATATGGTATCATGTCTAAGTAAAAGTGAAACTAAATTGAGACTCTCTTAAATTAGAAATGTGTTTTGGTACACCAAACTTATGAAATCACAGATGGAAAACACAGGATTGTGATTATGAGTCTAACCCAAAAGCTATAGGACATAGTCACTCTCCAGCCTCACATGTCATACCGTACAACACAACCACACCACCAATATCAATGATCAAAACTCACAACTCAAGTATATATTAAATTTTATTGAACACATATTTGGTTTGTATGGTCATAAACTCAAAATATTTAGCCAAATATTCAAAAGTCAAGTATCTTCTACTATACAGGTCCTTCAAAATAGTACAACCCTTTTCCAACATTGCATCATCTGTCAGATTTTCCTTTATTGGTTAATTGCTGTCAAGTTGATTGGAATTAGATTATATTATTTGTAGAAATATTACTTAGATTATATTATTTGTAGAAAAAAACAGTAATCTATGAAACAATCATCATTTTGACAAAAGTGCATAAATACATAATACTCTCTTATGAGAAAATGTTTACATTCTGACCACAACTCTTATACATGTATCAACTTCAGAAAGATTGAGAAAATAACATAAATCATAACTTCAAAAATTAAAAAAACTATTTTAAGACATCCTCATAAACTAATTTATTGAGTAAAACATAAATAAGCCAGTATAGTGTGCTAATCAATAGAAGGCATAGTTAAAATAAAGAGAAACTCATGAAAGAAGAACACATCTAAAAAATTTTAGCAAAATAACCCTTTTTCTTAAAAACTTATGAGTTTCTGATACATCACATGTAATTCATCCACACAAGTTTCAGTAGATGAACAATTAAGTGAAAAGACCTATAAGATTGTGGAGTTCCAAGTATATAAAGGTGTACAAGAAGAAGTCTAAGTATTTAGGGTATTAACATTCCTCTCTCATCCTGCGCATAATACAATAGTAGCCTCTGTCACAAAGTTCTATCACCATAACTTTCACCTCAGACATAAAATTAACAAATTCAACACAAGTGCTCTGAAGGAATGGGCCCAGTCATTCTCTCTTTAGGTGTTTTTCAAAGGTAATTATCACAGTACACAAAACTGAGGAAGCACAATTATGCATTATCATTATTCTAACCCCTTTAATAGCCAAAGTCACTACAATTAAGTAGTATTTAAATGATTACCATTTGTGGTCATGTCATACTTCATTATCCTATTTGAATATATAGAACCATGTTTCTATACAAGTTTCTATATGTACTACAGACATATCAACACATCAATTCTAATAAGCAAAAGTACTATAGTTTTCACTTGATTGACTAAGATGCTAAAAGCAAGAAAGACGTTGGACAACTTTTTCACAGGAGAAACATTACAACTCCTCTGTCTTCTGTCCCTGGCAATCATTAGTTTTCTATGGGTCATAAAGACTCAGAAAATGAGAGGAAATCATATTGTAAATAGAGTGAAATGAACTCATATGTGAAATACTTCTGTAAGCATGCAAAAAATAAAACAAAACAAAACACCAGACATACTGTAGCCATGGAATGAGGGCATGTACAGAGCAAAGCAAATCAGAGACTTCCACTGGCTCATAATTTGTTACTTCAGTGTTTTAGGTGACATTGTACATTTTAGACTCATTTTTTTAACTGAAATCTGATATTTTTCCTGTTCTAAAAGCACCACTTGATACCCTACCAAGTGTAAGATCAATGCTGTCTTAGTCCTGAGACTATATCATTCCTAGAAATCAGTCTGGCTGTTTTGCTTTTGTTGTTGCTGTTTTTGAAATAATACATTAAAACTGATTACTGAGGGAGGGGACAAGATGGCGGCTCCAGGAGAACACTGCATCTGAGGAGCAAGACAACAATTTTCTTACTGTGACCAAGAGACTGAACTCTGGGCCCTAAAATAACAACAGTCTTGTTTTCCAGGTGAGAGGAAATCCCCACAGCATGGGAATCAGTCGGGTCCACTCTCAGGCCACCCAGCCAAAACCCAGAAGAAATCCCAGGTCAGCCAGGCACTAGGTCACCAGACCAGAGCCACACTCCTGCGTGTCCCGATCACCTTCCCAAACTGAACCGTGGGCACAAAAACACCAGATACTGGGAGTACCAGTCATGAGAAAAACCCACGGGGAAAGAAGGCAGTGGGGACAGGCCACAGGTCACCCAGTCTTTACCTAGAAAAAGTCTCACAGACTGGCAGGTAGGAACCTCAATCACTGAACTGGGCTCAAGCTGCCAGCACGGAGAGTGGCTGCATGCCCAGCTCTCCTGACATATGTACACTGTGCGCCCCAGTGCAACAGAGACTGGGAGTCCCTGTTGGGAAAGGACCCCACAGGGAAGGAAGGAAACAGTGCTGACTTGGGCCACCCAGGCTTTGCTTGGGGAAGGTCTTATACACAGGCAGGTACGAGCCAGCATCACTGAACTGGGCCTAAGCCAGGAGAACAGAGATTTGTTGGGCACCCAGCTCTCAGGCACAAAAAGAGCTGTGTGCCCCAGGGCAACAGAGACTGGGAGTCCCTGTCGGGAGTAAGCCCCACAGGAAAGGAAGGAAACGGGACCCAAACTAAGTCATCCAGTATATCTGTGGGACAGGTCCTACAAATGAGTCGGCACGTGCATGTGCTGCCAGCCCAGAGAACTGCTTTGTACCATTTATTCCTCACAAACAGAACTGTGTGCCCCAGGACACCAGAGACTTGGTGTCACTGTCAGGAGAAATCCTCACAGGGAATGAAGCAAAGGGGATGGATGTAGGCCACCCAGTATATCCCTGGAAAATGTCCAGCAGACTTGTCCAACCCAGGGACCTTCTGTGCAGCAGATAGCCTGCTGTTACCAGAAGAGCAGTACTCACCCGCCACAGATTACACTTGGGTACTGGGGCACAGAGCCCCAACATCAGACCTACAAAAGCCTGGAATCCCCAAGATCAACCCCAAGATACTACTCCAAGGGGCAACCAGTTGTCCCTAACAAAATTGACTAAACCAAGGGAAACACAGGTTACAGCAGCAGATCACTAAATTTAAAGCAAGAAATCCAGAAGCAGGGAAGCTGTCTCCAGGACTTCTCCCAGTGAAAGGAGAGACCTCTCGACTAGCAAGGACCACAGTTACCACTCAGGTCTCTATGCCTGAGGTCAGCTGTGGCAACACCTGAAAAACACCAGCCACACAGTGACTATACCCAAAAAGATGAGGAGGCTTCCTTCAGGAAAAAACATTATTCTGCCAAGGGGATTCTCACTACCACAGGAATCCAGGTACCACCAGAAACTAATTCCAAACACCTACGATAGACCAAAGGGTAGAGGCCAGCATAAAAGCTCGACCAAAAAAGAAAGAGCAATATGGCATCTCCAGAACCCAGTCATCCAGGGGCAAGTAGCCCTGGACACCCCAGCATAAATGAAATTCAAGAAGATGACCTAATATCTATGCCATGCTCATGAAGAGGATAACAGAGGAAACAAATAAATTGTGTAAATACCTAGAGGAAGGTAAACTAAAACAGATTATGGCCATCCATGAAGATATAGAAGAAGATAAAAACAAGAAGATTATGGCCATGCTTAAAGAAATAGAGGAAGATAAACAAAAACAGATTATGGCCAACCGTGAAAAAATACAGGAAGTTGGAGCCAAACAGTTTGTGCCTTTTAGAGAGGAAATACTTAAGTCACAGAAAGAAATAAAAGAAACAGAGGATTGTTCAAACTAACAGCTGAAGGAATTGAAGGAAAAACAGGAAAATACAGTCAGACAGGTGAAAGAAATCAAAAAAATGGCTCAAGAACTGAAGATAGAATTGGAAAAATTACAAAAACACAAATGGAGGAAATTGTTCAGAGAAAGAACTTAGGGAAAAAACAGGAACCACAGAGGTAAGCATAACTAATAAACTACAAGAGATGGAAGAAAGAATCTCAGGTGTGGAAGATACAATGGAAGAATTCAATGTATGTGTCAAAAAAATGTTAAATCTAAAAAATCCATGACACAGACTGTCCAAGAAATCCAAGACAACATAAAAAGACAAAACCTAAGAATAATAAGAATAGAGGAAAAAGAAGATTTCTTGGGCCTCATTCAAGGCCCAAAAAATATTTTCAACAAAATCATTTAGAAAATTTCCCCAACTTAAAGGAGAGGCCAATAAGAATGCAAAAGGCCTACAGAACACCAAATAAATTAGACCAGAAAAGAAAATCCTCCTGCCACATAATAATCAAAACAGTAAGTATACAGAACAAAGAAAAAGTACTAAAAGCTGCAAGGGAAAAAGGCCA
>REGO01000259.1:1942219-1975461 GCA_010120015.1 Rhombomys opimus | reverse complement strand
TTCCCAAAGTGAGGGGAACAAGGACTATTTCTAACAGGAACTCAATGAAGATACCTGATAAAACAGGATCAGATGAATGGGGGGGGAGGTCCCCCTCTATCAGTGGACTTGGAAAGGGGCACGGTTGTGATGAGAGAGGAAGGGAGGGACTGGGAGGGAATGAGGTTTCAGGACACAGCTGGGATACAGAGTTAATAAAATGTAACTGATAAGAAAAAAATAAAATTAAATTAAATTAAAAAAAAGAATGATATTCTAATTAATGAGCATCCTCTTGTGGGAATTAAGCATTGTTTCTTTCTAGGTACTAATGTCTATTTTAAATGGATACTGTTTATAAAAAAGAACTCTATATGGGCATTAAGTTATTATCAAGAAAAGTTATGAACATACATAGAATTAAAAGATACACTATTAGTACAATTATGATTTATTTGTTAGAAACTGTAAAAAGTGAAATGATCCTAATCTAACAATATCACAGATGGTAGATATACCTATGAGGAAAATAGAAATCAAAGAGGAGGACAAGGTATCAGTGTTAAACAAATGTATGTAAATTGGTTATGCTAAGGGAGTTCAACACTAATGTGTGGTAGAGAGAATAGAGGGATAATAAAAATTCTACAGCGAAAAAAAAACAATAATTAATCATTTATATCTTCTGTGAAGTCTTTTTCTTCTATTATTATTATTGTTGTTATTGTTATTATTTACAATTTATTTATTCACTTTGTATCTCTGCTGTAGCTCCCTTATCTTTTCCCATCCCACCTTTTCTCCCTCTCCTCCCCTATCTGAAAACATAAATATGTTCCTAATACAATGTGTGTAATCTTAAAAGTGCTTGAGAATGTGTCTTGACCTTTTGTGTGGAGGGACCATAAAAGAAAGTTGGAAATTAAGAGATCTATCAACTGACATTCATAACACAGAATTTCAGAAAGGATATCTGAAATAGAAGCATCATACAAAATAGGATTTCAATATGCTGATGTATGAAGCTTAGGCATTCTAGGGAGAAAACATATTTTAAAATATCATGTCTGCAATAAAGAAAGATTGGCCCAGTAGGCCTGGAGCCAATAGAGCAAAACACTAGAGGGAATCTTCTCCACAGAATAAGGATACTATCATTTGAGCTAAGAGGTGGCCCGCAGAATGGGAAGACATTATACATTTTTAAGCAACTTAGTATAGACTAGAAAAAGAACTCTCATACTGACTTAAAAATCAAACAACCAAATTAAAAATGGTATATGGAACTAAACAGAATTCTCAAGAAATGATTGGGAAAATTCTGAGAAAAATTTTTAAAATTTCAACATAATTAGCCATCATAAAAGTGGAAACCCGGAGAGGGGGACCTCCCCTATCAGTGGACTTGGGGAGAAGCATGCATGAAGAAAGGGGGGGGAGGGTGGGACTGGGAGGGGAGGAGGGAGGGGCTTATGGGGGGATACAAAATGAATAAAGTGTATTTAATAAAAGTTAAATAAAAAAAATTAAAAAAAAAACAAAAAAAAACCCCAAAAAAAGTGGAAACCAAAATTTCTTAAAATTTCTTCTTAAAAATTTAAAATGATTACGATTAGGTTAATAAATTGATAAGTAGTGCTAATGTGGACATGGAGAAATAAAACACTTTATTCATTGCTGGTGATTGTGTGAACTGGAAAACATTGTGGAGGTTCCTTAAAAAGTTAAAAATAGATGTATTGCAGATCCCACCAGTAACATTATTGATCATTGTGGTGGTTTGAATAAGATTGCCAACCCAGTTGGCAATTGCTTACTCCCCAGTTAGTGGAATTCTTTGGGAAGGATTAGAAGGTGTGATCAGAGTCTGAGTCATTGTTCTATTGTGGTGAAGAGACACCATGAGCACTAAAACTATTACAAGAGAAATCATTTAATTGAGTTTCAGAGGCTTAGTCCATTATCATCATGGGAGGGAACATGTCAACAGACATGGCAGGCATAGTGCTGGAGAAGTAGTTGAGAGCTTCAACCTGCTCCACAAGAGAAAAATACACAGGTTTTGTCATAAACCTCTGAAATTTCCAAGCCATGCATAATGACACATTTCTTCCAGCAAGACATCATCTTCTAATCACTCCAATCCTTCCAAATAGTTCCTGTTCCTGGTCACTAAGCACCAGTGAAAGTAATTTTTTTAATTAATTTATTTTTTATTAATTGCAGTTTATTCACTTTATATCCTGCTGTAGCCCCCTCTCTCCTCTCCCAATCTCACCCTTCCTCCCTCTTCTCCTAACATCCCCCTTCCTCAGTCCACTGATACAGGAGGTACTCTTTCCCTTTCATCTGACCCTAGTCTATCAGGTATCATCAGTACTGGCTGAATTGCCTTTCTCTGTGGCTGGTAAGGCTTCACCCACCTCAGGGGGAGGTGATCAAAGAGACAGCCACTGAGGTCATGTCAGAGACACTTCCTGTTCCCATTACTAGGATACCCACTTGAACACTGAGCTACCATGAGTTACATCTGTGCAGGGGTTCTAGGTTATCTTCATGCATGGTCCTTTGTTGGAGTATCAGTCTCAGAAAAGGTCCCTGGGTCTAGATTTTTTGGAGTCTGTTGCTCTCCTTGTGGAGCTCTTGTTCCCTCCAGGTCTTTCTATCTCCCTCTTCTTTCATAAGATTCCCTGCACCCTGGAGGGTCATTCTTATTCAAACAAAACCATCCAGGTTGAAGTAGGTGTGAGTGCTCAGCTACTTCTGTAGCACAGTACCTGTTGACTGACACACCCACCAGCAGGAGCATAAAACTGCTCTGAAACTGTAAACAAGCTCCCAATTAAATCCTTTATCTTTTAAGTTGTGTTGGCCACAGTGTCTCTTTGGAGCAATGGAATAGTAACTAAGACAGACAAATTTAAAAAATAGATCGATATGCTATTTTATAGATACCTGCTTATCTATATACATTGCTGCTCTATTCACAATAAACAGTAAATTGACATGACTTAAATGTCCATATACTGATGCACAGATAATGAAAATGAGGTAGTTTTATTATTGAGCCATTAAAAAATAAAATTATAAAATCACATAAATGGATAGAGCTGGACATTGTCACTCTGAGTGAGGTAACTCAGACCCAGAAAAACACTTCATATTTTCTTTCATTTATTGATGTTAGCTTTGAGTCTGCAGATATTTGCAGTTCATATGATATATCAATAGATATTAAAAATTAGTATGTGGTTATAGTGTGGATTTCAATAAATCCAACATTATATCTCGCCAAAGGGTTAAAAGAAGAGGGGCAGTTCACTGTTGAACCAGTCATAGTAAAGAAATTAATATAGGGAGAATTAACACTAAACATCTTTCAAAAAAGTACTACAGAAACCTACTATTGTGGAAGATGAGAGAGTCAGAGTAATGTATACACACATATACATACATACATACATACATATATATATATGTCTCTCTTTATGTCTCTTTCTCTCTACACCAGAGGTAACAAATAAAAAGCTGAAGACAAAGAAAGGGTTACTTCTTTGGAGTATTCGCCAGTGAGTTCCCATAGACCCTTAAACATCACAGGATGCTGTCAATACTATTTTCTACCTTCTGGAACTTGGAAAGATCATATTGATGAAGATAGCACACAATATCATATAATTAATAATAGGACATAGAGAACATGGAAAAACAAGTTGGAACTGACCTAGAAACTACATGCCTGCTGGCTAGATTTCTATAGAGCTGGAAGGTGTTATTCATTACCCGAAAAGAAAAGGAGTCATCAGTCTTCACAGCTGTAGAAACAGCAACCTACAATTACAACTGTATTATCAATGGTACAATAGAGGCATGATTATTATGTGAGTAACGAAAAAATTTCCGCCTTGTTTTAAGCCCTTCTCTACAAAACAAAGCAGCACTGTCTAGCCAAGACCCTAGTGACTTATTGTTATTCAAATAGGATAATTCATCTCTATCAACTGTCATCAAAGGCTCTTATTTGCAGTAGATAATCATCTACACAGTGATTCATAAAGGGTCAAAGTGCAAAAAGTAAAATGCAGTATAATGCTTATCCATAAATTACTCATCTATATCACTATCTCCCCTTCCAGGGTTCAAGAAGCTTTGCATAAGATAGAGCCTATGACCTAGAGAGTGAAAATGACAACAAATGAAATATGTCTTCTGGAAAACACAGGGTAGCTACATGTAAGAACTTATCAGTGGTTGTGAAAGTATGCACAAGATCTGTGCAAGCTCAAGCCAACCAAAATCCTAACAGGAAGAAAAGAGGTGGTCACGAAGTCCAATGCCAATCAAGGAGGTATTGCTAAGTGATAGCTGTCACACTGACTATTATGCTCCAGAAATGGTAACACATACAAAAATATATAGGCAACACAAACTGGACATATGTGAATATAAAAAACAAAACAAAACAAAAAAAGAACAGAATTGGTAGTGTAGAAAAAGGAGGAGTTGAAGGATAAATATCAAAACACATTGTATAAAATTATCAAAGATTTTTAAAACAAACAAAATATTAAAAGGAAAAGGGCTGAAGGGAATAACTCAGAACAATAAAATCTAGCCATGAGGCAAAAATAAATGAAATTCCCATTACAATTATAAAATAGACATATACATGATGACTTTGAAAGGTAATTATCAAAACAGAAGTTTTTACAATCCTGAATAAAAAAATAGTATCCCCTGGAAGTGGCAGTAAATGTGTATAATGCTAATATTTATTAGGATGATGAAGAAGGATAATAACTGCAGTGTCAGCCTGGCATACATAGTCAGATTCTGTCAAAAGCAGAAAAGAAACTGAAATGGAAAAAAATAAAAATAAAAAACAAAAACACCAACCCATCTTAAAAATTGACATTCAACCAAGGACCATGTATGGATATAACCTAGAACCTCTGCTCAGATGTAGCCTGTGGTAGCTCAGTAACCAATTGGTTTCCCAAAGTGAGGGGAACAAGGACTATTTCTAACAGGAACTCAATGAAGATACCTGATAAAACAGGATCAGATGAATGGGGGGAGGTCCCTCCCATCAGTGGACTTGGAAAGGAGCACAGTGGTGATGAGGGAGGGAGGGAGGGACTGGGAGGGAATGAGGGTTCGGGGCACGGCTGGGATACAGAATTAATAAAATGTAACTGATAAAAATAAAAATAAAAAAAATAAAAAAAGAAAAAAAATTAACTTCTATCATAATCTCAATTTCATTTATTTATAGAATAATTTTGTAAAAATTGTATAACTTTAATAATGCTCTATCAGGATGATATCAGTGTTTATTTTTAATATACATTCTATGATATTAACCTCAACTAACTCAATGCATTATGTAATTTTTAAAAATTGGATAACAATATTAAGAGTGAAGTGATTCTTTTTTATTTTATTTTTTATTTATTTATTTTTTGTATAGCTACTAATTGTTAATATAAGAAGCTGTACTGAAATGTGCAGTACAAAAGTCAGTTGGTATATCCTCTAGGATCAAGTGGCTGAATGCTAACCTTAGGGGACATAAACAGATTGCTATTTTCCACAAGGTGATCTTTGTAGAAAACTGAGAAGTGATCAGAAAACTCTTCCAGGGGTCAAGTGATGTATGTAAAATATTGATGTATCTGGGCACATTCTAATTCATTGAATGTTCCTCTGATTCCTTATATGGGCATGGGTTCATTGTTTTTCTATCAAGCTCTCCTTTATTCCCATGCTGTCATGTATGGAACATGTTTGAACAACATCAAAGTACAGGATGAAGTTGTGAAGATTAGAATATTTCAGTAAGGCTGCAATAGTTTGGTGAAGGACAGATCAATCAGGCATGAATCAGTATTTAAAATCATCTGTTAGAAGTTAATTAGCAAATACAGACATACTAAGCTATATCTTGTTTTTGTAATAATCTTCTTGAGACATTTTGTTATGTATGTAGTTGAAATGATTAAGAAGCCATTAATCTAAAATAAGAAAAATCTACAGCTAGTTTACACATTGTAAAATAACCCAAAAAGAATGTGTCTCCAGAAAGTTACTTTTCAATTTTGTCTAATACCATACTCAAGGCAAAGAAGATCTTAGCTGGTAAAAGCATTTGATGCCGGTCTAGTGACCTGAATTTGAAGCAAAGTGTCTGCATTGTGGCAGGAGAAAATGGATTCTCACGAAGATCCACCTGCCTTTGCCTCCTTAGTGCTGAGATTAAAGGCATGCACCACCATGCCCAGCTGCAACTTTGTTTTTAAGATTATATTTTTCTACTTCTTATTCTAAAATTATGTAGTGATAGTACTGGAGCAAAAATCATTGTCTGAGGAGACAAGGGTGGTTCAGTGAATTTTTATCTTTTGTTTCCTGAAATGTTGGACTAGGCATTCTTTAGAAGGAGGTGGATTAAGGATTGGACCTGAATACGCAAAACATTTAAGATTCAATGTTGTAACACTCTCTATAGCTTAAGGTTTGGTTGTTGGTGTGGGATATGTAGTGAGAACCAGGCCTTGTGCTTAACATTACTTAAATGTCTTTAGGCATAGCACTTACCATTGTTCTAAGTAGAAGGTCCTGTTGATACTGGGATGAGTACCATGGTTATACCTCCAAAAAGTTATGTTCCCACTTTCACAGCCCCATAGGCACAAATAAACATGGAGAGATTAGAGCTGGTATTGGTGTTAGTGGAGTAGATTTGTAATAAAACTGCTGTCATTGCAGTGAACAGAAAAATATCTTTTAGAGTTAAAGCAAATGAATCAAAATGCACAGAAATTTATACAGCAATATTTATACACAAGTTTAAAAGTGTCATCATTTCTATTTTGCATTTATATGACTGAATTGCCCAGGGCAAGACAAGCCATTTGATTTTTCTAGTAGTGAAGATAAATTTGTTGAATTCTTCATTTTCATACACTGACTCCTTGTTAACTCACTGTAAATACACACTTCTGGCTTGGGCTTTTCTTATTGTGATGATGTTGGCAGTGAATCTAAATAAATTTAACATAAAGAAAACTGTGACTTGATAAGTGAATCTTTAGAAAATGTTTGATGAGAAGATGTCCTTTCTTAGGCAAAAATGAATAATTAGTTCACAAGAGAGGGCGAAATCAAAGAGTCCCCCAAGAATGTTCATCAAATAACTCTAAAAGTTAGCTGTGACTAAAACATTGTTTATGAGAAATGACCACCAATGAGTGATACAAATCCTTTTGGTTTGCTTCTCATTCATAAAACACAAATGATATTTTGTTGTGACTGTGTCACTACTCTGTCAACTGTAAACACTACATGTTGCATACACATGGCTATGTTATTGTTAAGTACAATATATGCTGGCCTATGACATATGATATAAGTAGATTTCTATGACTTATGATATAAGTAGATTTAAGTATCAGTTTCTTTCAGTTATTATTAGGTATTATGCTATTGTGATGAGCCATTCTTGTGACATGTGAGAAAGAAACTGAGAAATCAGGAGTAAATGATGAAGGGCAGCCTTAAAATAGCACCCAGAAAAAAAGAAGTATCAGAGTAAAGGGAGTTAGGAGATGAGTGGAAACTATTTCAAATCACAATGTGTTTTATTAGGATTTTCATAAGTAATATGTTGAATTAAGCTTAAATATGAACAAATTTATTTCATTCATGAATTGCTGAAGACATAAATACATCCATAAAATGCAAATGACTTCCACCTGTGTATATAACTGCATTTGTGTAACATCATGTGGCTTAGTAAGGTAGAAAATGTAGTTTACAACCTAATGTAATGTTTTGCAATGTTTTTCTTATAAACAATATTTTCAGAAAAGGAAGTGGGGGAATAAAAAAGAATTTCAAATTGGAAATAGTTAGAAAAAAAATCCTAGACCAGTAGAGATTAGAATCAGAGACAGAGCAAAGAGGATCATAGTAGCCATGTGAACTGCCTTAAGGAAGAACAAAACCCTGTGATTGCCAAAGGCCAAGAGAGAGCTAGCGAATGGAGAGACATGGTAGGAGAGCCACACAGATGATCAAAAGGCAGCTACATGCTGAGTCTTTGGCTTCAACAAATCTAAAAGTATCCAGACACTTCATGAGTAGTAGTAAGCATTCTTTTGTATGTGTGTGCAATGAATGTGTTCTCATGCCATTTGCTGGGAAGCAATTTTATGTTTCTCTTACTTCACTTCACTTTCTAAACTCAAAAAGTTAACAAATACACAATTAAAACCCATAGACTTTCCTCAGACAGAGGATGCTTGAAAATGATCACCATTAAGTAGGCATATTCCAGCAGAAACATTAAAAAAGGCCAATCAGTTTCAAGGGTTCATAAATGCAATCAACTTACAAACATTAGGTACTTATTAAAAGTCAGTTCTTTAGAAACTGAATCACATGGACTTTATCTATGGACACCTTGAAGGTATCAGAATAAGATTCTTGGCAGAATCAACATTTTCACCTAAAGAAATTAAGAATATTTTTTAATTTTTATTTTTTAATATTAATCATAGGTTATTTACTTTGTATCTCATCCATAGCCCCCTCCATCATGCCCTCCCAATCCCACCCTTCCTCCCTCATCTCCTCCCTGTCCCTTTCCAAGTCCACTGCTAGGAGAGGTCCTTCTCTCCTTCCATCTGACCCTAGCTTATCAGGTATCTTCAGTACTGGCTGCAATGCCCTCTTCTGTGGCAAAGCAAGGCTGTTTCTCCCTGGGGGACAGGGGGAGGTAAAGGAGCCACTCCTTGAGTTCATGTCAGAAATAGTTCCTGTTTACATTACTAGGGAAACCTACTTGGATACTGAGCTACCATGAGCTACATCTGAGCAAGGGTTCTAGGTTACATCCATACATGGTCCTTGGTTGGAGAAGCAGTCTCATAGAGGACCTCCGTGCACTGATATATTTTGTCGTTGTGGAGCTCCGGTCCTCTCCCAGTCATATTAAGTCTTCCTTTTATCATATGATTCCCTACACTCTACCGAAGGTTTGGTTATGAGTCTCAGCATCTGCTTTTATATACTGCTAAATGGAGTCTTTCAGAGGCCCTCTGTGATAGGCTCCTGTCTTGTTCCTTGTTTTCTCCTACTTCCCATGTCCATCCCATTTGTCT
Organism: Rhombomys opimus; assembly: GCA_010120015.1. NCBI lineage: Eukaryota > Metazoa > Chordata > Mammalia > Rodentia > Muridae > Rhombomys > Rhombomys opimus. The sequence continues at coordinate 1,966,318 of REGO01000259.1, read as the reverse complement.
TTCTAACTGAGGACTGACCATCTTACCCCAGGTCCTCTTTCTTGTTTATCTTTTTTAGGTGCACATATTTTAGTATATTTATCCTATCTTATAGTACTATCTAAGTGGGCATATACCATGTGTGTCTTTTTACTCCTAGGATACCTCACTCAGGATGATCTTTTCTAGATCCCACCATTTGTCTGCAAATTTCATGACTTCCTTTTTTTTAATTGCTGAGTAGTATTCCATTGTGTAAAAGTACCACAATTTCTGTACCTATTCCTCAACTGAGGGACTTCTGGATTGTATCCAGGTTTTGGCTATTACAAATAAAGCTGCTACACACATGGTGGAGCAAATGTCCTTGTTGTGTACATAAGCATCTTTTGGATATATGCCTAGGAGTGGTATAGCAGGATCTTGAGGAAGCATTATCCCTATCTGAGAAAGCAACAGATTGATTTCCAGAGTGGTTGTACAAGTTTACATTCCCACCAGCAGTGGAGGAGGGTTCCCAATTCTCCACAACCTCTCCAGCATGTGTTGTCATTTGAGTTTTTAACCTTTGCTATTCTGACAGGTATAAGGTGGAATCTCAGGGTTGTTTTGATTTGCATCTCTGTGATGGCTAAGGACGTAGAGCATCTCATTAGGTGTTTCTCTGCCATTCTATATTCCTTTACAGAGAATTCTCTGTTTAGCTCCTTACCCCATTTTTTAAATTGGATTGCTTGATTTATTGCTTTTTAATTTCTTTAGTTCTTTATATATTCTGGATATCAGTATTATGTCAGATATAGGAATGGTGAAGATCCTTTCCCAGTCTGTAGGCTGTCATGTTTTTCTAATGACAATGTCTTTTGCTTTATAGAAGCTTTTCAGTTTCATGAGGTCCCATTTATTGATTGATTGTCTTAGAGCCTGTGCTGTGGGTGTTCTGTTCAGGAAGTTGTCTCCTGTGCCAATGAGTTCCAAGGTCTTCCCTACTTTTTCTTCTAACCAATTTAGTGTACCTGGTTTTATGTTGAGGTTTTTGATCCACTTGGACTTCTATTTTGTGCAGGGTAATAGATATGGATCTAGTTTCATGTTTCTGCATTTAGACATCTAGTTGGACCAGCACCATTTGTTGAAGATGCTGTCTTTTTTCCATTGAATGGTTTTGGCTTCTTTGTTGAAAATCAAGTATTCATAGGTGTTTGGCTTTATTTCTGTGTCTTCTATTCATTTCCATTGATCTAATTTTCTGCTTTTATGCCAATACCATGCAGTTTTTATTACTTTTGCTCTGTAGTATACAGATTGAGACCAGGGATGGAGATAACTCCAGATGATCTGTTGCTGTACAGGATTGTTATGTAAATTCTGGGTTTTTTTGTTTCTCCATATGAAGTTGAGAATTTTTATATCAAGGTCTGTAAATAATTGTATTGGTATTTTGATGGGCATTGAATTGAATCTGTAGATTGTTTTTGATAGGATGGTCATTTTCACTATGTTAATCCTACCAATTCATGAGCATGGGAGATCTTTCCATCTTCTGATATCTTCTTCAATTTCTTTCTTCAGAGATTTAAAGTTTTTTTCAAATAGGTCTTTCACCTGCTTGGTTAAAATCACCCCAAAGTACTTTATGTTATTGGTGGCTATTGTGAACAGTGTCATTTCCATGATTTCTTTCTCAACCCTTTTGTCTTTGGTATACAGGAGGGCTTCTGAATTTTTTTTTTATTTAATTTTGTATCCAGCTACTTTGCTGACAGTGTTTATCAGCTGAAGGAGTTCTCTGATTGAATTTTTGGGTCACTCATGTATACTATCATATCATCTGCAAATAGTGAAACTTTGATCTCTTCCTTTCTGATTTGTATACCCATGATCTCCTTCATTATTTTTTATTTTATTTTTTTGCTCTAGCAAGGACTTTCAGTAGTATGTTGAATAGATATGGAGACAGTGGGAAGCCTTGCCTTGTCCCTGATTTCTGTGGAACTGATTTCCATTGATTTCAATGGATTTCTCTCCATTGAGTTTGATGTTGGCCATACGCTTGCTATATACTGCTTTTACTATATTTAGGTATGTGCCTTGTATTCCTGATCACTCCAAGACTTTAAACATGAATGGATGGTAGACTTTGTCAAATGCTTTTTTGGCATCTAAGGAGATGATCATGTGGTTTTTCTTCTTCGGTTTCTTTATATATGGTGGATTACATTGATGGATATCTGTATATTGAACTATCCTTGCATACTTGGAATGAAGCCTACTTGGTCATGGTGAGTGATATCTTTTGTGTGTTCTTGGATTCAGTTTGCAAGTATTTTATTGAGTATTTTTTTGCCTCAATGTTCATAAGGAGAGATAGGTCTGAAGTCCTCTTTTTTGTTGGGTCTTTTTGTGGTTTAGGTATCAAGGGGACTGTGGCTTCATAGAACGATTTTGATAAAGTTCCTTCTGTTTCTATTTTGTGGAATAGTTTGAAGAGAATTTGAGTTAGCACTTCTTTGAAGGTCTGGTAGAATTCTACACTGAAACCATCTGGCCCAGGGCTTTTTTTAGAAGGGAGATTGTTGATGACTGCTTCTATTTCCTTGGGGGATATAGGACTATTCAATCTTTTACCTGAGTTTGACATAATTTTGGTAGATGGAATCTCTATAGGAAATTGTCCATTTCTTTTAGATTTTCAATTTTTTTGCCATATAGGCTTTGGTAGTATGACCTGATGATTGTTTGGATTTCCTCAGTGTCTGCAGTTATGTCTCCCTTTTCATTTCTAATTTTGCTGATTTGCATAGTGTCTCTCTGCCTTTTAGTCAGTTTAGCTAAGGGTTTGTCTATCGTATTGATTTTCTCAAAGAACCAGCTCTTGGTTTCATTGATTCTTTAAATAGTTTTATTTGTTTCTAATTGATTTATTTCTGCCCTGAATTTGATTATTTTCAACCATTTGTTCCTTTTTCGTACATCTGCTTCTTTTTTTTTTTTTTTCTAGGGCTTTCAGTTAGGCTATTAAGTTGCTTGTATGAGATGTTAAAATTTCTTCTTGAAGGCACTTAGTGTTATGAATTTTCCTCTGAGCACTGCTTTCATTTTGTTCCATAATGTAGGGTATGGTGCATCTTCATTTTCAATGAAATCTAGGAAGTCTTTTGCCCTGACCCTCGGGGCCTCAATGGGGTTCCTAAGGAGGAGATTGGAAGGAAGGGGGGGAAAGGGACAAGTTGTGCAATTCTGTTTGTCTGATCAAAGCCTCCATTTATTAGAAATTTTTACCCAACTTATATAGGGAGAAGGCAGGAAAGGGGGAAGATTAATATACTGCTGCAGGAGATAGGTAGAGTGCTTTCATGGGTTAAATATTGTACCTGCAAGATACCATAAGGATGTTTTCTTAAGATATCTTATGGATGCTCTAACAAATGGATGTCTTCACAATCTATCACCCATGATTTAGGGTCTTAGATAACTCTTTCACTAAATAGCTTTAGGTCTCCACTAAATGACCTTTGCTCTCTACGTGGCTTTGGCTTCAGTAACTACCTTTGTCTCCACTAGATAACTTTGACTTTGGCTTCCATAGATAGCTTTGGCTCCCGGCATCTCCTTTCTTCTTAAACAATTTAAGAGGCTAGCAGGTAGATTTTGAACATGAGGTCTTTTGCAGACGGTGGGCATTAACCAGAGGGGGGAAGTAGTGACCTGATCCTCCCAAGGCTTTTGTGGCCTTTTTGGGTGCCTTTTTGGGGAGGAGAGGAAGAGCCCATCAAAATGTGAGGGCATCCCCAGCAAGTTGTGGTTAGGGGTAATAAGACACCCACCTCTATGCAATCAGGTTTGCTTCTCAGGGGACTCAGAAGTGGGCAATTGGGCCCTCCCCTTGCAATGTCATCTTGCACCCCATTACAGGTACCCAGGAAAGCATTTATCTGAGTTTCATGCTGTTCTCGTGAGAGCCAAATATAAGCAGTCAAGACCCATGTGATGGGATGTCAGCAGTGTTCCTCTGGCTTAGCTAAGCCTCTGTCAGCCAAATCAAGTCTGTGTTAATGAACTTGTTATGGGTTTAGATGCCAGGGAGTCAATTTGCTGTTTTACAAAGCCAGTAAGTCTTTTAATGGCTCATTGGCCGAAAGATACGAGGAGAAGGAAACCCACCAAGGGTCCCAAGATTGAAGGAAGGAGAGTGGTGAGCCAGGGAGAGGTTGAAAACCAATTATGAAATCAACCTTTCTCTTGTTATCTTGGTCTCTTTCTCTCTTCTAAGCCTCCCTAACCTAGCCATGCTGTCCCTTACAATCCCAGTATAATCTGTGTGAAAGCAGCCCTCTTCCTTAAGGGCAGCACATAAGCAGTCATCTTGACTGGAGGGGTCTTCTTTGACATCATTAACATTGTCAGGAGAAAACTCCTCATCCACTTGTTGCACCAGGCATTCCAGTATCCATCAAGCTGCTTCCTTTTCCTATGAAAGAAACACAGACAGCTCCTTATCACCATATGAGTACAGGGTTGGGTCTACGCCATTAATTTGTTAAAGGATTTCTCCATTTTACTTTAGCAGAAGTTTTTTGCCTTTTGTGTGCCAAAATCTATCTGCTACAGATTTACCATGCTTATCCAAATTTTTTAGAAAATTTAGGTGTCCAGGGGAGTGGCTCCCCCTTATTTGTTTTTTGCAAATAAATCTTAGTTGTTTAGTGGGCACCCTCTAGGATTCCTTGTCCTTGAAGATAGCAAGGTATTCCAGTTATGTGAGTAACATGAAACTGTTGACAAATCTTTTAAAAGATTTGTTAGTATATCCTGCTCCATTGTCAGTTTTAAATTGCTTAGGAACTCATAGAATATTAAAAGCCTGTAGACAATGAGGAATACATTTTTTGCAGTTTCTCCTGGTTGAGGAATGGCAAAAATAAATCATGAATAGTTATCAATTCAAACATGTACATATTTTAATTTTTTCAAATTTAGGAATTATGAGTAATATCCTTTTTTTGCCAAATCTTATTTGGAACCAATTCTTTAGGACTGACTCCCAAATGAGAAACAGGCTGAAATTGAGGACAAATTCTGCAAGCCTCGACTATAGTACTGGAGATCTGGAGTCTCACAGCTCAGGAGTTCAAGATTGCGCCCTTCCCAGAAACTCCCCCAGACCACAATTCATTGCAAAAGCAATAGGTTTATTAACCATTGCACAATAGGGTCACCCCTGCTGGTCAGCAAAGAGAGGCACCAAGAGACAAAGGCCTTCAGGTTTTTAAAAGAAAAATTGCGGGAAATTTGAAGTTGCAGTCTTGGCAATTTAGGATTGGATGAGGAAGCTATAAAGTAAGATAATTGGTTAGTCTTAGGTGCTCAAGCTTGGCCAGTCCTGCCAAGTGTGGATGCAGCTGCAATTGAAGGTGGAGGTGGTTAGCTCATCCTTGAAGATTAGGGGCTGCAGACTTTTGGCTGGAGGTCAAAAGCTACTCAGAAGAAGTCTATGTTCGTTGCTAAGAAACGCTATCTCAAAGACTAGGATCTGGTCCTTTTTTGCTGAGTGAAGGTCATTGCTTGCTTGCGTTTTTTTATATCTGTCCTCACAGATAGGGTCACATTTTTCCATTCTCTGGAAAGGTACTAAGAGGCTTTAGCTTAACCTGAACCTAAAACTCAAAACTATAGGCTTTAGAAGACATACAGGTTACAAAGTTAGTCTAATCCTTTCAGTATGTGCCTGTTTCTTAGTCAACCCATATTTAAGTCTCAAGGTTTGACTATTAAGATGATGCATGTTATGGGCATCTTGGGCTCTTTAACTGTAAACAATAAACTTTGGTGGCTTTATCTGCCAATGCATTTTCTTTTAGACAGGGGTCCTGGCAAATTAGAATGAGCCCTCAAATGTCCTATAAAAAAGGAAAAGTTTCTTTTTTGTATCGTTTTGAATTTGTAAAAATAAAATTCTAGCAGGAGAAAATATCTGGATTTGACCTGAAGTCTCTAACCTAGGAAAAGACAGAGCTACATATGCACTATCTGTAAAAAAAAAAAAAAAAAAAAAAAAAAAAAAAAAAAAAAAAAAAAAAAAAAAAAAAAAAAAAAAAAAAAAAGAAAAAGTTCAAAGACTACTTATTATTAAAACTTTGAAGCATAGCCAATACCATAGATGACTCTGCTATTTGTGCAGATGTGCTAGACATTTGAAAAGACATTGTTTTTCTTTTATAAGCACAGGCAGCAACACCAGATCTCACTATAGATGGTTTTGAGCCACCATGTGGTTGTTGGGGATTGAACTCAGGACCTTTGGATGAGCAGCCAGTGCTCTTAACCTCTGAGCTATGTCTCCAGCCCTTCTCTTTACACAGAATAGTGTCCCAGCAACCCTCCTGGTCTGAAATTAGGGAAGCCTTTAAGGGTCCTTTCTCTGGGAACTTTGGGTATCCCCCAAATTTCCTTGACCAAAATGGAAACTCTCAGGTTTCCCAGACCTCGAAAGCAAATCAAAAAGAAGCCAAAACAGACAGCCGGCACACAAAAACAAAACAGAGAAAAAGACAGAAAACAACCGTGGTACCTGCTTTTTAAACATTTAAATATATATATACAGAGCATAACCATGATTTTAAAAGTCAGAACTAGAAAAACTCAGAATTTATCAGTGGACACAATTTAATTTTTAAAACTAAAAAAAGAAGTGGCTCCATCCCTCTAATTTCTGAGAGCTGGCTGAAGTGAACACTGGCTGAAGCCAGTGGGAGGGGGCTGGGTAAACTGCCGCTCAGCTGAGTAGTCCTGCTCAGCGCTGCACCTGGCAGAGGCAGGTCTTAGGCCGATTCTGAGGATTTGGGCATTCTCAACTGCCCAGTTCTCTGCAAGCCATCCAAGTATGGCCTGCAGTAGAGGAGTGGGAAGGAGACAAGTAGTGTCCCCATTCCTCTTGCTCACCTAGCTAGGGCGGCTCCGTGGTTCCTTGGCTCCTCTCTACACCTTCTGCCCAGGCCCACCTGGGGTCCTTTTTTATTTTGTTTTGTTTTGTTTTGGGCAGAAGGGAAGCAGCTCAAGGGAAGCAGGCTATGAGACTTGGCAGTTTCTTCCCCTGACTCTGTTTTATCCTCACTATCTAGCTCCTAAATAATTTTTTGCTTTCAAATTACAGAAATCTGTTTGAGCTCCTTTATGAACACTTGAAATAACCTTAGAAGTACCTCTTTTTTTTTGACTTACTGCTCTAATTTCCCAAATAACTTTTTAGCTTTTGAGATTATTTTTTGTTTATCCTTACTCCTTTTGCCTGAGGGACTCCTTGAGTCCGTGTAAGAATAAAACATGCTTATTCAAATCTTGTCCCATAATTCGTCGTTCTGACTTACCTCTTGGATCAAGCTCACAGATGGGTGGCTCTGTGGAGATCTCTTATGGAGTTTTAGTTCCTGGTGGAAACGTTGAATCCTTGTGTATTTTAGTGACCAATTGAAGAACGACGGTCCATCCAGATCTCCGTACCTCTAGGTCATGTTGGGTGCCAGATATGTCCCGAAGCGTGGGGCTTCAGCGGGGTTCCTAAGGAGAAGATTGGAAGGAATGAGAGGAAAGCAATGAGAAGCACAAGAAATGAAGGGCAAGTCTGTTCATCCGATCAGAGCCTCTGTTTATTAGAAACTTATATAGGAAGAAGGCAGGAAAGGGGGAAGTTTAATTTACTGCTGTAGAAGATAGGAAGAGTGCTTTCATGGGTTAAATATTGTACCTGCAAGATACCATAAGGATGTTTTCTTAAGATATCTTACAGATGCTCTAACAAACAGATGTTCTCACAATCTATCACCCATGATTTAGGGTCTTAGATAGCTCTTTCACTAAATAGCTTTAGGTCTCCACTAAATGATCTTTGCTCACTACTTGGCTTTGGCTTCAGTAACTACCTTTGTCTCCACTAGATAACTTTGACTTTGGCTTCCATAGATAGCTTTGGCTCCCGGCAGTCTTTAATTTCTTTCTTTATTTCTTCCTTAAGCAGCTGTCATTGAGTAGCAAGTTGTTCAGTTCCCATGTGACTGTAGGCTTTATGCTATTTCTGTAGTTGTTGAGGTCCAGCTTTAGTCCATGGTGGTCAGATAGAATACAGGGGATTATTTCAATCTTTTTGTACCTTTTGAGGCTTGCTTCATGACCAAATATATGGTCTATTTTGGAGAAGGTTTCATGAGATGCTGAAAAGAAATATACTCTTTTGAGTTTGGGTGAAAAGTTCTGTAGACATCTATTAGGTCCTTTTGAATTAGGGCCTCTGTAAATGCCTTTATTTCCCTATTTGTCTTCTCTCTAGATGACCTGTCCCTTGGTGAGAGTGGGGTGTGAAAGTGTCCCACTATTAAGGTGTTGGGATTGATGTGTGGTTTCAGCTTTAATAATGTTTCCTTTACAAATCTAGGCACTTTTGTATTTGGGGCATAGATGTTCAGAATTGTGATGTCCTCTTGGTGGATTTTTCCTTTGATGAGAATGTAGTGCCCATCCTCATCTTTTTTGATTAATTTTGGTTGAAAGTCTATTTTATTAGATAATAGAATTATTACCCCAGCCTGTTTTCTGTGTCCATTTGCTTGGAAAACATTTTCCAACCCTTCACTCTAAGGTAGTGTTTATCTTTGTTGCATAGGTGTGTTTCTTGTATACAGCAGAATGTTCTGCACCCATTCTGATAGTCTGTGTCTTTTTATTGGAGACTTGAGTGCATTGATATTGATAGACAATAGTGACCAAGGAATATTAGTTCCTTTTATTGTGGAGTTGGTGGTCTTGCTGTGATTCATTGCTTGTTTTCTTTTAATTTTTGTAGGGGCATGATCTATATCCTATGTTTTCTTGGGTATAGTTGTTTTCTTTGGATTGGAGTTTTCCTTTCTAGTTTCTTTTGTAGGCTGGTTTGCTGTGTATAAATTGCTTAAATTAAGTTTTGTCATGGAATTTTTTGTTTTCTCCATCTATGTTGCTTCAAAGCTTTCCTGGGTATAGTAGTCTGGGATGGCATCTTTGGTCCCTTAAAGTCTGCATGATCTCTGCCCAGGCCCTTCTGGCTTTCATAGTTTCTGATGAGAAGTCTGGTGTGAATCTGATAAGTCTACCTTTATATGTTACTTGGCCTTTTTCTCTTGCTGGTTTTAATATCTTTTTTTGTTCTGTATATTTAATGTTTCGACAGTGATGTGACATGAGGATTTTCTTTTCTGGTCTAGTCTGATTGGTGTTCTGTAGGCCTCTTGTATGTTTATGGACATCTCTTTAAGATAGGGAAATTTTCTTCTATGATTTTCTTGAACATATTTTCTGGACCTTGGAGACTGGAGTCTTCTTTTTCATGAATTCCTATTATTATTAAAATTTGACTTTTCATGGCGTCCTTTATCTTGGATTTTTTGCGTTTGAGATTTTTCAGGTTTTACTTTTTCTTTGAGAAAAGTATCAATTTCTGCAAGCATAACTTCAGTGCCAGAGATTCTCTCTTCCCTCTTGTATTCTGTTGGTGATGCTTACTTTTGTGGTTCCTGATCTTTTCTCTAAGTTCTACAGCTCCAGGGTTTTCTCTGTTTGTATTTTCTTTATTGATTCTAATTCTATTTTTCTATCTTGTACCATTTCCTTCATCTGTTTGAATGTGGCTTCTTGTCTCTGTATGATGTCCTCTGTTTTTTTGTTTGTTTCTTTTCTATATGCCACTATTTGCATGGCTATTTCTCTGAGAGATTTTTTTGTTTCCTCTTTATGTGTCCTTACTAACTGGATAAGCCTATCTTTAAGGTCATTTTCCTGTATTTTTGAAGAATTGGAGTATCCATTGATTTTGGGGGTTGCTGGGGAGACCATGATTTCCTGATTTTTGTTGGGTGTGTTCTTTTGCTGACTTCTGGCCATTTCTTTATCTGTAACCTTCTCTGTTCTTGGATTCTGCAGTTCAGATTGGTACTGTCTTTCTCTGGTGTTTGGAGAATTCTTCAGGAAGATGCAAGAGGTCCAATGGTTTCAGCATGTGCGTTGGTGCTTTAGCTGTATTTGTGGGAGGGAAGGCCATGGGCACAGAAGGACAAGGGTGTATGCGTGCAAGTGTATGGAGGTTTGCCTTGAGGGACAGGGTGCTAGAGAATGTAGAGGTCTTCAGTGTGAGGAAAAGGCACCTTGTGTTCACCGAAGGGGGTCCTGGGCACAGTGGTGTTGTAGCCCTTGTATCCGGGAGTCCAGCTATGGCTGCAGAACTGGGGTGTCCAGGTGCCTGCCAGGAAGTTCTATGTGGACTGTACCATGGTTGGGTGCTTGGTGCAGCTGGGTGGTTTTGCAGGTCCACCACACCACGCACTGCACAGCCACTGAGTCAGCCACTGAGGGGCTAAGTCGGCCACTGAAGAACTAAATGTCCTGTACAGTATAGTGAGGCTCTGTAGAGTCGGTACAGCTGGCTGCTCTTTGGCATGGGACCCAGCCCTTTTACTGTGGTTCTCCAGCTTGGGAAGCAGGTTAGTCTGTCTGCTGAAGCTGTGGTGCTAATATTCCCGAGTCTGCTTTCTCGCCTTCAGGCAGCCTGGTTCTGGTGCTGTGGCTTGGCTACTCTGAGGGGGAGGGAGGCCCGAAGAAGGAAAGTGCCCCTCTCCAATCCCAGCAAAATTCCTATCTGAGCAATTTCGAAGTTTCGAGTCCTCTGGCCCTCGGAAACGATGTGCACTGATTGCTGCCATCTTGCCCCCTAGATTGCAGAAATTAAGAATTGCACATGGAAGATACAATAAGTTACCATAAACAGCCATTTTGGAACTTATTTTCATTCTTGATATGGAATGAAGAAAGACAAAATTGCCTGCAATATGTTATTTAACAGTTTTCACTAATAGCTCAATAATATAACCAGAAATAATATAGAAAACTTTTAAAAATTAAGGGACTATTAAAACTGCAAAATATGGGTGTGTTATGAAGACATACAAAGAGGAGACAGGTGGATTAAATTTGCTCTTTCTCTGTGCTCTTCATTATTATTTTTCTACCCTATATGAATGATCATGACAAAGAATTCAGTAATAAGTGATAATGAATAGTACACAATGTGTTATAAACATGCTTTGAAACACAAATATTTATAAGAAAAATAAAATGATTAGGTCAGGATTTTGATGTCACTGTTAAAATTCATTTTCATTATCTCATGTAAAAGAATTATAGGAGATTGTGCAGAAACATCACTATTTGTATGTCAATATATAGGCATTCTTCTGTGTATATACACAGATACATATGTGAAACACATATATGTACATATATATATATATATATATATCACATAATGTGTGATATGTGGTCTCTGTGTTTGTGTGTTTATGTGTGTGTGTGTAAAAGCAATACATGCATTGTGGCTACGTCATAAAATCTCATAATGTAAGAAAAACACATAATGTGGAATAATTTGATCATACTAATAAAAGTAAAGAATACAGGGAAAGCTCTGGAAAACTATTTGTTAGCTAAATTAATATTTTTGAAAAGAAAGATAATCCTAGAGTTATGCTACAGTATTTATAAATGTTTATATTATACTTAGTTACTTCATTTTAATGTGAATATTAAGGGTAATGCAACTTTTCAATTTTTTCAAACAATTAAGAAGTATTTCAGCGGTCATTTCAAGATATTAATATACCTAGGATAAGAAAAATATTAAAATAATGTTTAAGAGGTTGAAACAATCAGGGCTAAGTGCAGTTTTTCACTGCTCCTTTCCCTGCTTCATTGCGAATCTGTAACTTTTACATCCAGCTCTGTAACAGACCAGTTGTGGCCTCTGCTCATCTTCTCTCCCCATTTCAAGAAAACTAATCATATACTGATGGAACACTCTGATTAACTCCCTCCAATGGGCTCACTCATACACCTCAAACTAGCCTATCCTCATTCTTAAGTGTCATCTCCCTATATCTAGAAAAAAATTTATATATATCTAGAATCCCCACATGCCTCAACTGGCTGGAGCTTAAAAGAATTTCTGATGAGAAAACACAAAGGCACCACACTCAAACAAAACAAACAAAGAAACCAAAAGCAAAAATCAAAAAAGAGGGTAAGAGAAGCAAAGGAACAAAATGTCCACCAATCAAAGTCAAGACGCGATATTAGCAACTTGAATTACAATCATCACAAACTCAGATGCCTAGACGACAGTGTGAAAACTCAATCTATAACAGCAAGGAAAGCATGTCTCCCATAGAGCACAGCAAATGTATTACATTAGGCTCTGAAAATGCAACATAGCTGAAATGAAAGACTGGGGCCTTAAGAATTACATAAAGGAATCTAAAAAGAAATGGACAAATTCATACATAAATCTATGAAAATACAACAGAGTTGTGGAATAAAATGAATGGAACAGTTCAAGATATCAAAGTGGAAATAGAATAAATTAAAAGAAAAACTTCAAAGGGAAGAATATCTGGAAATTAAAAAAAAATGTAGGAACTCAAACAGAAACCTCAGAGGCAAGCCATTCCAAAAGAAAACACTAAATGGAAGAAAGAAGTTCAGACATTTGAGACCCAATAGAATAGATAAGTTGGTCATAGAAAATGTTAAATATCCTGTAAATTCACATTCAGAATATCTACAGTACCATGAAATACTAATCTAAGATTAATAAGAATAAAGAGGGAAGAGAACACCCAAGTAAAAGGCAGATAAAATATTTTCCCCAAAACTACAAAAAAGAAAAAAATTCCTTGGTCTAAAGAACGAGATACCTATCAGAAAGGTACAGGAAGCATACAGAAGTCCACATAGGTTGGACCAGATAATAAGTTCCCCTTGACACATAATAACCAAACACTAAATGTACAGAACAAAGAAAGAATACTAAAATCTAAAAGAGGGAAAGATGAAGTAAAATACAAAAATAGATTTATTAGGATAACAGATTACTTCTTAATTTAGATTCTAATATTCAGAAGGGCGTGGATAGATGTTCTACAAACTCTAAGAGAAAAAGATGCCAGCATAAAAATCTATATCTAATAAAGCTTTCAATCACAATTTATGAAGGAAAAAAGTAAAAGACAAACTCATGGTACCAGTCTTCAGTCCACAGCACTATCCGCCTTCCTGAGAGACATGCCAGATCAAGATCATCCAGGTTAGACACCCCCAACCCAATCCTTTGCCTGGGCATCCAATTGGGACACAGCTAGCAGAGGAGAGCTATGGGCTATTCCCTGCGTTCTAGCCTCAGGCCCACTGCTCTACACCTTCCCAAGAAGGGCTCCTGGGCCCCATGATCATCCAACCTCTAGCAGAAGGCTCTACAGGCCTCCCAAAGGAGACCTGAAGGGGCCCCAGCAAAACATGGTAGCAGCCTTCTGCCTAAGGCCATACCTGCCCTCCCAAGGAGGGTTCTTGGGCACTTAGATCATCCACCCTCTGATCCACCTTCCTGAGAAAGACCCAGAGACACAGGATTACAGCCTCTAGCCCATAGTTCTACCCATTTTACTGAGTAGTCCTGCAGGCAACAGAAATACCCAGCCAACACAGGAGGAATACAGATGGCTAACGGCGAGCATAAGAATAGCTAGCAAGAGCCTGGGCAATATGGTACCACGAGAACTCAGCCACACTACTACAAGAACTGTAAATGCTAACACAACTCAAACACAAGAAAATGACCTTAAATCTGCTCTTATGACAATGATAGAGACTTTTAAAGAGAAAAGTAAATAAATCCCTTAAAGAAATGAAGGAAAATACAATCAAACTGGTGACAGAAATGAATAAAACTGTTCAAGAGTTGAAAATGGAAATGGAAAGCAATAAAGAAAACACAAGCTGAAAGGACCCTGTGTAGGCTTAGATTTTTTCAGAAACCTACCTTATTTAGGGTTCTTAAGCACTTCTACCTCCCTTCCAATCCACTGACCAGAAGAGGAAAGAAAGAAAGTTACTAAGGAAAGGAGGATTGTGGACCTTTTTAGACATAGTTCCTTGGGGTGGGCCCACTCTTCGTTGTCCAGAAACCAGCATTCATTCCAAATGCCAACAACAAACAACCATAGGAATCATGACGGTTCAACAGAAACAGCAAGACTCCACTGAATCAGAATGAGTCTGCAAAACCCGAAAGACTCAATTGGATTGCCCTGAGAAGCTCTCTGGAATGTTTCTCTCTTCAAAGTGAAGTGGCAAAAAATGAAGACCAGTGAAGTAATATTGATCAAAAAGGCTTTGTCCCACTGTCCATAGGTTTCTATTTATCTCCTCATCTCAGAGTGTACCCAGAGATGTTTTCATGCCTCTCTCATGAGACAACTTGTAGCAAAACTTCACACGTGCCCTCTCACAGGACAGATTCTAGCAAAACATCACAATGCACAACTGAGTTTTCAAAGAAAGTAGAAACTTCAACTTAAACCCAAGAGATGAAAAATTTAGAGAGGAGAACAGGAACTACAGATGTAACCATCACCAAAAAGAAATAGAGAAGAGAAATTTAGGTGCAGAAGACACAATTGAAGAAATTGATACATTGGTCAAAGAAAATGTTGAATCTAAAATGTTCCTGATACAAAACATCCAAGAAAGCAGGGACACTATGAAAAGACAAAACCTAAAGATAATAGGAATAGGGGAAGGGCAGGTGGGATCGGGAGGGGAGGAGGGAGGGAGCTACAGGGGAAATACAGCGTGAATAAACTGTAATTAATTAAAATAATAAAAAAGAGATGGGAACAAATACAGAGACCTGACAATAAGCAGAGTGAGAGACCTTGAGCACTCATCCTTAAACAGGAGGTCTTATTTTAATATATTTTTTTATTTATTACAATTTATCCACTTTGTATCCCAGCTGTAGCCCCATCCTAGTCCCCTCCCAATCCCACCCTTTCTCCCACCCTCATCTCCTTTCATGCCCCTTCCCTAGTTCACTGATAGTGGAGGACCTCCTCTTAAACAATGTGTCTTAACCAAATCCCTCTCATTTGGACCCAGGTAGCCCTGCAGAAGAGGAAGAGGAATAGATATAAGAGCTAGAGGGGATGGGGGAGAGTAAAGAAACAAAGCTTTCTAAACAGAATGAAGTTGATGCACACAAGACTCACAACTGAGACATCATTCTCAGGACCTACACAGATCTGCATCACATGGGGTCCTTAGAGCTGAAAGGAGAAGTGTACATTTACCTCCATCTCTAACCTAGAAGTTATTTCCAATTGATATGCACTTGCAAGTGAAATTTAGTTTTCTCTTATGGAGTCACACTGAGGAAAACATACTCTATCCAGAGTAGGCTTCATGCCTAACAGTAGATATTCAACAACAACAACAACAACAAAACTAATTTGACAGCATCACCAGTTTTTTATTCTGCCATGTTTTTGTTTGTTTTGTCTTCTTTTGCTTTTAGACTTTATTTTTTTTATCTCTCTCTCTCTCCCTCTCTCTTTCTCTCTCTCTCTCTCTCTCTCTCTGTGTGTGTGTGTGTGTGTGTGTGTGTGTGTGTGTCACCCTATATCATCTGACCACCTTACAGGTCATTTGTGTATATTATGGTTTCTGGTTCTGAGTTTTTGTGAAAATCAGGAGTGTGCAAATGAGTGTGTCTTGGTCTATATTGTTTTTCTTGAGCCTTTTTCTTTTTTTCTTGGCTCTTTTCCTTTGCTTATTTTGTCCTGTTTCATTGTGTATGCTTTTTAAAATCTGATTTATTATTATTGTTATTATTATTATTATTACCATCCCTGAGAAGATTCTTTTCTAATGAGAGACAGAAAGGATGTAGATCTGGATGTAAGTGAGGTTGGGAAAAATGGGAGGAGAGAGGTAAACCCATAATCAAGATAGATTATATGATGGAAAAAAAAAAAACATCTATTTTCAATAAAATAAAAGAACCTTTTTTTTTTAAAGAAGTGTAATGATCAGCTTTAAGGAAATAGTACATTTTTCTTTTTTTTTTTTCAATTTCTTTATGGTTTGGCCTTTTATTTATTTTTAAAATATTTTTTTAAAAAGGAGTCACAGGAACAGACCCTCCTGACTTCATCAGTGGTTTTCACATATTTGCTCTGGCAAAGAGGAAAGATCAAGGAGCCAGGATCTTTATCAAGCTTGGTGGATGTACACCTCTACATGTAGCCTTCCTGCCTATTCACTCTCTAGGCTCCTGTGCCCCCCCCAAAAAAATCTTGCTTGTACCCATATTCTTTGACATGATTTTAAGAAGAATTGAGTGACCATTTTCCAATTAGATGGATTAAACATAGTAAACATTTTTCTTGTCAATAAAGGAATACTATAAATTGCTAATACACTGAATTTTTTATTACCATGTCATACAGTGTATACTTACTTTAATTTACTTACTTAGAACCAACATCAAATAGAATCATTATATTATTATAGTCAATGAGGAGAAAATTGCAAACTTGTTTACAACCTATATATAATTATAATATTGGAGATTTAATAGATAGTTAATAATGAATAGATTGATAGAATATATTTTATAGGCAATATATGAAAGTAATTATGTAAATACCCATATTTTATATACATATAATGTATAATATATTCTGTAATGGACACTGTTGTAAATTTAATAATGGTTCAATGAAATAACTATAGTACATTAACAAACAAAATTCCTAGAGGCTACTTAATTATTAAACTCTCCAAGTCAGATTAGAGTAAATTTTAATTAAAAGTGAGTTCCATTAAAAAAAAATGAGTTCCACCCACCTATAAGAAAAGTATATTTCTTGTACAAATGTATGCAGAACTTGGATGTTACATAATAATGACGTAAAATGAAAAAAAAAACTAATGAAATAATACACAAAGGGGTCTCTATTATCAAACATAATTCAGTACATGATACAAGTGTAGCTATACCATCAAAATTTAAACCTTATCAACTCACAGAAAGCCTGGCAAAAAGTTTACATGAACCCCTCAGGAATCACAAAAAGGCAAGCTCCCACTGTGAGATGTGCAAACCCCAAACCTCTCAAATGGTGCTACACAAATGGTGCCTATTTGTTTTTGACAGGCTGGATGAAGACAAGACATGTATTATCAATCCTCTGAGCTGAGGAAGAGAAAAGAGATCATAGAGCACCTGAAACAGCAACTGTATAAGATCTATGATATGAAGGGCCAAGCAGAGGGAATGAAGAAATAATTAGATTGTGAGAAATTTATTTTTGAGTCTTTGAGAGTTGGTCAGCACATGTTCCAACAGAAAGTCAACAAGTGTGCATTGAAAGGGAAGAGAAATGTTTGGACAATGTGGAGAGATCTCAGAGTTCTGGTCCAGTGAGTGTAAAAACTGATGCTGTAAGCTTTAAGCTGAGATAGCAGAAAGACTATGTATTAGAAGGTAGGCACATTTATTATATTAAGTTCTGCTTTAAATTAGTAATTAAAATTAATAGTTAAAATATATATTAAATAAAATTCACAGGCAGAAATGGAAAGGGCATCCTATAAAGCCAGAGGAATTGGATGAACACCATGAGATTTCAACAGATTCACGATGTCTGTTAAAAATAAAGCCAAATAAGATTAAAATGATAAACCAGTAATAACATTCCTATATAGAAGTAGAACAAATGCACCTTATAGAAAAATAGAATAAATTCTGATCTTTACAACATGTATTTGCAATGTGAAGCATACTGCCAAAATATTATCAATAAATAAACAAAAAAACTATGGTAAGATGTATATAAAAAGGAAAGAACAAAACCAAAAGTAAACAAACTAACTCTGGAAGACACACTTTAAAATTAGCAAAGTATTCAGCAACCTGCAAAATATAAAGAGAGAGGTAAATATGTTTTGAAAACTCAAAGAACTATGGAATCAATGAATAAATATGGCACTATATCAAACATGTGATTAGCAAGAATATACAAGTATAAGATATGATAAACGTAATGAAATCTATACACCTAAAGGAGATAAACAAGAAAGAAGACCTGGGGTAAGATGATCAATCCTCACTTAGAAAGACAAATGGGATGTGCATTGGACTTGAAGAAAACAAGTAACAAGACAGGAGCCTTTTACCACAGAGGGCCCCTGAAAGACTCTGCCTACCAGTGTATGAAAGCAGATACTAAGACTCATAACCAAACCTTCAGCAGAGTGCATGGAATCCTATGAAAGAAGGAGGAGTTAGTATGACATGGAGAGGACAGGAGCTCCACTAGGACCAAATATATCTGGGCACAGGGGTCTTTTCTGAGACTGACACTCAACCAAGAACCATGTATGGATATAACCTAGAACCTCTGCTTGGATGTAGCCCATGGTAGCTCAGTAACCAATTGGTTTTTCCATAGTAAGAGGAATAGGGACTATTTCTAACATGAACTCACTGGCAGGCTCTTTGATTTCCCGCCGCCCCAAAGTGAGGAGCAGTCCTGCTAGGCCACAGAGAAGGACTTTGCAGCCAGTCCTGAAGATACCTGATAAAACAGGATTAGATGAAAGGGGAGGAGGTCCTCCCCAATCAGTGGACTTAGAAAGCGGCAAGGAGGAGATGAGAGAGGGAGAGTGGGATTGGGAGGGAATGAAGGAGCAGGATAAAACTGGGATACAGAGTTAATAAAATGTAACTAATAATAAAAATAAAAAAGAATATAAAAGTAACACATTTTGAGAATTTAAAAATAATTCAGTCTATCAACTTAAAAACAGAAGATAGTGAATTTAAGAAGATGCTAGCAGAAATAGAAGCTATTAAGTAATAAGGGGAATTAATTGGAGGACTTTTAGGACATTACTAAATACTTAGACTTATGTATAATTAAAATTATCGCAAGAGAGAAGAAATGGAACAGAAAGTAAGAAAAATTAATTTTGGTTGAAAGTCTATTTTATCAGATATTAGAATGGCTATTCCTGCTTTCATCTTGGGTCCATTTGCTTGGAAAGCCATCTTCCAGCCCTCAGGTAATGTCTATCTTTGTGATTTAGGTGTGTTTCTTGTATACAACAGATTGCTGGGTCTTCTTTACGCATCCATTCTGTTAGTCAGTGTCTTTTTATTGGAGAATTGAGTCCATTGATGTTGAGAGAGGTTAATGACCAGTGGCTGTTAGATCCTTTGGTGTTGGCTGCGGTCATAAGTTTGTGTGCTTGCTTGCTTTTTATATTACTGTAGTGAGGCTAATTATTTCCTGTGTTTTCTTGACAGTAGCTAGTTTTCTTGGGTTGTATTTTTCCTTCTAGTGACTTCTGTACTGCTGGATTTGTGTGTAGGTATTGTTGAAATTTGTTTTTGTCATTGAATATCTTGTTTTCTCTGTCTATGAGGACTGAGAGTTTTGCTGGGTATAGTAGCCTGGGCTGACATCTGTGTTCTCTTAGGGTCTTCATGATATCTGTCCAGGCCCTTCTGGCTTTCATAGTCTCTGTTGAGAAGTCAGGTGTGATTCTAATGGGTTTGCCAGTCTATGTTACTTGGCCTTTTTCCCTTGCAGATTTTACTATTTTTTCTTTGTTCTGTATACTTACTGTTTTGATTATTATGTGGTGGGAGGATTTTCTTTTCTGGTCTAATTTATTGGGTGTTCTGTAAGCCTCTTGTATTCTTTTTTTTTTTTTCTAAAAACTTCTATTTTTATTTTAATTTTTAATTACAATTTATTCACTCTGTATCTCCCTTGTGGTTCCCCCCTCCCCTCCAAACCCACCCTTTCTCTTCTTCACCACCCATGCCCCTCCCCCAGTTCACTGATAGGAGAGGTCTTTCTTCCCTCCTTCTGATACTAGTATATCAGTTCTTATAAGGACTGGCTGCACTGTCTTCCTCTTTGTCTTGGTAAGGCTGATCCCCCCTCAGGGAGAGGTGAGCAAAGACCAAGCCAATCAGATTATGTCAGAGGCAGTCCCTCTTCCCATTACTATGGACACTTGGACGCTAAACCGCCATGGGCTACAATTGTGCAGGGGTTCTAGGTTATTTCCATGCATGGTACTTGGTTGGAGTATGAGTATCTGGGAAGACCCTTTTGTTCAAATTTCTGGTTTTGTTGCTCTCCTTGTGGAGTTCCTGTCCTCTCCAGATCTTACTATTTCCCACCACTTTCATTAAGATTCCATGCACTCTGCCTGACAGTTGGCCATAAGTCTCAGGGTCTGCTTTGATAGTCTGGAGGGCAGAGCCTTTCAGAGGCCCTCCATAGCAGTTTTCTAGCTCATTTCCTGTTTTCTTCTGATAACCATCCTCTTTGCCTTCGGGATGGGGATTGATCATTTTAGTCAGGGTCCTCCCTCTTGATTAGTTTTATTAGACGTACAGATTTTAGTAGGGTTATCCTATATTACATGTCTATATGAGTGAGTATATGTCGTGTGTGTCTTTCTGCTTCTGGGTCAGCTCATTCAGGATGGTCCTTTCCAGGTCTCACCATTTCCCTGCAAATTTCATGGTTTCCTTATTTTTCATTGCTGAGTAATACTCCATTCTGTAGATGTACCAAAATTTCTGCATCCATTCTTCAGTTTGGAGAATCTGGGCTGTTTCCAGCTTCTGGCTTGCAAATAAAGCTGCTACAATCATTGTTGAGCAAATGTCCTTATCGTGTACTTGAGCCACTTTTGGATATATGCCTAGGAGTGGTATGACTGGATCTTCAGGAAGCTCTATTCCTAGTTGTCTGAGAAAGCACCAGATTGATTTCCAGAGTGGTTGTACAAGTTTACATTCCCACCAGCAGTGAAGGTTAGTTCCCCTTTCTCCACAGCCTCTCCAGCATATGTTGTCACTCGAGTTTTTCATCTTGGCCATTGTGATGGGTGTAAGGTGAAATCTCAGTGTCATTTTGATTTGCATTTCCCTGACCACTAATGACAATGAGCATTTTTTAAGTGTTTCTTGGACACTCTATATTCCTCTACAGAGAATTCTGTTTAGCTCTGTTCCCCATTTTTTAATTGGATTACTTGGTTTGCTGCTTTTCAGCTTCTGTAGTTCTTTATATATACTGTATATTAGGCCTCTGACAGATAAAAGTTTGGTGAAGATTCTTTCCCAACCTGTAGGCATTCATTTTGTTTTGATGACATTGTCCTTTGCTTTACAGGAGTTATCAGTTTCATGAGGTCCTATTTATTGATTGTTGCTCTTAGAGCTTGTGCTGTTCTGTTAAGGAAGTTATCTCCTGTACCAATGAGTTCTCGGGTCTTCCGCACTTTTTCTTCTAACCGATTTAATGTGTCTGGTTTTATGTTGAGGTCTTTGATCCACTTGGACTTTATTTTTGTGCAGGGTAATAAGTATGGATCGATTTGCATTTTTCTACATGCAGTCATCAAGTTAGACCAGCATCATTTGTTGAAGATGCTATCTTTTTTCCATTGTATGGTTTTGGCATCTTTGTCAAACATCAGGTGTCTATAAGTGTGTGCATTTATTTCTGGGTTTTCTGTTTGGTTCCATTGATCCACCATTCTGTTTCTATGCCAGTACCATGCAGTTTTTATTACTGTTGCTCTATAGTACAGCTTAAGATCAGGGATAGCGATGCCTCCAGAACATCTTTTATTGTAGAGGATTGTTTTAGCAATTCTGTGTTTCTTGTTATTCCATATGAAGTTGAGAATTTTCCTTTTCAGGTCTGTAAAGAATTGTGCTGGTAAATTGATGGGAATTGCATTGAATCTGTAGATTGCTTTTGGTAAGATGGCCATTTTTACTATGTTAATCATGCCAAGCCGTGAGCTTTGGAGATCTTTCCATCTTCTGATATCTTCTTGTAATTCTTTCTTCAGAGATTTGAAATTTTTTTTCATATCAGTCTTTGACTTGCTTGGTTAGGGTTATACCAAGGTACTTTATTCATATGTGGCTATTGTGAAGGGTGTTTTTTCCCTAATTTCTTTCTCAGCCCTTTTGTCTTTTGTATTCGGGAGAGCTATTCATTTTTTTGAGTAATTTTTGTATCCAGCCACTTTTCTGAAGGTGTTTATCACCTGTAAGTGTTACCTGGTAGAATATTTGGGGGCACTCAGGTATACTATCGTATCTTCTGCAAATAGTAATAATTTGACTTCTTCCTTTCTAATTTGTATCCACTTGATCTCCTTCAACTGTCTTATTGCTTTAGCAAGGACTTCCAGAACTATGTTGAAGAGATATGGAGACAATGGGCAGCATTGCCTTGTCCCTGATTTCAGTGGGATTGATTTAATTTTCTCTCCATTCAGTTTGATGTTGGCTATAGGGTTGCTGTATATTGCCTTTACTATGTTTAGATATATGCCTTGTATCCCTGATCTCTCCATTCACTTTAAACATGAATGGATGTTGGATTTTGTCAAATGCCTTTTCAGCATCTAGGGAGATTATCATGTGTTTTTTTTTCTTTCAGTTTGTTAATATGCTGGATCATATTGATGGATTTCCACACATTGAACCACCCCTGCATACCTGGGATGAAGCCGACTTGGCATAGTTGATGATATCTTCGATGTGGTCTTGTATTTGTTTTGCAAGTATTTTGCTGAGTATTTTTGCATCAATGTTCATAAAGGAGATTGGCCCCAAATTCTCTTTCTTTGGTGGGTCTTTGTGAGGTTTAGGTACCAAGGTGACTGTGGCTTCAAAGAATGAGTTTGGTAATGTTCCTTCTGTTTCTATTTTGTGGAATAGTTTGAAGAGAACTGGAGTTAGCTCTTCTTTGAAGGTCTGGTAGAATTCTGCACTGAAACCATCTGGTCCTGGGTTTTTTTGGATGGGAAATTTTTGATGACTGCTTCTTTTTTCTTGGGGGATATAAAACTATTTAATTGATTTACCTGAACTTGATTCAGATTTAGTAAGTGGATTTGATTAAGAAAATTGTCCATTTCATTTAAATTTTCAAATTTTGTGGCATATAGACTTTGAAGTAAGTCCTAATGATTGTTTGGATATGTCCATTGTCTGTCATTATATCCCCCTTTTCATTTCTGATTTTGTTGATTTGGATAGTGTCTCTCTGCCTTTTAGTTAGCTTGGCTAAGAGTATGTCTATCTTATTAATTTTCTCAAAACCAGCTCTTGGTTTCTTTGATTCTATGAATTGTTTTATTTGTTTCTAATTGATTGATTTTAGCCCTGCGTTTCCAGCCATCTACTCCTTTTTGGTGTGTCTGCTTCTTTTTTTTTCTAGTGTTTTCAGGTGAGCCATTAAGTTTTTTGAATGAGCTGTCTCGATTTTCTTCTTGAAGGCACTTAGTGCTATGAACTTTCTTCTTAGCACTGCTTTGTTTCCCACAAGTTTGGGTATATTTTGCCTTCATTTTCATTTAACTCTAGGATGACTTTAATTTCTTTATTTATTCTCTCACACAGTTGTCATTTAGTAGCATGTTTTTTTCAATTTCCATGTGTGTGTAGGCTTTTTGCTCTTTCTGTTGTTGCTCAGGTCCAGCTTCATTCCATGGTGATCAGATAAGATACAAGTGGATTATTTCAATCTTTTTGTATATATTGAGGCTCGCTTTGTGTCCCACTATATGGTCTGTTTTGGAGAAGTTTCCATGAGGTGCTGAGAAGAAAGTAAATTCTTTTGTGTTTGGGTGTAAGGTTCTGTAAATGTCTGTTAGGTCCATTTGATCCATTACCTCTGGTTTTTTGTTTGTTTGTTTGTTTTTGTTTTTGTTTTTTACTTTCTTTTTTTAATTTAATATTTTCTTATCAGTTACATTTTATTAACTCTGTATCCCAGCCGTGTCCCGCTTCCTCATTCCCCCCCAATCCCACCCTCCCTTCCTCATTTCCACCGTGCCCCTTTAAAAGTCCACCGATGGGGGGGGACCTCCTCCCCATTTATATGATCCGCTTTTATCAGGTATCTTCAGGACTGGCTGCGAAGCCCTCCTTTTGGGCCTAGCAGGACTGCTCCTCCCTTAAGGTGTGGGGAGGTTAAAGAGCCAGTCGTTGAGTTCCTGTAAGAAATAGTCCTTGTTCCCCTCACTATGGGAAACTAATTGGTTACTGAGCTACCACAGGCTACATCTGAGCAGAGGTTCTAGGTTATATCCATACATGGTCCTTGGTTGAATGTCAGTCTCAGACATGACCCTGTGCCCAGATATATTTGGTCC
>REGO01000259.1:1926932-1940274 GCA_010120015.1 Rhombomys opimus | reverse complement strand
AGTATGGAGAGAGTGAGCAGCCTTTTCTTGTCCTTTTTCTCCTTCAGTTTGTTTATATGGTGGATTACATTGATGGATTTCCATATGTTGAACCACCCTTGCATGCCTGGGATGAAGCCTACTTTGTCATGGTGGATGATATCTTTGATGTGTTCTTGGATTCGGTTTGCAAGTATTTTATTGAGTATTTTTGCATCAATGTTCATAAGAGAGATAGATGTGAAGCTTTCTTTTTTTGTTCGGTCTTTGTGTGGTTTAGGTATCAGGGTGACTGTCGCTTCATAGAATGAGCTTGATAATGTACCTTCTGTTTCTATTTTGTGGAATAGTTTGAGGAGAATTGGTTCTAGCACTTCTTTGAAGGTCTGGTAGAATTCCGTGCTGAAACCATCTGGACCAGGGCTTTTTTTGGAGGGAGACTGTGAATGACTGCTTCAATTTCCTTGGGGGATATACGGCTATTCAGTCTTTCTACCTGATCTTGACTTAATGTTGGAAGATGGAATCTATCAAAAAATTGTCCATTTCATTTAGTTTTTTAAATTTCGTGGCATATAGGCTTTTTTAGTATGACCTAATGATTGTTTGGATTTCCTCAGGGTCTGTGGTTATGTCTCCCTTTTCATTTCTGATTTTGTTGATTTGGATAGATTCTCTGATTTTTAGTTAGTTTGGCTAAGGGTTTGTCTATCTTGTTGATTTTCTCAAAGAACCAGCTTTTTGTTTTATGATTCTTTAAATAGTTTTATTTGTTTCTAATTGATTGATTTCAGCCCTGAGTTTGATTATTTCCAGCATTTGGGGGAGTGCCCTAAAGGATTGGGTTTTCTCAGCCCCGATTTCGGGGTGGGGTGCAGACAATGTGGTCTGTGGCAGATTCTGCTGGACGCCTCCTGCCTCCTCTGAAGAGGGAGTAGGGTTTTAGAGCTGGGTGCGCAGCTGCTGTCCACACGCAGTGGAGCTCAGTTGTGATGGCAGCAGGTACCCTAGGTCAGCAAGACCTTCCAGGGAAAGACTGGATGACCCGTGATCAGTTTCGCAACTTTGCTTCTCTGTGGGGTTTTCTTGTGACTGGGACTCCCAGTCTCTGGCACCCTTGTGCCCACTGATCAGCCTGGGAATTTGACTGGGACACACAGGCGTGTAGCTCCCGCCTGGAGACCCAAAGCATTACCCGGGATCTCTTCCGGGTTCAGGCTATGCAGCCCAAGAGTAGACCCGACCGATTCCCACGCTGTGGGAGCCTCTCCTCACCTGGGAAACATGATCGCTGTAGTTTTAGGGCCCAGAGTTCAGTCTCCTGATCGCTGCACGGAGTGTGTTGTCCCACTTCACAAACACAGTGTTCTCCCGGCGCTGCCATCTTGGCCATTACCCCCCCCCCATTTCCTCTGTTATAGACATTGTTTTTTTGTTTAATTTCTGCTTTATTGACCTGTCTTATGTTGAGAGTGGGGTGTTGAAGTCTCCCACTATTAATGTGTGGAGATCTATGTGTGGTTTAAGTTTTATTAATATTTCTTTTATAAATGTGTTTGCCTTTGTATTTGGGGCATAGATGTTCAGGAGTGTGATGTCTTCCTGGTGGAATTTTCCCTTGATGTGTATGAAGTGTCCTTCTCCATCTCTTTTTATTAATATTGGTTGAAAGTCTATTTTATCAGATATTAGAATGGCTACTCTTACTTTCTTCTTGTGTCAATTTGCTTGAAAAGCTGTCTTCCAACCCTTTATCCTCAGGTAATGTCTATCTTTGTGACTTAGGTGTGTTTCTTGTATGCAACGGATTGCTGGGTCTTGTTTTCACATCCATTCTGTGAGTCTGTGTCTTTTTATTGGAGAATTGAGTCCATTGATGTTGAGAGAGATTAATGACCAGTGGTTGTTAGATCCTTTGATTTTGATGTTGGCTGCAGTCATAAGTTTGTGTGCTTGGTTGCTTTTTGTTTTACTGTACTGAGGTTATTTATTTCCTGTGTTTTCTTGAAAGTAGCCAGTTTTATTGGGTTGTATTTTCCCTTCTAGTGTCTTCTGTAACACTGGATTTGTGCATAGGTATTGTGGACATTTGTTTTTTGCCATTGAATATCTTGTTTTCTCCATCTATGATGATTGAGAGTTTTGCTAGGTATAGTAGCCTGGGCTGACATCTGTGTTCTCTTAAGGTCTGCATGATATCTGTCCAGTCCCTTCTGGCTTTCATAGTCTCTGTTGAAAAGTCAGGTGTGATTCTAATGGATTTGCCATTTTATGTTACTTGGTGTTTTTCCCTTGTAGCTTTTAGCATTTTTTTCTTTGTTCTGTATACTTACTGTTTTGATTATTATGTGGCGGGAGAATTTTCTTTTCTGGTCTAATTTATTTCGTGTTTTGTACGCCTCTTATATTCTTATTGGTTTCTTTAAGTTAGGGAAATTTTCTTCAAAGATTTTTTTTTTGAAAATATTTTCTTGGCCTTGGAGGAGGGAATCTTCTTTTTCCTCTATTCCTATTATTCTTATTTTTTGTCTTTTTATTTTGTCTTGGATTTCTTGGATCGTCTGTGTCAGGGATTTTTTAGATTTAAAATTTTCTTTGACAGATACATTGATTTCTTCCATTGTATCTTCCACACCTGAGATTTTTTCTTCCATCTCTTTTAGTCTATTGGTTATGCTTACTTATGTAGTTCCTGTTTTCTTCCCTGAGTTCTTTCTCTCCACAATTTCCTTCATTTGTTTTTTCTTTAATTTTTCCAATTCTATCTTCAGATCTTGAGCCATTTTGTTGATTTCTTTCACCTGTCTGACTGTATTTTCCTGTTCTTCCCTCAATTCCTTCAGCTGTTTATTTGAACAATCCTCTGTTTCTTTTATTTCTTTCTGTGATTTAAGAATTTCCTCTCTAAAGGCCACAAACTCTTTGGTTGCAACTTCCTGTATTTCTTCATGGATGGCCATAATCTGTTTTTGTTTATCTTTCTTTATTTCTTTACGAATGGCCATAGTCTGTTTGAGTTTATCTTCCTCTAGGTCTTTAGTTATTTTATTTGTTTCCTCTGTTATCCTCTTCATGAGCATAGATGTTAGGTCATATTTTTGAATTTCAGTTATGCTGGGATGTTCATGGCTACTTGCCCCTGTATAACTGGGTTCTGGAGATGCCATATTGCTCTGTCCTTTTGTTGGTTGAGTTTTTATGCTGGCCTCTACCCATTGGGATATCTTAGTTCCTGGGTGTTAGTTTCTGGGGGTTGCTGGAATTGTGTGGTAGAAAGAATCCCCTTGGCAGGAGGATTTTCCTGAAGGAAGCCTCCTCATCTTTTTGGGTATAGTCACTCTGTGGCTGGTGTTTTTCAGGAGTTGCCACAGCTCACCTCAGGCTTAGAGACCTGAGTGATAACTGTGCTCCTTGTTAGTTGAGAGGGCTCTCCTCTCATTGGGAGAAATCCTGGAGACATCTGCCCTGTAAAAAATTAATTGGATTAAAAAATTAATCCAATTAAAAATGGGGAACAGAGCTAATCAGAGAATTCTTGATAGAGGAATATGAAATGGCAGAGAAACACTTAAAGAAATTCTCAACCTCATTAGCCATCAGGAAATGAAAATCAAAATGACCCTGAGATTTCACCTTACACCCATCAGAATAGCCAAGATGAAAAACCCAAGTGACAACACATCCTGGAGAGATTGTGGAGAAAGGAGA
This sequence comes from Rhombomys opimus, assembly GCA_010120015.1. Lineage (NCBI taxonomy): Eukaryota > Metazoa > Chordata > Mammalia > Rodentia > Muridae > Rhombomys > Rhombomys opimus. The sequence continues at coordinate 1,936,587 of REGO01000259.1, read as the reverse complement.
ACCCTCCTCCACTGCTGGTGGGAATGTAAACTTGTACAATCACTCTGGAAATCAATCGGATGCTTTCTCAGACAACTAGGAATAGAGGTTCCTCAAGATCCAGCCATACTACTCCTAGGCATATATCCAAAAGAGGCTCATTTATACAGTAAGGACATTTTCTCAACCATGTTTGTAGTAGCCTTATTTTTAATAGCCAGAAGCTGCAACCAGCCCAGATGTCCCTCAGTGGAAGAATGAATACAGAAATTGTGGTATATCTACATAATGTAATATTACTTAGCAATGAAAAATAAGGAAATCATGAAATTTGCAGGTAAATCGTGGGACCTGAAAGAATCATCCTGAGTGAGCTGTCCTAGAAGCAGAAAGATGCACATGGTATATATTCACTCATATAGACATGTAATATAGGATAAACATACTAAAATCTGTACATCTAAAGAAACTAATCAAGAGGGAGGACCCTGACTAAAATGTTCAATCCCCATCCTGAAAGGCAAAGAAAATAGACATCAGAAGAAGAGGAAAAAAGAAAACAAGTTAGGAACCTGCCACAGAAGACCTCTGAAAGGCTCTGTCCTGCAGACTATCAAAGCAGATGCTAAGACTTATGGCCAACTGTTGGGCAGAGTCCATGGAATCTTATGAAAGAAGTAGGAAATAGGAAGATTTGGAGAGGACAGGAACTCCACAAGGAGAGCAACAGAACCAGGAAATTTGAACACAGGGGTCTTTCCAGAGACTCATCCTCCAACCAATTACCATGCATGGAAATAACCTAGAACCCCTGCACAATTGTAGCCCATGTCAGATTAGTGTCCAAGTGGGTTCCATAGTAATGGGAAGAGGAACTGCCTCTGACATAAACTGATTGACTTGCTCATTGATCACCTCCCACTGAGGAGGTAGCAGCCTTACCAGGCCACAGAAGATGACAATGCAGCCACTTCTGATGTGATCTGATAGACTAAGATCAGAAGAAAGGAGAGGAGGACCTTCTCTAATAGTGGACTTGAAGAGGGGCATGCATGAAGAAGGGGGAGGAAGGGTGGAACTGGGAGGGGAGGAGGGAAAGGCTTATGGGGGGATATAAAGTGAATAAAGTGTAATTAATAAATTTTTTTCAATGTGGGGAATTAATTCTGAAAGTAGATGTTTTGAGAAGCAGGGAGGTGGAAATGAGAAAGCTTGTACTCTAAGATATATCTACGTGGGTTATATACTGACTATATTGGAAGAGTCAAAGCTATCTACAATATCATATTTTATGTATTAAAACATGGAGAATTTTACAATCTAAAAATGAATAAAAAAGAAAGTATGAAAAATGAGGAAAATGCTTGTTAAACTTGATGGAGAATCTTAATTTAATCTTAATATCAAGAATGTGAATGAATGAAAAAGTCAGAAACTTAGAATGTCTTACATAGAAATATCATATATTTCTGTTAAAAAATGTTAAAGCAGTTGAAAAAGAAAATGTCTATCTTCTAAAAATACATACTCGACAATGTAGAAGATAAAAGGAAATGGTGGATCATATTTCCAAAACTACTGAAAAATCCTTCTGTGTAACAAAAGTACATGTCTATTTATAAACAAAGAAAAATAAAAATTTTTAAAGATAAATGAATGGAAAAATAGTTCATGGTTATTTTGCTTTACTAGTAGAATGAACTTTCTTCAGACTTAAAACATATTCGTTAGAAAAGCAGTTCTAATGGTCAGGACAAATGTGCTGGAAGGCATGAAAATTCCCCAATGACCAACAGAATAGTAACAATTTTTAATATTTTGTATTAATTACAGTTTACTAACTTTGTACCCCAACCCTCTCTCATTCCCTCCCACTCCCACTTTTCCTCCCTTTTCTCCTCCCATATCCCTCCCCAAGTCCATTGATAGGAGAGGTCATCCTCCCCTTCCATCTGACCTTAGCCTGTCAGGTTTCATTAGGACTGGCTGCATTGTCTTCCTCTGTGGACTGGTAAGGCTGTTTCCTCCTCAGGGGGAGGTGATCAAAGAGCCAAACACTGAATTTATGTCAGACAGTTCCTGTTCTCCTTATTAAGGAACCCACTTAATGAAATGGGATTGAAAATGAAAAGGATACCAAGCTTCCATATGCTACATCTGTGCAGAGGTTCTAGGTTATATCCATGAATGGACCTTGGTTGGAGTATCAGTCTCAAAAAAGACCCTGTGCCCAGAATTTTTCCTTCTGTTGTTCTCCTTCTGAAGCTTCTATCCCCTCCAAGTCTTTCTATTTCCCCCTTCTTTCATAAAATTCCCTGCAGTCTGACCAAGGTTAAAGAAAATGTACACCTTATTAAACTATGTGTGTCTATAGGAAAGTACTCAATAGCCATGGTCACATCATCTGGGTAAAGGTAAATATCAGGTGAGTTGTACTCACTTTGCTTGGGTTATCTTGCTTCAGTTATGTTGCAGAGACCCACAGCAAACAATAGAAAGGAAAGTACAAATAGATCACATGCTCATTCTAAAAACTTTAGAAACTAAGCATGCCCAGAACATTTTCTGAGCACAATAAAATTTAATTAAATATCAACCTAAATTTTTATGAGTAAATTGATATGTTTCTAAATGCTAAATGTGACAAGTAAAAAAAAATTGCAATAGAAGCAAACCTAAATAAAGGAAAACAAAAGAACAAAATTTCCCCTGTGTAGGATATAGCTAGAAAAGTGGTTTCATTGGAATCGCTGGCATTATCTAATTATACTGGAAAGTATAAAATCATTAAGTATAAAATCATTAAAGTAAATAATTTACTTTATAAAGTAAGAAAATAAATTCAAAATATGCCATATATTTTAATGTAAAATATAGAAAGGAAATACTATTCACAACTTTGGCTTAAGTACACAATTCTAGAGAATATTAAAAATATATCCTACCAACAATATATACTAGTGCAGATAATGGAACAGAATTTGTGGGAGTAGTCAACCAATATCTGATTTGACTTAATGCCCATTCCATGTGACCGTGAACCAGAGACTAGATAATCCATAGACTTAAGGCAAAACCAAATTACTGGTCTAACAAAAAAAATGCAACAATAAAATGACTCCTCATGATATTCTGCTATACTCATAGATCAGTGCTTTATCCATTCATTAACAGAGAAGCTCTTCCTGCCACAAATGGGAACAAATACAGAGATCCACAGCCAGATAATATTCAGAGTGAGAAAGGGAGAGAGAGAGTTGAGAGCATGTAACTCTAAATAGATTGTCTCTATCAAATTTCTTCTCTCAGAACTCAGAACCATGTAAAAGAAGAGCAAAAAGATCCAGAGAGGATGGAGGTTACCAGGAGAACAAGGACTAAGCAAGGATCATATGAGCTTACAAAGACTGAAGCATCAAGAAAAGAGCTTATATATATCTGCATCAGATCCTCTGTGTCTATATTGTAGCTTTAAGCTTAACATTTTTATGGGACTCCTAAGCACATGAATGAATGAGGTCTGAGACTGGATATTTAATGTGAATGAAAGAAACAGAATAAAACAAAATAAAAAGAAAACCATGCAGCCACAGTTTCTCTGATACCAGAAGCACATAAAAACTCAATAAAGAAAGGAAATTACAGAACAATTTCCCTCATGAACAAAAAGACACAATATAACACTTGCAGACCAAATCTTGCAAACCAAACACATCAAACCAAACACAAGAAAAATATCATCCACTATGATTAAGTAGGCTTCATTCCAGATATACAGGGATGGTTCAACATCCATAAAGTGGTATATGTAATACGTGGTTTAAACAAATTGAAAAATGAAAACCAAATGAGTGTCTCACTTGATGCAAAAGAGTGCTTTGATAAAATTTCAAAAATCTCTTCTTGATAAAATTCTGGAGAAATTAAGGCTGTAAGGAACACACATCAGCATGATAAAGGTGATAGCCAACACTAACTTAAATGGAGAGAAACTAAAAAAAAAAAATTACACTATCATCAGGAACAAGATACTCCACTCTCTCCATAGCTATTCAATACAGTATTTGATGTCTTAGCTAGGGCAATAAAACAATTTCAGTTAATATAAATTGGAAAAGAAAAAGCTAAGGAATTATTTCCAGATGATATAGCATATATAAGTACATATAACCTAAAAAAAATTAATTTCACCAGGGAACTCCTACAACTAATAAACTCTTTCAGCAAAGTGGCTAGATACAAGATTAATGAAAAAAATCAATAGCCCTCCTATATAAATGACAAAAGAACTGAGAAAGAAATGAGGGAAACATCATCTTTCAAATTGCCTCAAATAATGTAAAGTATTATAAGGTAACTAACTAAGCGAGTGAAAGTCCTTTACAAAAACAAGACAAAACAAAACACAAACAAAATACCAAACCAAAACAACAACAACAAAAACTTCAAGTCTTTGAAGAAAGAAATTAAAGACAATATCAGAAGATGAAAAGCATGGGAGCATGCTCAGGAATCAGTGGGATTTGCATAGCCAAAGTGGTCATCCTATCAAAAACAATCTAAAGATTCAAAGCAATTTCCGTTATATAGTTCTAGCAAATTTTTTTTTTTTTTTTTGCACCTTGACAGGACAATTCTCAACTTTGTGTGGAAAAATAAAAAACAAAAATTTCAGAATAAATAAAACAATGCTGTACAATGAAAAACTTCTAGAGGTATTACCATCCTGGTATTACCATCAAGTTGTACTACAGAACAACAGTAATAAACATCATAATATTGGCAGAAAAAAGACACATTGATCAGTGAAACAGATATAAAACTGCATAAACATGGATACCTGATTTTTTATAAAGAAGCCAGAAATTCACACGGAAAAAAAAGCCAGCATCTTCAACAAATTGTGCTGGTCAAATTTGATGTTAGAAGAGTGAAAATAGATCCATGTTTATCACCCTGAGCAACATTAAACTCGAAGTGGATCAAACACCTCTATATAAAACCAGAAACACTGATTCTGATAGAAAGAATGTGAGAAATATCCTTGAGCAAATTGCCATTGTGATGACTTTCTGAACATACATAACATTGATAGCACAGGCACTTAGATCAATAATTAATAAATGGGACTTCATGAAACTGAATAGCTTCAGAAAAGCAAAGAACATCATTAATTAGAAAATGCAGCAGCCTACAGAGTTGAAAGATTCTTGTCACCTCCACATCTGATAGAGGACTAATGTCTGAGAATCAAGAAACTAGATAACAAAAAATGAAATAATTAAAATGAGGTACAGAATTCTTATTAGAGGAAACTCAAATGTCTGAGAAACAATTAAGGAAATGTTCAACATTTTTAGCTATCAGGGACATACAGTTCAAAACTACTTTGGAATTCCATTTTACACCTGTCAGAATGGCTATGATCAATAACACAAGTGACAGTTCATGTTACCAAGGATTTGGAGCAAGGCGAACACTTTTCTATTTCTGGTGAGAGTGCAAACTTGTATAACCACTATGGAAATCTATGTGGTGGTTCCTAGAAAATTGGGAATTGATTTACCTCAAGTCCTATCTATTATACTCTTGGGCAAATATCCAAAGGCTGTTCCATCCTACCAAGAGGACATTTGTTCACCTATGTTCATAGCAGCTTTGTTTATAATAGGCAGAAACTGTAAATGACTTAGATGTCCTTCAACAGAAAATAAATAAACTATGGTATACTTGCACAAAGGGTAATACGCTGCTGTTAAAAAATAACAACATGAAATTTGCAGGCAAATGGATGAAACTAAATAAATATTATCCTGAGTGAGATATCCCAGACCCAGAAAGACAAATATGGTAAGTATTCACTTATAAGTGGATATTAGCTATTAAGTAAATGATAAGTAAGCTATAACCCATAGAACCACAGGTTAGGTAAAAAGGATGTGTCTGGGAGTTATACATTTATCACCCTGAGAAGGAGAAACAAAATAGTTTTTGTTGGTGGAGTAGGGGATTCGGGGATTAGGCTAGCAGAGAGGTAGGTAGGAAGGAGAAAGTACAGAGCTAGAATACTGGAATTTGTGGGGTATCTGGTGAGCAGTGTGGAAACAGTGCAGTTGAAACCTTCTGGAATCTATGAGGATGATCCTTGTGAGGACTCCAATTAATGGCAGACATAGAGTCCCATCTGGCCATATTTTTGTAATGAGGCAAATATGCTAGTACAGGGACTGCTTTGCATTTGGTTGAGTTGTTTGACAAAGGGGTCCTGTGGAGGTTCCCAAATAACTCAGGATGATGCTAGGACAGAGGACTGTTCTGCACAAACTTACAGTGAGTCTCAGTCATCATCAGAGAATTCATCAGCAACTGAGACTGGATACAGAAACCCGGAACCAGACATGCAGAGAGTCTGAATTGGAGGTATCTAGTGGTCCCCTCCCCACAGGGATCAGAGAATCTTGTGGAAGAGGGTGGCCAAAAGATTCTAGGAGTCAGAGAGCATTGAGGACACCAGGAGAGCAGGCCCCACTGATCAGAACACATATAGGCTCACAAAGACTGAATACGCAAGCACAGGTGAGTGTGGGTCTGTACTAGGTTCTCTGCATATCTGTTTCATCTTTTTCTGTGTGTGTGTGGGGGGGGGTTAACTGTGGGAGCAAGCTTTCTCTGACACTTTGCCTGCTCTAAGGACTCTTTTTCTGTTGTTGGGTTGCCTTGTCCAGCTTTGATGTGCGGGCTTTTGTGTTGTCTGATTGGTTGCTTTGTTTATTCTTGTTTGTTCCTATTTGGTGGTTGTCTCTGGGAGGCCTGATCTTTTCTGATGGGAGACAGAGGGAGAATTGATCCGGGGGCATCAGGAGGTTGGGTGGGTGCTGGCAGCATTGGAGCAAAAGGAAACTTTGGTAGGGATATATTGTGTATGAGAGTAATGTAGTTTTGATAAAATAAATACATTTTAAAATATATGTTTTAATGATAATACAACATTTCCTTCTCTTTTCTCCCTCAAGAACCTTGCAAGTCTCCTCCCTCCAACTCCATGTTCCCTTACTCTAAAACTGATAGTTTCTTATTTTAATTATTAAGGTTATACATGTAAATATATGAAAAATATATAAATACCACTATACCATTCTTCAATAAGTCAATAAATGATGATGATGATGATGATGATAATGTGTTGATGTGATGATTACTATAGCAGTCATGAGAATGGGAAAACTATTTTGTAATAAAGTCACTGACAAGCAAATTTAGAAAACATGGGTTAAGCATTTTCAAAGTTCCCATGAGACTCACATACTCATTCCCTGCACAAAAATGGCAATAAGAATGCTTGTCATGAACATACCTCCTACATTTAAAAATAAATGACAAATAAAAAATACTGAGTTCACTATTGTGATCCTTTATTCCACTACCTTCTTTATTTATGTCACAGAATTGTTCTGACTGAAATAAAATAACTAATATTGGTTAATTTACCTATTATTTGCCTAATAATAATAAACAATAATAAGTTTGCTTGTTGTTTTTATAAACTCCTGCACTTTGCAGAGTGGAGAAAAGCCCCTTTAAGATAGTTTTATAGATTATGTTCATTTTGCTTCTTCCTAATATCGGGGAGGAGTAGAAATTGCTGAATGGATACGTTTCCATTTGGTCTGAATAAGAAGCTAACTTTGTCACTACACAGTATGTTGCTATAGAAAACAACACATAATCCATTACCAAAAGCTACAGGAAAGAAATTTTGGTATGACTACACAATGAAATGATAAACATAGCAATGAACTCAGCCATTATAGGACACACATTTGCTCAGCACCTTAAATGGTCTGTGATTGTTAAAGTGGAATGTGCCTACTGCAATATTCGGTGTTCCACCTGGATACCAGGCCTTTCAGGTGATGAAAAGTAAAACACTATAATGAGCAGACCCATTACTTCACTTTGCATGCGGGTGGAAACAGAACATATTTTTGAATCACCAGTTCTCTGCTGTACACATGGGCAATTGTTTCTGTAGAGTTTTGTTTTCAGCTCACCTTTGCAAGTTTTTATTGTAATGTCAAATCCTGTTACACTGGCACAATACTTTTGTATGTACTGATGACTCCACTTGAGTGTGAAATCTTCAGATATTATATCATGATAAATAAAGTGCATTTTTGTTAGTTCCCCACAATAGAAAGGTATGGGCCTTCTCTTATAAATAAAAATTCTATGCTAAATACTACCTTTCTTCTTGCTTCTTAATCATATCCTATTGTGCCACTATCTCACTGTGGTCAATGAATGACGTGGACTTCGTTAAGAGAAGTCATCAAGGGGGGGTGGAGCCAAGATGGCGACTAGCACAGACAGTTTCTGAGCGGTGGAATACCTGAACTTCTGCGTTGGTGAATGGAAGGAGCTCTAACCCAGGAAGACAACGGTGGAGCTTTCTAGATGACAGGGAACATCACAGGAGGTGAAAACTTTGGTCTCGGGTCACCTGGAGACTTGTTTGGGGAAGGAGAGAAATGATCCTTTGACTCGCGCCACTCCCCTCCCTCAGACCTCCCTCCACCTCTGCACAGCAGCACCGCTGGCTGGTCTTTCTCAGAGCAGACCTAAATGCCTGGGGTATACAGCCGCTGGGGCAGAGCTCCAAGCCCTTTAGCAGCAGGCAAAGATTATCAGTATGTGTCCCGGAGTCCCAGATCCTCGAGGCAGCTGCACAATCCTCCCAGGGCCCGAGTCTTCTGGATGCCATACTAGCTCCGCAGGATCGCCATCACTGATGGTACGGCCAGCCCATTTCCACAGTGACAGAGAATACACTATATATTCACCAAAACCAGGCAGAAACGTCATACAACCTAGACACACCAGGCGCTGGGCCTCCCAAGCTTGGAGAGCACAGTGAAGAGACCCCAGAACTTCCCAGAAAGCATCGGGACTAGCGACCCAGTCACCAGTTACAGTGGGACTTGGCGGCGGGGAAGCACTGACCTGGCAGGGCACAACAGCCCTCCAGTTTAAGACTAACCAGGGCCAAACCAGAGAACAGAGACCCTGGTCACCCCATCCCTGCTGATGTAACCACCCTAAAATCTCCAGCTGCAGCAAGACCTCAGAACCTGGCAGTGACAGCAGCACAGAACTGGTGGGGCACATCAAAGAAGCAGGGCCAAACCAGAGAGCAGAGAGCCCAGATACACCAATCTCTGCCAAGTGACCGGCCTGTAAGTGAGTGCACCCTTGAGAATCTGCAGATCTCCAGATCCTGGGTTTACTAAAACAGAAGCCAGGCATCGAACCCCCTCCCACCCACATACCCACTTTGGGAAACAGAGGGGCACTAGGGACATTGAAGTTCCTGCTCTGTGGGTCTAATTGAGGAGTTAAGGCAGGTAATGCCAGAAATTGCGCTGCGATCATCACTAGCGCCTGCGACATATACAGTCCAGAGCCCCTCCCACATACTCAAGGGCTCAACATTAGCCATCACTCTGTCCCTTGAGACAAACACTTACACACACACACACACACACACACACAAATGCGCGCGCAGACACACACGCACGCTTGCATTTGCCCCGTTTGCACCTGCGTACTTTCCTCCCACAGGTAGAGCTAGTACTCAGCAAACACTGAGAGTTCTCAGCTTCCTGAAGAACTCTCCAGA
>REGO01000259.1:1904092-1921779 GCA_010120015.1 Rhombomys opimus | reverse complement strand
CCTGTGGTAGCTCAGTAACCAATTGGTTTCCCAAAGTGAGGGGAACAAGGACTATTTCTAACAGGAACTCAATGAAGATACCTGATAAAACAGGATCAGATGAATGGGGTGAGGTCCCCCCCTATCAGTGGACTTGGAAAGGGGCACTTTGGTGATGAGGGAGGGAGGGAGGAACTGGGAGGGAATGAGTGTTCGGGACACGGCTGGGATACAGAATTAATAAAATGTAACTGATAAAAATAAAAAAAATTAATAAAAGAGAAGTCATCAAAAGGATTGAGAAATCTGTTTTTGTTGTTGTTGTTTTTAATTTAATATGCCATACTTAAAGCCCGATCAGTATCCAATTAGGTTCCTTAGTAAGGAGAACAGGGGCTGTCTCTGACATGAACTCAGTGGCTGGCTCTTTGATCACCTGCCCCCTGAGGGGGGAACAGCCTTGCTATGCCATGCTACAGAGGAGGACAATGCAGCCAGTCGTTATGAAACCTGACAGACTAGGGTCAGACGGAAGGGGAAGAAAACGTATCAGTGGACTTGGAGTGGGGCATGGGAGAACATAAGGAAGTAATGGAGAGATTGGGAGGGAATGAGAGAGGGGCTACAACTGGATGCAAAATGAATAAACTCTAATTAATATAAAAATTTAATTAAAAGAAACTGAAAAGAAGATTTTCTTTAGCTGTAGAAGACTACATATGTAGTGTCATATATATGCAGGAGGAAATAATACAAATCCAGTTGCCCTAAGACAAACACTTCCCCCAAACAAACAAACACTTTAAATTCATGGTCTTCGTGAGTCTGATAGAAATAAAATAAAAAAAAAGTGGCTATAAAAATTTGGGGGAGAATTTTAAATTCTACCCTGACCAAATTGGGAACAGTGCAGCCATTCTAGTTCACTATTGTTCGCTCAATAACATTTAATTTATGATTATAGAATTTATCAATCACATAGCAAAAAACATATAATCAGAAAGCATTTTGTAAAAGAAATTTTGAGGAAAGTCTTTGGAAAAGTAATTTCCACTAAATAAAAAACATGCTTGTAAATTTTAATCTTTTCAAAACTTTATATAGTAGCATTGAAGCAGGGACTTACCTGGGTCACTGGGGTAAAAGATCTCATGGTAAGTCTGTGTAAAGCAGAAAATTGATGTGACTTTAACAATGAATTAAACATGAGTTCAAATAGATTGTAAGGTGACTATGATGGCAAACTGACATTGGACAATGAAGAGTCTTATGCACAAGTTTAAGCACAGCATGGTATTGGGAATTTGTGGAATAAATGCACAGAAAAAGTCCTGACTCTATAGAGGAAGATGAATCCCTGTCATTTGTTTGGCCTCAACCAGGGATGAAGTCTAGATTCACAGTCAGCATGATTAAGGATACTGCACAAATAATTTCTCAACCTTGAGATCCTCACACAAAGAATGAATAAACCAATCTTGACTTCTGCATTAAACTACTTACCAGTTAATCATCATAAACAGATTCAAAGTCAGTAGGAAAACCATTTTTGTTCTGAATGTATGTTTATTCTTGTTAACATTATGATTTGGGTGTGTTTATGTGTGTGCATCTGTGTACTTCAAATGCTGAGATCACAACAGATGTTCTGTTCTTTCAGGTATAAGATTCACCTGAAAGTAGAGGAACGGCTGAATGCAAGAGTAATGAAGTAAATCTGATCAATATATTGTTACTTTTGGTATAATAATTTTTAAAACTGACAAACTTAAAAATTCACAAATATTAATACAATTCATTTGTTGCAATAATATTTTATTTCTAACTCACATGACATTTAAGGAGTTTGAATCTAAGCCCTGAAAACAAGAGAGAGTAGACTCTCAATCATTAGGCAAAAGGTTTGCTTGAAAGCAAATTTTTAAAAAGTTTTTTAAACTGTGTAACTTCCAGAATATTCTATAAAGCAAGACTGAAAAAATAGGCTATTTACTATTAAAGAAAATAGGGTTTATGTTCTTCTGTACGATGATTCTAACATAAGAAAGGAAGGAATGTAATGCACATATTTTCTAATAACAGTGGGGAACAAACATTTGCATTAAGAAAATTTTCCCACCACTCAAGCTTTTCTATATTCTGTAGCTAATAGTAAAGAAAGGAAGTAGAATTGAAAAACACATAGTAGGTGCATGAAAGTCCACAATTTAAAGGTACCCCAGAGATTTTCTTCCAATTTGTAATGGATAAATATTACATTTATTTGTAAATGGATAAGATATCCAATGTTTAAAAATCTCTGTCTTCTAGATTACTGCACTCTTTGTGTTTCCGGCCTGACTTCCCTCAATGTTGAACAGTGATGTGGAAGCCAAATGAACCCCTTCCTTCCAGGTATTTCATCGCAGCAATAGTAACCCTGAGTAAGACAACTATCAAGGTAGTCAGAAATTCTTTTGTATTTAAACCTGAATAGAAAAAGAAATACAAAAAAATGTCAGGAGATTCTCTCAGTAAGATCCTGGGCACAGAGAGTGTTTGCAGAGCTGGAAACTTCTGGGTCAATTGTATGAACTTATTAATCATAAAATCAAAGAGGCAAAACAGGTAGAAAATGGCCACTCAACTTTAAGTAATTTTTCAGTGTTAAAAATCATGATTATAGTTCAATTATTTTTAAACACACACACACACACACACACACACACACACACACACATATATATGCATTTGTGTCTTTGTACATGTTGTGGGTGTGCCTGTGTGTGGAGGTAGAAGACAATATAAGGTGACATTCTTCCTTTGAGACAATACATTCCCTTTAGGAATAGGTTCCTGGTTGGCATGTAGCTCACCACACACCACTAAGAATAGAATCACCTGAGGCCAATCTCACAGATCCTCTTCTTTCTGTCTCCCCAGAGCTCAGATTTCAGAAGCTAGCCCTTTTGACATGGCAGTTTTAGGTGTGTTCTAGATCATAGGCTCCTGGCACGTTTTTTGCTGATCAAGTATTTTAGCCCCTGAACCATCTCTGCCATTTGGGGACATAATTTCTTTATGAATCTATGACTGACAGCTACTTGTTGCTAAATTTCAGAATCTTGCTGACTTTGCATCCAAAATGATGGTGTTATGTGCATGTGCCCCAGGTTTAGTTAAGTTCTTCATTTACCTCAAAAACATGTGATACATTACATAACCCAGATATTTTTGTGTAATTACAGTACACCATCTCATCTGAAATTGAGACAGACCCTCAGTGCACACAGCAAGAACAAAATAAAATCATTTTTTGATAGGAAGTAGAATATATATTAGCAAATACCAAAAATCAGAATGGCCAAGATCAAAAACTCAAGTGACAAGACATGCTGGAGAGGTTGTGGAAAAAGGGGAACCCTTCTCCACTGCTGGTGGGAATATACACTTGTACAACCATTCTGGAAATCAATCTGGCACTTTCTCAGAAAACTAGGAATAGCCCTTCCTCAAGATCCAGCCATACCACTCCTAGGCATATATCCAAAAGAGGCTCAAGTACACAAAAAGGACATTTGCAGAACCATGTTTGTGGCAGCTTTGTTTGTAATAGCCAGAAGCTGGAAACAGCCCAGATGCCCCTCAACTGAAGAATGGATGCAGAAGTTGTGGTACATCTATACAATAGAGTTATTACTCGGCAATGAAAAATAAGGAAATCATGAAATTTGCAGGTGATTGGTGGGACCTGGAAAGGATCATCCTGAGTGAGTTGTCCCAGAAGCAAAAAGACACACATGGTATATACTCACTCATATGAACATACAACATAGGATAAACCCACTAAAATCGGTACATCTAAACAAACTAAGCAAAAGAGAGGTCCCTAACTAAAATTCTCAATCCCCATCCTGAAGGGCAAAGAGGATGGACATCAGAAGAAGAAAACAGGAAACAACCTAGGAACCTGCCACAGAGGCCTCCTGAAAACCTCTGCCCTGCAGACTATCAAAGCAGATGCTGAGCATGATGGCCAACTGGTGGGCAGAGTGAATGGAATTTTATGTAAGAAGTGGGAAATAGCAAGATCTGTAGAGGACAGGAACTCCACAAGGAGAGCATCAGAACAAGAAAATTTGAACACAGGGAACTTCGCAGAGACTCATACTCCAACCAAGGACAATTCATAGAGATAACCTAGAAGCCCTGCACAGATGTAGCCCATGGCAGTTCAGTGTCCAAGTGGGTTACATAGTAATGGGAAGAGGGAGTGCCTCTGACATAATCTGATTGGCCTGCTCTTTGTTCACCTCCCCCTGAGGGGGGAGCAGCCTTCCTAGGCCACAGAAGATGACAATGCAGACACTTCTGATGAGAATTGATAGTCTAAGATCAGAAAGAAGGAGAGCAAGACCTCCCCTATCAGTGGACTTGGGGAGGGGCATGCATGCATAAAAGGGAGGAAGGGTGGGATCGGGAGGGGAGGAGGGAGGGGCTTATGGGGGTATACAAAATGAATAAAGTGTAATTGATAATAATAAAAAAGAAAAAATATAAATGTACTGTGCTTAGTATTTATTAACACCACAATAACTTTGTTTTTCTGTGATAAAGTTCACATATTTAAAATAATTTACTTAAAAAATTTTAAAAACTGTTTTCTTTTTTTTTCTTGATTTTATTTTTCTTATTAGTTACATTTTGTTAAATCTGTATCCCAGCTGTATCCCGCCCTCATTCCCTCCCCAATCCTACCCTCCCTCCCTCATCTCCTCCCTGCCCCTTTCCAAGTCCCCCGATAGGGGAGGACCTCCTCCCCTTTTATTTGACCCTGTTTTATCAGGTATCTTCAGGAATGGTTGCAATGTCTTCCTCTGTGCCCTAACAGTACTGCTCCTCCCTTGGGGGGTGGGGAGGTCAAAGAGCCTGCCATTGAGTTCCTGTTAGAAATAGTCCTTTTTCCCTTTACGTTGGGAAACCAATTGGTTATTGAGCTACCAGGGGCCACATCCAAGAAGAGGTTCTAGGTTATATCCATTCATGATCTTTGGTTAAATGTCATTCTCAGAAAAGACCCCTGTGCCCAGATATATTTGGTCCTTGTGGAGCTCCTATCCTTTCCACATCATACTAACTCGCCTTCTTTCCTATGATTCCCTGCACTCTGCCAAAAGTTTGGTTATGAGTCTTAGTATCTGCTTTGAAACACTGCTAGGTAGAGTCTTTCAGATGTGCTCAGTAGACTCCTGTCATACGTTCAATGCACATCCCATTTATCTTTCTAAATGAGGATTGATCATCTTACCCCATGTCCACTTTCTTGATTATCTTCTTTAGGTGTATATATTTCATTATGTTTATTATATCTTATAGGTCTATATAAGCGAGTATATACCATGTTTGTCTTTCTCCTTCTGGGATACTTCACTCAGAATGATCTTTTCTAGATCCCACCATTTGCCTGCAAATTTCATGATTTCCTCTTTTTTGATTGCTGAGTATTATTCCATTGTGTAAAAATACCACAATTTCTGTATCCATTCCTCCATTGATGGACATCTGGGTTGTAAAAACTGTTTTCTAGTTCCATCCATTTACCTGAGAATTTCATCATTTCCTTGTTTTTAATTACTGAATAGTATTCAATTGTATAAATATATCACAATTTCTGTATCCATTCCTGCGTTGAGGGACATCTGGCTTGTTCCAAGATACTGGCTATTACAAATAAAGCTGCTACAAACATGGTTGAGCAAATGTCCTTGTTGTATGGTTGAACATCTTTTATATATATGCCCAAGGTCTTGAGGTTGCACTATTCCTAATTTACTGAGGAAGTTCGAGATTGATTTCCAAAGTGGTTGTACACGTTTACATTTTCACCAGCGATGGAGGAGGGTTCCCCTTTCTTCACATCCTCTCCAGCATGCGTTGTCACTGAGTTTTTTATTCTGATGGGTATAAGCCAAAATCAATGTTATTTTGATTTGCAATTCCCTGATGACTAGGACGTTGTGCATTCCTTTAAGTCTTTCTCTCCATTTGATATTCCTCTTTTTATAATTCTCTGTTTAGCTCTAGAAAAGATCCTCCTGAGTGAGGAAACCCAGAAGCAGAAAGACACACATGGTATATACTCCCTTACAAGTGGATACTAGCCATATAATAAAGGTTAAACATACTAAAATCTATACTCCTAAAGAAGCTAACCAAGGAGGAGCCTAGGGAAGATGCTTAGTCCTCATTCAGAAGGCTAAACTCAATAGACATCACAGGAGGGAAGAGACAGGGAACAGGACAGGAGCCTACCACAGAGGGCCTCTGAAAAAGACTCTACCAATAGAGGTATCAAAGCAGAGGCTGAGACTTATAGCTAAACTTTGGGCAGAGTGCAGGTAATTTTATGAAAGTACGGAGAGATAGGAAGACCTAGAGTGGACAGGAGCTCCACAAGGAGAGCAACATATCAAAAATTTCTAAGTACAGGGATCTTTTCTGAGACTGATACTCCAACCAAAGACCATGCAAGGAAATAACCTATTACCCCTAGAACCTCTGCACAGATGTAGTCCATGTAAGCTCAGTCTCCAAGTGGGTTCCCTAGTAATGGAAACAGGAACTGTCTGTGACATGAACACAGTGGCTGCTCCTTTGATTACCTCCCCTAATGAGGGAATAGCCTTACCAGGCCACAGAGAAACACAATGCAGCCAGTCCATTTGAGAATTGGTAGGCTAGGGTCTGAAGAGAGGAGCGCCTCCCCTGTCAGTGGACTTGGGGAGGGACTTGGGATGAGATCAGGGAAGGAGTATGAAATTGGGAGGGAAGTGGGGAGGGTGCTACAGTGGTATACAGGTAAATAAACTGTAAAATATAAATATATAAATCAATTTTTTAAAAGTGAAAAGAAAAAAAAAAGACATGCTCAGTGTCCTTAGTCATCAGGGAAATGCAAATAAAAACAACCCTGAAATTTCATCTTACACCCATCAAAATGGCTAAGATCAAAAATTCAAGTGACAATACATGCTGGAGAGGATGTGGAGAAAAGTGAAGCCTCCTCCATTGCTGGTTAGAATGTAAACTTGAACAAACACTTTGGAAATCAATCTGGCACTTTCTCAGAAAATTATGAATAGCGCTTTTACAAGACCCAGATATGCCACTCCTAGGCGTATCCAAAATAAGCTCAAGTATATATCAAGGACATTTATGCAACCACAATTATAGCAGCTATAATGGACATAACCTGGAAACAATCCAGATGTCTCTATATTGAGGAATGGATACAGAAATTGTGGAACATTTACACAATGGAATACTACTCATCAATTAAAAACAAGGAAATCATGAAATTTGTGGGCAAATGGTGGTATCTAGAAAATATCATCCTGAGTGAGTAATGCCAGAAGCAGAAAGACACACATGGTATACACTCACTTATAAGTGGATATTAAACATAAAATATAGAATGAACCTACAAAAATCTGTACACCTAAAGAAGCTGAGCAAGGAAGAGAACCCTAGGTAAGATGATCAATCCTCACTCAAAACGGCAAATATGATGGACATCAGAAGAGGGAGAAAACAGAGAACAGGACAGGAGCCTACCACAGAGGGCCTCTGAAAGATTCGAACCTGCAGGGTATCCAAGCAAATGCTGAGGCTCATAGCCAAATTTTGGGCAGAGTGTAGGGAATCTTATGAATGAAAAGGAAGATATACAGACCTGGAGGGGACAGGAGCTCCACAAAGAGATTAACAGAGGCAAAAATTGTGGGCCCAAAGAGCCCTTTGGAGACTCCAACCAAGGACCATGCATAAAGCGGACCTAGAACCTCTGCTCAGATGTAGCCCAGTCTCCAAGTGGGTCCCCTAGTAAGGGGAGCAGGGATTGTCTCTGGCATAAACTCAGTGGCTGGCTCTTTGATCACCTCCCACTGGGGGATGCAGCCTTGCCAGGCCACAGAGGAAGAGAATGCAGACAGTCTTCATGAGACCTGATAGAGTAGAGTCAGTTAGAAGGGAGGAGGACCTCCCCTATCAGTGAACAGGGGTCAAGCATTGGGGAATATGGAGGAAGAAGGGTGGGACTGGGAGAATCAGACTGAGTGGGCTATAGCAGGGATAAATATTGAATAAACTGTGACAAATAATGAATAAATTATAAAAAATTAAAATTCATTTTAGCCCATGCATAAAAACTAATAAAATGTAGCATGTTTAATATTGTTCCATGTAAAAAAATTAATTCACATCTTTTATCAAATTTCAAAATCTTTATTAATGCATACCTTTTATCAAATTTCAAAAGTTGTATTAATGCACACTTTGAAGCAAATTTCAGTAGAGATTAAAATGTCATACTCTTCAAACATTTACCTTTCTTTTTGCTCATTGTTTCCAGATTCAGTCTGGTGAAGTAAATAAAAATGATGTTGGTAGAGGTGAAAGATTTATACAATCTGAAGAGAAATAAGGGGAGGAAGACCTACCATATCAGTGGACTAGGGGAGGGTAATAGGGTGGGTTCCCTAGTAAGGGGAGCAGGAATTGGGAGGAGAGGGGAAGAGGAGACCACAGCCTGGATACAAAGTGAATAAATAGTAATAAATAATAAATAATAAATAAAAAATTAAAAAATGTTGTTGACCTACATAATGTTTTTTTTTTAATTTTTCCCCAATTATTGTGGTGGTGTTATATAATGCACTATCACAAATAATAAGATACAAGCACCAGTAAGATTTTATAATTGCCTTATTTACCTTGGGCCTGGCAGGTATGTCATC
Organism: Rhombomys opimus; assembly: GCA_010120015.1. NCBI lineage: Eukaryota > Metazoa > Chordata > Mammalia > Rodentia > Muridae > Rhombomys > Rhombomys opimus. Next base: position 1,913,026 of record REGO01000259.1, on the reverse strand, counting down.
TACACTGTCTTCAGTAACCTCACCATCCATCTCCTAGCCTCCATCCAACATCATTCATCTTAACCATAACTATCTGTGCTATATACCATCCATAATCCTGTAAATACTTGCTTATATTTTTTGTTTTGGTGTTTTCCCATGCTATCCCTGGAGTCCTTCCTCCCTGCACACTTGGTTCCTTCTCCATGCTCTGGGTTCCTCCTGCCTCTTCTCCTCCTGTCTGTCTTCTTCCACTGATTCTTCTGTCCTCAAAAGCCCAGAAACCTTAGCCATGGCTACCCTATTCTGCCCTGTCTAGGTATAGGATTTTAATCAACCAATCATATATAATGTCTTAGGCAGGTTAACAAAACAGGGGTAGCTTTATCAATAAATAGCTTTATCTGGCAATAACCAGATCTTGAGGGCCAGTAATTAGCATCAAAATACCAACATCAGACCAAGCCCCAAGAAAATCCATCCAATTTACTGAGATGAACAGATCCACTTTTTCAGTAGTAATCCTGCTATGCATCAGAAGTCACAGTTCACTCTTTCTATCTAAGTAATCACACATAGATAGACTTTAATCTATCCCAGTTGAGAAAACCATTTAAGAACTTTATATATAAAGATGGTGTAGCTGTGAGAAATTACAGACCAAAACTTATGAATGGTTTTCAAGTCAAATTTAAGAGAGTCTTGCAATCCATGTTTCAGGAATGAATTAATTGTAGAGTATAAAGAAAAACTTTCTTATGGTTTTAAATAAGTATATTATGAAGAAATTGATTTTGAAATTTGAGAAGAGTTTATTGAATTAAAATTTAATACACTCAGAATAAAAATAAAATTCCTGAAAAATTTAAACACCACTTGAGCACAATTTTGTATTTGTGAATAAGTAGGCTTAGTCCTGTTTATCTAATGAATGTTCATCCTAATTAATTTTGGTATAGAAGTTGATGTGTGAAAGAAATTAATATAAAATTTAAACTATGTTAATATTTATATACATGCTATTAAAATATGATATTTAAAAACTCATTTTTACAAATGCTTTATTATTTGTTACATTAAATTATTGTTACCAAATTATTTATAGCATTTTTAAATAATTAAGATATGAGCTTAACTGAGTATTGAATTCATTCAAGTGCATATTTTCTTCTTTATTATTTACTTACTTATTTTGCAAATCACAAGGCAAGTGAGTCAATCTTTGAACATTCTAAATAATATAACTCCTTTATGCATGAGATAATAAAATATATTTGCTTAATATAGGGATGGAAAATGCATGAAAAGTTTGTAATTTATTCATGCCCACATCTGAAACTTCATACAGTCTATGCCACCTGCACCTTTAAGTATAAATTATGTTTGCTCAATAAACTAATGCTATGTGGCATTAATTAGAGCAGCAGAGTCTTCTCCTGTTTGGGTGCATACAATGTTCTACAATAAGGCAGAATAAAATTTCCAAATTCTTTTATTATTATTTTTATTTTTTATTCACTTTAAATCATTGTTGTAGCACCATCCCTCCTTCCCTCCAAGTCCTATGCTGTCTCGTTCCCTCTCCTTTTTCCCCAGAAAGCAGGAGTTCCCTTTCCCATCCAGCCCAGCTCATCTAGTTGCATCAAGACTGAGCTTGTTCTCTTCCCCTGTGACATGTCAAAGCAGTCCTTTTAGGGGTAAGTGGTGAAAAAGCTGGTAAGTGAGTTATGTCCAATGAAGTCCCCACTTTCCTTACTAGAGGATCCACCTAAAACCTAAGCTGTCCATCTGATTCATGTTTGTGGGGTGTCTAGATCCAGACCATGCATGGTCCTTGGTTGATTCTTCAGTCTCATCAAACCCCTCTGTGCCCTGGTTAGTTGGGTCTGTTGGTCTTCTTGTGGGGTTCCTAATGCCTCCATGTCCTTTTCTCCTTTCCCCCACTTTCCACAAGACTCCCTACACATCACCTAATGTTTATCTCAGCATCTATTTTGAGGTGCTGAAGGGCAGATCCTATCAGAGGACAACTCTGTCAAGCTTCTGTCAACAAGCTTAGTAGAGTTTCTTTCATAGTATCAAGTTTGGTACTATCCGATAGGGTGGGTCTTTGGTTGGGCCAGGCACTGGTTGGGAATTTCTTCAATCTCTGCTTTATCTGCCTTATCTTTATCCCTGCACATCTTGGAGGTAGGGTAAATTTGGGGTAGAAGTTTTTGTGGATGGGTTGGTATTCCCCTTGCTCTTCTAGGAGACTAATCTTGAGGGTATCATCCTCAGACTCTGCTAGTAGGAGACTCTCCTTGAGCTGAATGCAAATAGAACCATTTTTATCACCCTGGAGAAACTGGAAGTCCAAGTGGATCAAAGACCTCAACATAAAACCAGATAAACTAAATCTAATAGAAAAGAAAGTGGGGAATAGTCTTGAATGCATTGCCACAGGAAACAACTTTCTGAACAGAACACCAAGAGCTTAGGCACTGAGATCAACAATTGATAAATGGGACTTCATGAAACTGAAGTGCTCCTGCAAGGCATAGAATACTGTTAAAATTAAAAAGTGGTAACTTACAGAATATCATACTCAAAAGCAAAGTAAATGCATGCTCTGAGAATGTCCCTTTTCATGTGCAATATTTTGCAAATCATCTTTGTTCTACTACTTACTATTGTTATTGGACCATGTCTGAGCTCTGATTTTCAGAGGCTAAACTAAGGTGGAAGAAAGTGGAGAAATGGGTGAGCATCTACCGAGGTCTTGAACTAGTGCCATGTGCTTGGATAACTACAGTAGAAATGGCACTTCAGTCATGGCAGGTGGTTCTGGTGCACCCAGCTGCATTCTCAGCTGCATCTCTTTCATGTTCATGTGGGAGTGTTTAAAGTGATGAGAGTGGAGGGAATAGGGAAACTGTGATACACCCAAATAATCTCATAAAATTTGTGACTTGTTTGTTACTCTCTAAATAATAGGATCTGGACTAAATCATATTAATATTTGATAGATGGAATGGTGTCTCAAGATGCTTGGAGAAAAATGATTAAAATGAGTAGAATACAAATATATTAATAATGTGAATTTTTCTTTATGAACAAGCATACATTTTATGACTAATGCTCACCATGTTAATCCTCAGATATGATATGCCATGTTTTCCTTTATTAAGTTATCAAGAAATATGACATTTACCTCTTGAAAAATGTTTTTTATTTTAAATTTTTTCTTCACAACTTATTCATTTTATATCCTGATTGAAGCCCCCTCCTTTAACTCCTTCTAATTCCACCCTCCCTCTCTATTGTCCCTAGTCCTTTCACCTAGTACACTAAAAGGGGGAGTTTTCCACTATTGCCATTTGTCCTTAGCTTGATCAATCTCATCATGACTGCTTGTACCCTCTTCCTCCATTGCCTGGCAAGGCTGCACCACCAGGAGCGAGTGATCAAAGAGCAGTCAACTGAGTTCATGATAAAGGCAGCCCTTGCTTTCCTCATTCATAGATCCACATGGAGAAAAAATGTTTTTCTACATTTTACAATAATACAATTAAAGGAGATCAAGAGGATAAAAAAAATTGTAAACGAAGAAGTCCAAGTACCTTTATTCACAGATGAAATGATAATATACCTAAGTGTCCATCATGATTCTACTAGAGAACTGCTAAAGCTGATAAATACCTTCAGCAAAGTGGCTGGATACAAAATTAACTCAAAAAGCCAGCAGTCCTCCTGTATGCAAAAGGCAAATGAGCTAAGAAAGAAATTGTGGAAATAGCACCCTCCACAATAGCCACAAATATAATAAAGTATCTTGGAGTAACTCCAACCAAGCAAGTTAAAGACTTATATTAAAACACTTCAAGGTTCTAAAGAAATTAAAGAATATACCAGAAGATGGAAAGATCTCCCATGCTCATCAAGCAGTAGGCTTCACATAGTAAAAATGGCCATCTATCAAAAGCAAACAATAGAAAAACAGTTCCATCAAAATAACAATACAATTCTTTGCAGACCCTGAAAGAACAATTTTCAACATTATTTGAAAAACAAAAAACAACAACAACAACAAAAAAAAAACAAAAACCAAAAAGCTAAAACAATCCCTTACAATAAAAAAACCTCTGAAAGTATCTCCATCCCTGACATCAAGCTGTACTACAGAGCAATGGTAATAATAATGGCATGATGAGGGTTCCAAAATGGCAGCCACCAGAGCACACCATATCTGAGGGACACAGGGTTCAAAACTCAGAAATTGATAAGTGGAGGGGCAGGTGAAGCCAGAACATTTACATTGAGGCTTCCTAAGCTGGATGGCACAATCTAAGAACTGGAACAATTTGGATCCAGGTCACCTCCAGAGGCTGAGAGTAGAGAATATTCACCCTCTGCACTTCCCCTTTCCCCAAGCATGGGTATCCCTGCTCAGCAAGGTGGCTGGCATTGGCTTCTGCTCCAAGCACTGAGATAGCTCGGCTGAGACTTCAGTGATTATCCCAAGCACCAGCCTCCACTCTCAATGACTGAAAAGGCACAGGTGGGCCTCTCAGAGTTGCCATTGAGATGGGAAAGCAGCCTCCTCACACTCTGTGATTGAGGTTATAAAAACATAACCTACCTGGCAGCCAAACAGTAGATACCACTGAGCTGATGGATCTCCTGCACTCTCATTTGCCTCTGCGGGCTCAATTCTGAGAGCAGAGAACAGGAAGATCCTCTGTGATTTCTGATTAGGCCTGTGAGCCAGGGAGTGTACCTTTAGGTGCTTACAGAGACCCAGAACTAGGGTCCATCTATGGTAGCAGGCAGTCATCAAATCTCTTCCTCCCACACCCCCAATGTGGGCAACATAGATATCCTTGGGACAGCTTACTCAACATTGAAGCCCCTGCTCTGTGGGTCTCCCAGTGGAGTTCAGGCAAACAATTCTTGGAGCCCAGACAGATCTGAATACCAGGAGGACAATACAACAATCCTTTAAGCCACTGAGGTATTCAGGGCACCAGCTCATGTGTGTTGTGCCCACAAACAGCATCAGCACCAGCACTTCTCCCTCCCCACCACAACCCGCACTTAAATACCACCCTTCAGGCATCTAAAAGCTCTATCACCCTCCTCCTCAAGTCACACTGCCACGCACATGCCTGCACTTGTGCTTATGCACCTGTAACCTTCCTCCCTTAGCTACATCTGAAACAACATCCAGTCTGAAATCAGTGGACCACTCTCATTTTCTTAGAAAATACTCCAGACACCAGAGACTGACAGATCCAGTCTGAAGTACAGATTCCAGGAACAAACAAGGAAAGTTACAAATAAGCAGATGGCTGGAGGTCGGCATAAGAACATATCAAACAAAAATCAGGATATCATGGCTTCACCAGAAACCTCCAAAATAAATGGATATTTTAATCCATCAGAAACACAGGAAAATAATTTTAAAGTTATACATATCCAGTTATTAGAGGCACATAAAGAGAAAACAAACAAAGCTCTCAATGAAACACAGGCAAATGCACCCAAACAAATAGAGGCACAGGTAGAGGCACAGGTAGAGGCACAGTTAGAAGCACAATTAGTGGCCTTCAGAGGGGACACAAACAAACAAAAAAAGATAGAGGCCATCAAGGAAAGACAGAAATCCATATTCAAGCAGATGAAGGAAATGGTGCAAGACATGAAAATAGAATTAGAATCAACAAAGAAAACATAAACAGAAAACCCTGGACTTGAGCACTTAGAGAAAAGATCAAGAATCACAAAGGTAAGCATCACCAACAGAATACAAGAGATGGAAGAAAGAATCTCAGGCGCTGAAGATTCAATTGAAGAAATTGATACATCTCTCAAAGGAAAAATAAAGTCAGAAAAGTTCAAAACAGAAAACATCCAAGAAATCAAGGACACCATGAAAAGACAAAATCTAAGAATAATACGAATAGATGAAAAAGAAGATTCCAGGCTCCAAGGTCCAGCAAATAGTTTCAAGAAAATCAGAGACAAGAATATTCCCAACATACGACATTCCATTAATATACAAATGGCCCACAGAATATCAAATAGACTAAACCAAAAAAGGAACTCCTTATATCACGTAATGGTCAAAAAATTAATTTTGTAAAAGAAAGAAACAATATTAAAAGCAGCAAAGGATAAAAGCCAGGAAATATATAATGGTAGACATATCAGGCTCACACCAGACTTCTCACCAGATTCTATTAAACCCAGAAGGGCCTGGGCAGATGTCATGCAGACTCTAAGAGACCACAAATATCAACCAAGACTACTATATCAACCAAAATCCACATAGATGGAGAAAACAAACTATTTTATGACAAAACTAAACTTAAAAAATATCAGGGGAGGCGAGCAAGATGGCGGCACCCTGAGGACTCTCATTCTGACCAGCAGCACAGCAGGATCAGCACAGTAACCAGCAATCAGAACTCGGGGCCATAAAACACAGTGATTGTGTTTCCCAGGTGAGAGGATACCCCTTTGTGGGGGATTCAATCAGCTTTTAACTCACCCGGCTAAGCTGCAGAAGAGATCCAGGTTCTGCCAGACGCTTGGCTGCCAGCCTCCAGCCCCATCCCCAGCCCAGAGCCACAAGCCAGTGTCTCTGGTCACAGTCCCAGACTGAACCATTTGCACCACACTATCAGAGACTGGAATTTTCAGTGGAGAGATAACCCCATGGTGCAGGAAACGATTGGGACCGACCTTAGGTCACCCAGACATCCCCTGGAAAAGACTCGGGTTCCACGGGCACCCCAGGAGCCAGCCCGAAGCCAGAGCCAGGGACCCAGGCTCCAGCACAGAGCCCTGCCTGTGCGCCTGATTTGCCGCCTGAGATAGAACTGTGGGCACCAAGGCACCAAAGAATGAGTTTCACTGTCCGGTGCAAACACACAGTGAGGGAAACTGCTGGTCTGATCTCAGAGCACTCAGCCGACACCCCCACCCCGAAAAGGTCTCGGGAAAATTACCCAGTTTAGGCAGAAGCCCAGGCTCCCAAAGGCTGGAAAGGCAGACACAGGCAGTTTCTGCATGCCAGACAGCTGGCGGAGACTGAGCAGTGCGCACCAGGGCAAAAAAAAGAGACTGGGAGGCCCTGTCTCCAGAGAATCCACAGGGAAGGAAGGAAACTGTCCTGACTTAAATCACCCAATCCTTTTTTTTTTTTTTTATTTTTTTTTTTTATCAGTTACATTTTATTAATTCTGTATCCCAGCCGTGCCCCGAACCCTCGTTCCCTCCCAGTCCCTCCCTCCCTCCCTCATCACCACTGTGCCCCTTTCTAAGTCCACTGATAGGGGGGACCTCCCCCCATTCATCTGATCCTGTTTTATCAGGTATCTTCATTGAGTTCCTGTTAGAAATAGTCCTTGTTCCCCTCACTTTGGGAAACCAATTGGTTACTGAGCTACCACAGGCTACATCTGAGCGGAAGTTCTAGGTTATATCCATACATGGTCCTTGGTTGAATGTCAGTTTCAGAAAAGACCCTGTGCCCAGATATATTTGGTCTTTGTGGAGTTCCTATCCTTTCCCCATCAGACTAACTCCCCTTCTTTCTTATGATTCCCTGTACTCTGCCAAAGGTTTGGTCATGAGTCTTTGCTTTGAAAACACTGCTAGTTAGAGGCTTTCAGATGCGCTCAGTAGACCCCTGTCATGCGTAACTGGAAAAAGACTAGCAGACTGGCAGGGCCGAGCCGCCATCACTTAGCTGTGCTCCACACACAGGAACAGTTGCTGTGCGACAGATATCCAACTGGGTCACAGCAGCTGATCATTAAATTTACAGCAAGAAACCCAGAAATAGGGCAGCTGTCCTGAGGACTTCCCTGGGTGAGAGGAGAACCCTCTCAACTAACAAAGAGCACAGTTACCACTCAGGTCTCTATCCCTGAGTTGAGCAGCAGCAACTCCTGAAAAAACGCCAGCCATCCAGGGACTATACCCAAAAAGCCAAGAAGACATCCTTCAGGAAAAACCAGCTTTCTGCAAAGGGGATTCTCTCCATCACAGGATCCCCAGGAACCACAAGAAAATAACCCCAAACACCTAAGATAGCAAAATGGGTAGAGGCCAATGTAAAAGATCAAGCAACAAAAGACAGAGCAATATGGCATCTCCAGAACCCAGTTACACAGGGGCAAGTAGCCCTGGACAACCCAGCATAACTGAAATCCAAGAAGATGACCTAACAACTATGCTTATGAACAGGATAACAGAGGAAACAAATAAGATACATAAAGACATAGAGGAAGATAAACTCAAACAGAATATTCCCATCCGTAAAGAAATAAAGAAAGTTGCAGCCAAACAGTTTATGGCCTTTAGAAAGGAAATGCTTAAAGCACTGAATGAAATAAAAGAAAAGAGTTGAAGGAACTAAAAGAAAAACAGGAAAGTACAATCAGACAGGTGAAGGAGGTAAACAAAACAACTCAAGACCTGAAGATAGAATTGGAAAAAGTAAAGAAAACACAAATGGAGGAAATAATGGAGAGGAAGAATCTAGGGAAGAAAACAGGGATTACAGAGGTAAGCATAACCAACAGACTACAAGAGATGGAAGAAAGAATCTCAGGTGTAGAAGATACAATGGAAGAAATCCATGTATCTGTCAAAGACAATGTTAAATCCAAAAAATTCCTGACACAGACCGTCCAAGAAATCCAAGACAATATGAAAAGACAAAACCTAATAATAGGTACAGAGGAAAAAGAAGACTCCCTTCTCCAAGGCCCAGAAAATATTTTCAACAAAATCATTGAAGAAAATTTCCCCAAGTTAAAGGAGAGGCCAATAAGAATACATGAGGCCTAAAGAACACCCAACAAATTTGACCAGAAAAGAAAATACTCTCGCCACATAATAATCAAAACAGTAAGTATACAGAACATAGAAAAAATACTAAAAGCTGCAAGGGAAAAAGGCCAA
>REGO01000259.1:1857852-1880402 GCA_010120015.1 Rhombomys opimus | reverse complement strand
CTTTCTCTTTCTTTCTTTCTTTCTTTCTTTCTTTCTTTCTTTCTTTCTTTCTTTCTTTCTTTCTTTCTTTCTTTCTTTCTTCTTTCCTTCTTAATTATACTTTATTCACTTTGTATTCCAACCTCCCTCATCTGCTGCCAATTCCACCCTCCCTTCCTTCCTCCCTCATCTCCACACAATTCCCTCTCCAAGTCCACTAATAGAGGAGGTCCTCCACCCCTTCCCTCTAACCCTAGCCCACCATGTCACATCAGTATTGGCTGCAATCTTCCTCTGTGGTCTGGTAATGCTGCTCCTCTATCAGGGGGAGGTGATCAAAGAGCCAGCCACTGAGTTCATGTCAGAGACAATCCCTGTTCCCATTACTAGGGAATCCTCTTGGACACTGAGCTGCCATAGGCTATATCTGTGCAGGAATTCTACATTATCCAATGCATGGTCCTTGTTTGGAGTGTTAGTCTCAAAAAGACACCTGGGACCAGATATTTTGGTTCTGTTGCTCTCCTTGTGGAGCAACTATCCCCTCCTGGTCTTTCTATCACACCCTTCCTTCATAAGATTCCCTTTACTCTGCCCAAAGTTTGGCTATGTGTCTCAAAATGTGCTTTGATACCCTCCTTGGTAGAGTCTTTCAAAATCTCTCTGTGGTAGGCTTCTGTCCTGTTGCCTGTTTTCTCTCTCTTCTGATGTCCATCTTTCTGAATGAGGACTGATAACCTAAACCAGGGTCCTCCTCCTTGCTTAGCTTCTTTAGGTGTACAGAATTTAGCATGTTTATCCTATTTTATGTGTCTTATATCCACTTATAAATGAGTATATACCACGTATGTGTTTCTGCTTCTGTGTTACCTAACACAAATAGGGCATGTAGCACATAATTGGAATTATTTACTCATCTACAACTTAGCAGCCTTGATATATTGCTCTTTTTTATTTTAATTAAATTTTTAATTTTATGTCAATTACATTTTATTCACTTTGCATCCCAGCTGTAGCCTCCTCCCTAATTCCCTCCCAATCCCACCCTCCCTTTCTCATCTCTTCCCATGCCCTTCTCCAAGTCCACTAATAGGGATTTCCACCTCCCCATAAGCTAATACTCCTTAGAAGCATTTTTTCTAAAGAGTAAATTTTTTTCTGTAATTTTCTAAACGTTTTCACATGAACTCTCTTCAATCTACCTTCTAATACTCTCAAATTATCAACTTAATGAATTTTGTTGATTGACATGAGGTATACGTAGGAAATTAGGAAAAGAGTTTCACAAGCAGAAACAGACATAACATCAAGTACACAGACACAGAAAAGAATCCCCCCCCCCACCAAAAAAATATTATCCCTTAAACATTTAACTCTTTGGAACAAATAAAAGATCTTGAAAACTACCAGAAAAAATGCTCAAGTTATTCATAAGGAAAACTTATCAGAATAATAACTGATTTATTTAAAAACCAAAAGAGCAAATTTTGGATATATGCCTAGGTAAGACTGGTATAGCTGGATTTTGAAATAGCATTATTCTTAATTATCCGAGAAAGCATGAGATTGATTTCCAAAGTGGATGTACAAGTTTACATTCCCACCAGCAATGGAGGAGAGTTCCCCTTTTTCCACAACCTCTCTAACATGTATTGTCACTTGAGTTTTTGATTTGATGGGTGTAAAGTGAAATCTCAGGGTAGTTTTGATTTCCATCTCTCTGGTGACTAAGGATGTTGAGCATTTCTTTAAATGTTTCTTTGCCATTTGATATTCCTCTACAGAGAATTCTCTGTTTAGCTCCATACCCCATTTTTTAATTGGATTACTTGATTTGTTGCTGTTTAACTTCTTGAGTTCTTTATATATTCTGGATGTTAGCCCTCTTTCAGATATAGGGTTGGTGAAGATCCTTTCCCAATCTGTAGGCAGTTGTTTTGTTCTGATGACAGTTTCCTTTGCTTTACAGAAGCTTTTCAGTTTCATGAGGTTCCATTTATTGAATGTTGCTCTTAGAGCCTTTGCTGTTGATGTTCTGTTCAGGAAGTTGTCTCCTATACCAATGAGTTCAAGCTCTTCCCCATTTTTTCTTCTAGCAGATTTAGTGTGTCTGTTTTTATTTTGATGTCTTTGATCCACCTGGACTTTAGTTTTATGTAGGGTGATAAATGTATATATATTTGTATTTTTCTACATGTAGACATCTAGTTAGACCAGCACCATTTGTTGAAGATGCTGTCTTTTTACCATTGAATGGTTTTGACTTCTTTGTTAAAAATCAGGTATCACAAGGACACTTGTTCAAACATCTTCGTAGCAGCCTTATTCGTAATAGCCAGAATATGGAAACAACCCAGATGTTCCCTCAACAGAGGAATGGATACAGAAATTCGACTTTCACATAGTGGAATACTACTTAGCAATTAAAAACAAGGAAATCATGAAATTTGCAGGCAAATGATAGGAACTAGAAAAGGTCATCCTGAGTAAGGTATTCCAGAAAGAGAAAGACAAACTTGGTATATATTCACTTATAAGTGGATAATAGACTTTATATTTTATACTATATACTTTATACTATATTTATACTATATTTATTCTATAATATAGAATAAAACTATAAAAATATGTACACCTAAAAAAGTTGAGCTAGGAGGAGGACCCTGCGTAAAATGATCAATCCTCACTCAGAAAGACAAACAGGAAGGACATTGGAAGAAGGAGCAAACAGGAAACAGGACAGGAGCCTACCACAGAGGGCCTTTGAAAGACTCTACCTAGCATTATATCAAAGCAGATACTGAGACTCAGAAACAAACTTTGGGTAGAGTGAAGGGAATCTTAAGAAAGAAGGGACAGATAGTAAGACCTGGAGAGGAAAGGAGCTCCACAAGGATACCAACAGAACTAAAATATCTGGGCACAGGGGTCTTTTCTAAGACTGATACTACAACCAAGAACCATTCATGGATATAACCTAAAATCCCTGCTCAGATGTAGCCCATGGCAGCTCAGTTTCCAAGTGGTTTTCCTAGTAAGGGGAACAGGGACTGTCTCTGACATGAACTCAGTGATTAGTTCTTTGACTACCTTCCCTGGATCGGGGAGCAGCCTTGCCCTGGCCTTGGAAGAGGACAATGCAGCCAGTTCTGATGAGACTGGATAAGCTAGGGTCAGATGTAAGGGGAGGAGGATCTCCCCTATCCCTGGACTTGGAGAGGGGCATATAAAGAGATGAGGAAGGGAGGGTGGGATTGGTAGGGGACTACAGGTGGGATACAAAGTGAATAAACTGTAATTAATATAAAATAAAATTAAAAAAACAAGAGAGCTTGCATCAAGTTATCAAAGAAACAAATACTATCCCAGAGTACTTTTTTTTCTGGAAGAAATACTCATCATAATTTAAGGAAAAAGACCAATTTTTCATGAAAATATTAAGGCAAAATAGTAAATGACCACAAACACAAAATTTTTGAGACTACTGGGAGAAATTTTTTATCATCAAGAAAACATAATCACACTCAAACTTTTATTCTAGATAGAACTAAAAGACCAAACATGAGAACATCAACAAAATGACATTAATTAATACATACTGTTGCGACCTGCATAATCGTCTCACCAGCAAGAACGCACACGGACAACAGGTCCTTCTGCAGCAGGCTTTATTGTAGTCAAGCAATGAAAGGAGGAAGACCCCAGGCCCCAAAGTGGTGCTGTTTAAATAAGCCCTGATCGCACCTAAGTGACCTGGAGTGACGTGTCATACCCTGATTGGCTGCTTACTCATCACCCGTCTGACGGCTCAGGCAGTGGCTTGGCGCGCTTTCGCATCCAGCACATGAGCCCCAAAGCTTGTTACCAGTACAGAGACCGGATGTCAGCGCCATCTTGTAATGGCGTCTGAACCTCGGCTCTCCACATCTCCCCCTTTTTGTTTCAATAAACAGCAAGTCCTCTTAGCCAAGTTAGTGCAATGCCAACCTATAAACATTACCAATGTCTGAGCCTGGTGGAAGGCGATGCTCGGCCGTTACTAGTCATTGGAGCAGCCTCCTCATGGCGAGGCTGTCCTGTCTTAGATGGGCGGAGACTCATTTGCACTCTTCCGTCACTGACTTTCCAGACTATTTGGTTTACAATGAAAATTAGGTTTACACCCATTCCCCGTGCAATGGAAATAAATCCCAGGGAGTGCAAGGGCTGTAAACCTATATACTTTGGCTCTGCAACTGCAAAGGTGGAGGCAACATTGCTGTCCATCAATCTTTTAGCATAGATAGCCAAACATCGGGAGATGATCCTTGCTCTAGGGCCGCTAGTGCTTGTGCAATCACTACCTTGTCACGTTTTTGTTGGGTTTTGAGTTTGCAGAACAACCAGAGTACTTCTAGAATCCCCTGGCCTGGTTCATGACAAATTGGTAGGCAAGGGGATTCTAGAACTTTACTCTCCCTTTGGAAATATTTTGTCAAAATATTGAATCTATGAGAGGGACATTGTCATCAATTGCGTACCCATTAATCAGAGGCACTCAGGGGTCCTTGGTTAAACCTAGTGGGTCACAAAACAAAACAAAAAGCATGAATGTAAATGAAGGAAAATTTTGTTTGAAAGTAGGGGTTTGGCAGAATTTGGAGCTAGGTGAAGGTGAGTGTTGAAAATAACCAGAATATTGTGTGTGTGTGTGTGTGTGTGTGTATGTGTGTGTGTGTGTTTGTGAAGGAGTTTGACTTAAGTCCTCTGAATATATTTTTGGGATGAATAGCTTGGTATTCTTGTGAGAATCATAAAAGCAGGAGCAAAGGTTGTCCAAAGCCTACTATTGGGATCCAATTCCTCCTACAGTATTACCATATCCATGCTTGATGTGATGGTATGTGCCAAGTGTTAACACAGCTCCTTATTCCATTTTTGGTGTTATTCCTGGGAGACTTGCTCTTTTCTGATGAGAAGCAGAGAGGATAGAGGCAAAAAGGGGGGGGGTTAGAGACTGGGGGAGGGAAAACTGAGATTAGGATGTAATATATGAGATTTTTTAATGTTTTATTTACATATTTATTATTAAATTTCTTCACTTTGTATCCCCCTGCAGTCCAATCCCTCTTCCCTTCTCAATCCCACTCACCCTCCCTCTTCTCTTCCTATGCCTTTTCCCTAGTCCCCTGATAGGGGAGGACCTCCTTCCCTTCTATCTGACCCTAGCTTATCAGGTCTCATTAAGTCTGGTTGCATCATCTTACTCTGTGGCCTGGCCAGGCTACACCCTTCAGGGGGAGGTAATCAAAGAGCCAATCATTGAGTTCATGTCAGAGACAGTGCCTGTATACCTTACTAAGGAAACCACTTGGAAACAGAGCAGCCAATGGGCTTCCTTTGAACACTGGGGTCTAGGTCCTCTCCATGCATGGTCCTTAATTGGAATATTGGTCTCTGCAGGTTCCCTTGGGCCCAGGTGTTTTGCCTCTGTTGGTCTGCGTGTGGAGTTCCTATCCCCTACATGTCTTTTCTTTCTATCACGCTCTTCTTCCATAAAGTTCCCGGAACTCTGCCCAAAGTTTGGCCATGTGTCTCAGTATTTCCTTCAATACTGTGGTGGATAGTCTTTCAGGGGTCCTCTGTGGATGACTTCTGTGCTGTTTCTTGTCTTCTCCTACTTCAGATGTCTATATTGTTTGCCTTTGTGAATGAGGATCAAGCTTATTCCCTAGGGTTCTCCTTGTTGGTTAGCCTCCTTAGGACTATAAACTTTACTATGTTTATCCTATATTATGTGTCTAATATACTTATAAGTGAGTATATACCATGTGTGTGTTTCTGCTTCTGGGATTCCTCACTCAGGATGATCTCTTCTAGATCCCACATTTGCCTACAAATTTCATGATCTCCTTCTTTTTAAATGTTGAGTTATCAAAACATTTAATAAAAATGATTCCTATGAGTTTTTTTTTTTCTCTTGGTGGTTTTATCTGCTTCCTCAGACACATTCATTTCAATACATGGCAAGTAATACCAATTAAAAAACTTTCTCAAGCAAGAAAAAATGGTAGCCCCTTGGGCTAGCACACTCACAAAGTACAAGCAGTTCTCTCTCATCCTTGGGGCTCAGAAAGAAATAGCACACCCAAAAAAGAGCCCTTGAATGAGTGCAGGCCAAATCTCTCTTAGACAATCTGTAGTTCTTCAGGTTCTTGGGATGCTTGCATTCTTGAGAGTATTTAATTAAATAACACCTGGCTGTAGCTTGTGTTCTTTAGATTGATCTTTCTTTTCTTATTAGTTAAAACAATTTTTGAATTTAAATATATTTTGATCATGTTCTTCCTCTCCCTCAAGTCCTTCCATATCCTCTCTCCCTCCTTTCCCACTCAACTTTTAAGTTCTTTCTCAAAACAAAATCAAGAAAACAAAACAGACATACACATACACGCACACACACACACACACACACACACAAAATATCCCACTTCAAGTAAAACATAAAACTATAACTATGTAAAATCTGTGGAATCCTTTATAAGTAGCTCAACAACTCCTATACATGCAATGGTTGATATACCTTGTTTCACTCTTTAGAGAAACCTCATGTTTCCTCTCCCCACAAGTATAAATGACAATTCACTTGTCAACCAATACCCTAGTTGCTAGGATTTCCTTCATTCTTTTATTTTTAATGTAACAAAATAAAATGTAATAAGATAAAACAAAAGTCAGCACATCATAGTTGGTCAAGACAAACCAAGGGAACAAAGGAGCCCCAAAAAAGGACAAGAATCAGAGACCCACTCATTCACACACTGAGGTATCCTATAAAAACATTATACTGAAAACCATAGTATAAATGCAGAGGACCAGGTGCAAATGCATGAAGACCCCAATGCATTCTGTTTCAGTCTCTGTGGGACAATATGAGATAGGCTTATGTTGGATAAGACGGCCCTGTTTAATTTTTCTATTCCAAACATTTTTCTACATTATTAATTCCTTAGGAAACAGGTCTAAATTTTACTATCCCAATAATGGAGAACTTTATTTCTCATTTCTTGGCAGAACATCATCACACTCCACTGTTTACAGTACTTTAGCACTTAAAGATATTGTTTTGAGATCATAATGTAATTAGATTACAGTTTCCCCTTCTTCCCTCCAATATGTCTGAGGAGACCCCAGTTTCTTTCACACTCAAGGCTTCTCTATTCTCATTCTATTTCCAGGTTTCATATAGAAAGCATATGAGACTTGATCCTTAATCCTTAATGGGTAAATGGTCAGTTTTGTGTGTTGACGTAACGCTTCACTAGCCAGAGTACATAACTAAGCAGCATCCTTTTTACCTCTTATGGTCTGTGATGAGAGATGTCAAAATAAAAGCAAAGTAACTGCTATGTGGCATTTGCTTTTATTACTGCAAGTGATATCATATGTTTGCATTTACTGAAAGTTGATCATATGTAGTAGGAGACAGTGTTGACGGATGCTTAAGAACTGTTAATCTCTTTTATTAAAGTGTTTATCTTTCTTGCTTATGTGTCTCTTGTATCATACACTGGCTTCTTAGTTTTATTAGTTGATAGGTGAAATGTTGTGCAAAATACTCACATAAACAATTCCATTGTTAAAGAATTGCCTGTAATTGCATAAATGATATAGTCAAACTGTTGATTCATATATGGTAACACCACATGCATTAGTTTGACTGAATTAATTCAATTCAATTTGATTGAATTGCTTTGTCTTGAAGTACACTGTTAAAAGAAAACTAATTTGTTGTAAGGTACATTGATTTAATATCAAATAACTGATTGCAGCTATATACAACTGGTTTCTACTGTGCAAAAATAAATCCTTCAAAATAACTAAAGTGTGCTCATGGAAATTTAGATTTCAAGGTGGTTTTTCTAAAACTTGAAATTAGAGCTACTTCAACAGACTACATTATCATTTTGTTTCTTATATATTCATAATGGGTTTTGTACAGAGCAAGAACTTAGAGGCATGATTCCAAAAAGATCAAAGGACTGTGTTTTATGCTACAAGGCTAGAGACAGAAGTCTTTTTACTATAAAAAGAAACACATATCTCATGAACAACTTTTACTGAATAAAATGTGAAATTATTAAACTAGTGTCCTTCTATCACTGTTGCTTTATAATTACTCATCTGATATTAAATAAATATAAGAAGGGAGAGATCAATTTAGCTGCTTAGCAAAATAAATCCCAAGAATTATCTGTGTTGGGAATATTTTAACTTTCCATCTCACTGTCTTCCCCTTAATACCAAGTAAGGCTGAGAGGACTGTTTTAGTAATCATCAAGAAAGGAGAAAACAACCTTGTAAGCAAAATTAAAAATAAAATAAATGCATTGTCTTAGTTAGGGTTTTATTGCTGTGAAGAGATACCATGACTGCTGTCCTTTTTATAAAGGAAAACATTTAACTGGGGCTGGCTTATAATTCAGAGGTTTAGTCTATTATCATCATGATGAGAAGTATGTCCTGGCAGACAAAGTGCCAGAGGATCTGAGAGTTCAACATTTTCATCCATATGTAGCAGGAAATGAATGCCACACTAGAGCTGGTATGAGCATTTGAGATCTCTAAGCCTGCATCTACTGACATACTTCCTTCAACAAGGTCAAACCTATTTCATCAAAGCCACACCTCCTAATAGTTACACTCTCTATGGGCCTACATGGGTCCTTACTGCATACATTAATCAAGAACAAACAAGGATGTAGGATACTGGAATAGAACTGAAGGTATATAGAAATGTTAAGTACATTCACTGAGAGAAGCAAGCCAGCCATGATCACCCCAAAGCAAAGCAACAAAACAAAACAATAACAAAAATTCAAGGTCAAAACCATAGCAGAGGAGAGGAAAGATGGCAGTGATCAGCGCGCATCGTTTCTGAGAGGCAGAGGATTCGAAACTCCAAAATTGATCACATGTGGACTTTTTTGGGAATGGAGAGGGGCGCTTTCCTTTTTCAGGCCTTCCTGCTCCCCAGAGGAGCTGAGCCCAGTGCCAGTGACACAAATCTTGCTGCCTGAGAACTAAAACAGCAGAAGCAGTAATACTAGCACTTCAGTCTCAGCAACCAGCTTAACCCACTTGCCAAGCGGGAGACATGGAACATGGGACATGGAAACCCCAGATCTGTGGCATCACCAGTGGAATTTAGGCAAATAACTCCTGGAGCTCAGTTAGAGATGAATACTAGTAACCTGTAGACCACTGAATACTCAGGAAATTTGTGCACAACAATCATCATCAGTGCATGAGATAACTTCAGCACCCGGGACCCTTTGGATGACCGCAAGGTACTCTTCCCTCACACTGAAGGCCTCTACATTCTCTAGCACCCTGTCTCTCAAGGCAAACTTCCACACACATGCATGCATACAACCTTGGCTGTATTTGTCCTTCTGTACCCACAGACTTCCTTCCCACTGTTACAGCTAAAGTACCAAGCACACACTGAAACCATTGAACCTCTCTCATTTCCCTGAAGAATTCTCCAGACACCAGAGAAAGATTGTACTAATCTGAACTGTAGAATCCAAGAACAAACAGTGAATTTTGCAGATAAAGAAATGGCCAGAAGTCAGCAAAAGAATACATCCAACAAAAATCAAGAAATCATGGCCTCACCAGCAACCCCCAAAACCAATCAATACTGCAATTCTTCAGAAACACAGGAAAATGACCTTAAAGATAAGCTTATCCAGTTATTAGAGTCACATAAAGAGGAAACAAACAAATCTCTCAGAGAAATAGCCATGCAAATAGAGGGATAAGTACAGGCAAAATTAGTGGCATATAGAGAAGAAACAAACAAAAAAATAGAGGACATCATACAGAGATAAGAAGCCACATTCAGACAGATGAAGGAAATGGTGCAAGATATAAAAATAGAATTAGAACCAATAAAGAAAACACAAACAGAGAAAACCCTGGAGCTGGAGAACTTAGAGAAAAGATCAGGAACCACAAAAGTAAGCATCACTAACAGAATACAAGAGATGGAAGAAAGAATCTCTGGTTCTGAAAATATGATTGCAGAAATTGAATTTCTTTCAAAGAAAAAATAAATCGGAAAAGTCCCAAACACAAAACATCCAAGAAATCAAAAACGCCATGAAAAAAAGCAAAATCTAAGAATAATAGCAATTGATGAAAAAGAAGACTCCAGTCTCCAAGGTCCAGAAAATATCTTCAAGAAAATCATAGAAGAAAATTTCCCCAAATTAAAGAAAGAGATGTCCATAAATATGCAAGAGGCCTACAGAACACCAAACAGACTAGACCAGAAAAGAAAATCCTCAAGTCACATCATTGTCGAATTATTAAATTTACAGAACAAAGAAAATATATTAAAACCAGCAAGAGTAAAAGACCAAGTAACTTATAAAGGTAGACCTATCAGATTCACACTGGTCTCATCAGAAACTATGAAAGCCAGAAGGGACTGGGGAGAAGTCATGAAGACTTTAAGTAACCACAGATGCCATTCCAGACTACTATACCCAGGAAAGCTTTCAAGCAACATAGATAGAGAAAACAAAATATTCCATGACAAAACTTAATTTAAGCAATTTCTACACAGCAAAACAGCCCTATGGAATATATTAGAAGGAAAACTCCAATCCAAAGAAAACAACTATACCCAAGAAAACATAGGAAACAAATAATGTTCCTACAAAACTTAAAAGAAAACAAACAAAGAATCACAGTAAGACCACCAACTCCACAATAAAAGGAACTAACATTCATTGGTCGCTATTGTCTATCAACATCAATGGACTCAACTCTCCAAAAAAAAACAGACACAGACTAACAGATTAGATGTAGAAACAGGATCCAACATTCTGCTGTATCCAAGAAACACACCTCTGCAACAAAGGTAAACACTACCTCAGAGTGAAGGGCTAGAAAAATGTTTTCCAATCAAATGGACCAAGCAAAAGAAAAAAAGCTGGGGTAGCAATCCTATTATCTAATAAAATAGACATTCAACCAAAATTAATCAAAAAAGATGAGGAGCGACACAACATTCTTATCAAAGGAAAAATCTACCAAGAGGACATCACAATTCTGAACATCTATGCCCTAAATAAAAGAGCGCCTACATTTATAAATGAACCATTATTAAAACTTAAATCACACATTGACCCCAACACCTTAATAGTGGGAGATGTTAACACCCCACTCTCACCAAAGGACGGATTATCTAGAGGAAGCCAAATAGGGAAATAAGGGCACTTACAGAGGTCCTACTCAAGTGGACCTAATAGATTTCTACAGAACTTTTCACCCAAACTCAAAAGAATATGCCTTCTTTTCAGCACCTCATGGAACCTTTTCCAAAATGGAACCATATAGTTGGTCAGAAAGCAAGCCTCAACAGATACAAGAAGATTGAAATAATCCCCTGTATTCTATCTGGCCACCTTGGACTAAAGCTGGACCTTAACAATAACAGAAATAACATAAACCCTACACTCACATGGAATCTGAACAACTTGTTACTCAATGACAGCTGGGTTAAAGAGGAAATAAAGAAAGAAATTAAAGACTTCCTAGAATTCAATGAAAATGAAGATGCAACATACACTACTTTATGGAACACAATGAAAGCAGTGCTCATAGCACTAAGTGCCTTCAAGAAGAAATTTGTAATATCTCATACTAGCAAATTAATGGCCCAACTGAAAGCCCTAGAAAAAAAAAGGAAGCACATACACCCAAAAGGAACAGATGGCTAGAAATAATCAACCTCAGGGCAGAAATCAATCAAATAGAAACAAATAAAACTATTTAAAGAATCAATGAAAGCAAGAGCTGGTTCTTTGAGAAAAAAAACAAGATAGACAAACCCTTAACCAAACTAACTAAAAGGCAGAGAGACACCATCCAAATCAACAAAATTAGAAATGAAAATGGGGACATAACTGCAGACACTGAGGAAATCCAAACAATCATCAAGTCATACTACAAAAACCTATATGGCACAGAATTCGAAAATTAAAAGAAAGGGACATTTTTCTTGATAGATTCCATTTACCAAAATTAAGACAAGAGTGCGCACAAAGATTGAATCATCCTATATCCCCCAAGGAAATAGAAGCAGTCATCAACAGTCTCCCTTAAAAAAAAAGCCCAGGGTCAGATTGTTTCAGCACAGAATTCTACCAGACCTTCAAAGAAGTCCTAATTCTAATTCTCTTCAAACTATTCCACAAAATAGAAACAGAAGGAACTTTACCAAACTCATTCTATGAAGCTGCACTCACCTTGATACCTAAACCACACAAAGACCCAACAAAAAAAAGAGAACTTCAGACCTATCTCTCTCATGAATATTGATGCAAAAATACTCAATAAAACACTTGAGAACCCAAATCCAAGAACACATAAAAGATATCATTCACCATAACCAAGTATGCTTCATCCTAGATATGCAAAGATGGTTCAATATATGGAAATCCATCAATGTAATCCACCATATAAACAAATTGAAGGAGAAAATGACATGATCATCTTGCTAGACTCTAAGAAAACATTTGACAAAGTCCACCATCCATTCATGTTTAAAGTCTTGGAGAGATCAGGAATACAAAGCACATACCTAAATATAGTAAAGACAATATACAGCAAGCCTATATAGTTAACAACAAACTCAATGGAGAGAAACTTAAATCAATCCCATGAAATCAGGGAAAAGGGAAGGCTACCCTCTCTCTCCATATCTAGTCAAAATATTACTGGAAGTCCTAGCTGGAGCATAAGACAAGTAAAGGAGATCAAGGGGATACAAATCAAAAAAGAAAAGGTCAAAGTTTCACTATTCACAGATAATATGATAGTATACATCACTGACCCCAAAAATTCAACCAGAAAACTTTTTCACCTGATACATACCTTCAGCAAATTGGCTGAATATAAAATTAACTAAAAAAAAAAACAAAAACAAAAAACAAAAATAGAAGCCCTCCTGTATACCAAAGACATAAGGTCTGAGAAAGAAATCATGGAAACGACACCCTTCACAATAGCCACCAATAACATAAACTAACTTGGGGTGACTCTAAGCAAGCAGGTGAAAGACCTGTTTGGAAAAAAAACTTCAAGTGTCTGAAGAAAGAAATTGAAGAAGATATTGGAAGATAGATCTCCCGTGCTCATGGATTAGTAGGATTAACATGGTGAAAATGGCTTTTCTGCCAAAAGCAATTTACAGTTTCAATGCAATTCCCATCAAAATACCAACTCAATTGTTTTTATTTTTATTTTTTTAAATTTTTATTTATTTTTTTAATATTAGTTACATTTTTTTAAACTTTGTATCCCTGCTGTATCCCATGCCCTCTTTACATCCCAATCCCACCCTCCCACCCTCATCTCCTTCCTGCCCCTTTCCAAGTCCAATGATAGGGGAGAACCTCCTCCCTTTCCATCTGATACTGGTTTATCAGGTATCTTCAGGACTGGCTGCAAAGTCCTCTTCTGTGGCCTAGCAGGGATGCTCCTCCCTGGGAGGGGGGCAGTGTCAAAGAGCCTGCCATCAAATTCATATCAGAAATAGTCCCTGTTCCCCTTATTAGCGTACCCGCTTGGATACTGAGCTACCAAGGGCTACATCTGATCAGAGGTTCTAGGTTGCATCCATACCTGGTCCTTGTTTGGAGAAATAGTCCCATAGAAGGGCCCTGTGCCCAGATATATTTGGTCCTTGTGGAACTCCTGTCCTCTCCAGGTCATATTAACTTACTCTCCCCCCCTTTTTTTATTTACTGCACTCTGCCAAAGGTTTGTTTATGAGTCTTAGTGTCTGCTTTGATACACTGCTAGGTAGAGTCTTTCAGAGGCCCTCTGTGGTAGGCTCCTGTCCTGTTACTTGTTTGCACCTACATTCAATGTCCATCCCATTTGTCTTTCTAAGTGAGGATTGATCATCTTACCCTGGGTCCTCTTTCTTGTTTATCTTCTTTAGGTGTATAGATTTCAGTATGTTTATTCTATCTTATAGGTCTATATAAGTGAGTATATACCATGTGTGTATTTCTGCTTTTGGGATACCTCACTCAGAACGATTGTTTCTAGGTCCCATCATTTGCCTGCAAATTTCATGATTTCCTTGTTTTTAATTGCTGAGTAGTATTCCATTGTGTAAAACTACCACAATTTCTGTATCCATTCCTCAACTGAGGGACATCTGGCTTATTTCCAGGTTCTGGGTATTAGGAATAAAATTGATACAAACATGGTTGAGCTAATGTCTTTGTTGTATACTTGAGCCTCTTTTGGATATATGCCTAGGAGTCTTATAGCTGGATCTTGAGGAAACACTATTCCTAATTGTCTGAGAAAGCACCAGATTGATTTCCAAAGTGGTTTTACAAGTTTGCATTACCACCAGCAATGGAGGAGGGTTTCCCTTTCTCCACAACCTCTCCAGCATATATTGTCACTTGAGTTTTTTTATTTTAGCTATTCTGGTGGGTTTTAGGTGAGATCTCAGTGTCGTTTTGATTTGCATCTCTCTGATGGCTAAGGACGGTGAGCATTTCTTTAAGTGTTTCTCTCTCATTCTGTATTCCTTTACTGAGAATACTCTGTTTAGCTCCATACCCCATTTTTAATCAGATTGCATGATTTTGCTACTTTTCAACTTCTTTAGCTCTTTATATATTCTGGATATCAGCCCTCTGTCAGAAATAGGGTTGGTGAAGACCCTTTCCCAGTCTGAAGGTTGTCATTTTGTTTTGATGACTATGTCCTTTACTTTACAGAAGGTTTTCAGCTTCATGAGGCTCCATTTATCGATTGTTACTCTTAGAGCCTGTGCTGTTGGTGTTCTGTTCAGGAAGTTGTCTCATGTGCCAATGAGTTCCAATGTCTTACTCACTTTTTCTTCTAACCGATTTAGTGTATCTGGTTTTCTGTTGAGATCTTTGACCTCTTGGACTTTAGTTTTGTGCAGGGTGATAAGTTTGGATCTATTTTCATTTTTCTGCATGTAGACATCCCGTTGGACCAGCACAATTTGTTGAAGATGCTATCTTTTTTCCACTGAATGGATTTTGCTTCTTTGTCAAAAATCAAATATCCATAGGTATGAGGGTTTAATTTTGGGTCTTCTATTCGGTTCCATTGATCCACTATTCTATTTCTATGCCAATACCATGCTGTTTTTGTTAATATTGTAATGCAATACAATACAGATTAAAGTAGTAATCTGTAGTACAGCTTGAGATCAGGGATGGAGATACCTACAGATGATCTGTTGTTGTACAAGATTGTTTTGGAAATTCTGTGTTTTTTTGTCTCTCCATATGAAGTTGATAATTTTTCTCTCAAGATATATGAAGAATTGTTTTAGTATTTTGATGGGAATTGCATTTAAATCCGTAAATTGCTTTTGGCAGAAAAGCCATTTTTACCATGTTAATCCTACTGATCCATGAGCATGGGAGATCTTTCTATCTTCTGATATCTTCTTCAATTTCTTTCTCAGAGACTTGAAGTTTTTCTCATATAGGTCATTCACTTGCTTGGTTAGAGTCACTACAAGGTACTTTATGTTATTAGTGGCTATTGTGAAGGATGTTGTTTCCCTAATTTCTTTCTCAGCATTTTTTCTTTGGTATACAGTAGGGCTTCTGATTTTTTTGAGTTAATTTTGTATCCAGCTACTTTGCTGAAGGTATTTATCAGCTGAAGGAATTCTCTGTTCAGTTTTTTGGTCCCTCATGTATACTATCATATCATCTGCAAATAATGAAACTTTGACCTTTTCTATTCCAATTTGTATTCCCTTGATCTCCTTTAGTTGTCTTATTGCTCTAGCTAGAACTTCAAGAACTATGTTGAAGAGATATGGAGAGCATGGGCAGCCTTGTCTTGTCTTTGATTTCAATGGGATTGATTTGAGTTTCTCTAAATTGAGTTTGATGTTGGCTATAGGCTTGCTGTATATTGCCTTTACTATGTTTAGGTACGTGCCTTGTATCCCTGATCTCTCTAAAACTTTAAACATGAATGGGTGTTAGACTTTGTCAATTGCTTTTTCAGCATCTAAGGAGAATGGCTATTCTGCTAAAAACAATCTACAGATTCAATGCAATTACCATCAAAATACCAAGACAATTCTTTACAGACCTTGAAAGAAAGATTCTCAGCTTCATATGTAGAAACAAAAAACCCAGAATCTCCAAAATGATCCTGTACAACAACAGATCTTCTGTAGGTATCGCCATCCCTGATCTCAAGCTGTACTATAGAGAAATAGTATTAAAAACTGCATGGTATTGGCATAGAAACAGAAAGGAGGATTAATGGAACCAAATAGAAGATCCAAAAATAAACCCACACACCTATGAATACTTGATTTTTGAACAAGAAGCCAAAACCGTTCAATGGAAAAAACACAGCATTTCAACAAGTGGTGCTGGTCCAACTGTATGTCTACATGCAGAAACATGAAAATAGATCCATATTTATCACCCTGCACAAAATTAAAGTCCAAGTGGATCAAAACCTCAACATAAAACCAGATACACTAAATCAGTGAGAAGGAAAAGTGGGGAAGACCTTGGAATTCATTGGCACAGGAGACAACTTTCTGAAAATAACACCAACAGTGCAGGCTCTAAGACAATCAATCAATAAATGGGACCTCATGAAACTGAAAAGCTTCTATGAAGCAAAAGACATTGTCATCAGAACAAAACGACAGTATACAGCCTGGAAAAGATCTTCACCAACCCTATATCTGACAGACAGCTGATATCTAGAATATATGAAGAACTAAAGAAATTAAAAATCAATTAATCAAGCAATCCAATTAAAAAATGAGTTATGGAGCTTAACAGAGAATTCTCTGTAGAGGAACATAGAATGGCATAGAATCACCTAAAGAGATGCTCAATGTCTTTAGACATCAGAGAGATGCAAATCAAAATGACTCTGAGATTCTACCTGTCAGAATGCAAAGGTTACAAACTCAAGTGACCACCAATGATGGAGAAGATGAGAAGAAAGGGGAACCCTCCTCCATTGCTGGTGGGAAGGTAAACTTGTACAACCACTTTGGAAATCAATCTGGTGCTTTCTCAGACAGTTAGTAATAGTGCTTCCTCAAGATCCTGCTATACCACTCCTAGGCATATACTCGAAAGTACACAAGGACATTTGCTCAACCATGTTTGTAGCAGCTTTATTCGTAGTAACCAGAATCTGGAAACAACCTAGATGTCCATCAATGGAGTAATGGATTCAGAAATTGTGGTACTTTTAAACAATGGAATACTACTCAGCAATTAAAAACAAGGAAATCATGAAATTTGCAGGCAAATGGTAGATCTAGAAAAGATGATCCTGAGTGAGGTATCCCAGGAGAAGAAAGACACACATGGTGAATACTCACTTATATAGTCTTATAAGATAGGATAAATATACTAAAATATGTGCACCTAAAGAAGATAAGCAAGAAAGAGTACCTGGAGTAAGATGATCAATCCTCATTTAGAAAGATAAATGGGATAGACATGGGAAGTACTAGAAAACAAGATACAAGACAGGAATCTACTGCAGAAGGCCACTTAAAGTCTCTGCCTAGCAGCATATCAAGGCAGATGCTGAGACTCATAACCAAACCTTTGTTAGAGTACAGGGAATCATATGATAAAAGGAGGAGTTAGTATGATATGGAGAGGACAGGAGCTTCACAAGCACAAATTATATCAGGGCATGGGAGTCCACTATGAGACTGTTTCTCCATCCAAGGACCATGTATGGATATAACCTAGAACCCCTGTTTGCATGTAGCCCACAGTAGCTCAGTATCCAAGTGGGTACCCTAGTAAGAAGAACAGGAACGACTTCTGACTTGAACTCAATGCCTTTCTCCGTTACCTCCCCCAGCATCCCAAGGGAGGAACAGTCTTGCTAAGCCACAGAGGAGGACGATGCAACCAGCCCTGAAAATACCTTATAAGCTAGGGTTAGATGGAAGGGGAGGAGGACCTACCTTAGCAGTGGACCTGGAAAGGGACAGGGAGGAGATGAGGGAGGGAGGTGGGATTGAGAGGGAATGACAGAGGGTACTACAGCTGGGATACAGAGTAAATAACCTGTGATTAATATAAAAATAAAAATTAATACATAAAACATAGCAGAGTAGACAGAGATATCTAGAAATTCTATTTTCACGAAACTGTATGAGATTCTCTGCTTCATTTCTCCTGAAAACTATTACTGATGAAAGCATACAGGTTAAGAGAACATAATGAAAAATTATCTAAAAGTTTAATGTAAATATAATAAGAAATAAACTAGTTTTATTTCCGCTCACTACTTTTTTTAGCAAAGATGACTAGTTAGTAAGTTAACAATGGTAAGCATATATTAGGATATGGTCCATTTGTTATAGAAGTTAGGCTTGGACTTGCGTTCTTAACATCAAATTGGGTTTCTAGTTATAGCATTTAAAACTTTCTTTTATACATATTACAGCTAAACTTAGTTGCAAATAGCAATCCAGTAATTTCTGTGTTATCATGATACAACACATTAGATGAAATTTTTTTATTTCAGCGTAAGTAATTTAATCCTCCTATCATTTCCAGGAACCTTCTAATTAAAATGTAACCTTTAAGGAAAACAAAATACAGTCTTTGCTTGTGAGTTAGTGGTATGGAAAAGATCTCCAATGATATTAGGTAACCATGGGAGGGTCAATTGTCACTACTCCAGGTAGTGTGTCCTTAGCACTTGTGGGTTAGACACGGACTCCTTATGCAGCCTGTAAGTTCCAGACTTGCAAACTTTCTCAAGTGGAAAGTGTAGACCATGTGTTTGTGGGACATGGTAGACACATAGTCTGATCTACCTAGCAATGGAAAGAGAATTTTTTTGTCTTTCAGGATATGTTATAAACTTATCATGATTTATTATGTGACATATTATTTTAATATGTAATAGAATCATTATAAATAAAAGAAATTTAGAACTAAATGTGGCTATTCTATTTAAAATTAAGAACTTCTTACCTCAGAGTGTTACTGTCCTCCAGATTATGGATCCGAGTGGTTGCCTACCCTAGTGGGTAGGTAAACACTTTTGTGCATGAGTTGCACTAAGTGGATTCAAAAGAAAATTAATGACTAAAACAAAAATTAAGAAGAGGACATAAATCTATGATGGAGATGATGTAGGACACATGAGGACATGGGAGAAATTAGTGGTGTTTGAATATGATCAATATATACTGTATAAACGTATGACATTTAAAAAATAAAACTATTATTATAAAGATGCATTAAAACTTACAATCAAATAATTAATATATAAAAATTTTGCTCTAACAGTGGAAGACATAAACCATTTTAGGAAGCTTCAGTGTCTGCAAGGTAATTACTCAATGCAAATAGATAGCATACAGGAGAAAACACAACTGACACAACTCCATATACACATTTACAAACTGTTTGGAAGTTCTGACTTCTGTCTTTTCCAGACCTTGACATTATAGTTTAAGCAATGAAATCTTCAAACAGCCCAAAGTTTGGTTATGAGTCTTAGCATCAGCTCTGATACACTGCTATGTAGAGTCTTTCAGAGGCCCTCAATGGTAGGCTCCTATCCTGCTTCTCATTTTCTCCTACTTCCAATGTTCATCCTATTTGTCTTTCTAAGTAAGGATCGATCTTCTTATCCTGGGTCCTCCTCCTTGTTTAGCTTCTTTAGGTGTACAGAGTTTAGTATGTTTATGCTGTTTTATCTTATTAGTTTCTTATCCACTTATAAGTGAGTATATACCATGTGTGTCTTTCTGCTTCTGGGATACTTCACAGTGCAGGGAATCAAATGAAAGAAGAGAGTGTTAGTAAGATCTGGAGAGAACAGGAGCTCCATAAGGACCAAATATATCTGGACACAGGGGATTGTCTGAGACTGATTCTCAAACCAGGGATCATGCATGGTTATAACCTAGAACCGCTGTTCGGATGTAGCCCATGGCAGCTCAGAATCCAAGTGGCTTCACTAGTAAGGGGAAGAGGGACTGTCTCTGGCATGAACTCTATGGTTAGCTCCTTGACCTCCCTAACACCTATGGGAGGAGCAGCCTAGCTAGGTCAAAGTGGAGGATATTGTAGCCAGTCCTGGTGAGACCTGATAAGTTGGGTCAGATGGAAGGGGAGGAAGACCTCCCCTATAAGTGGACTTAGAAAAGGGCAAGGAGGAGATGAGGGAGAAAGGGACTGGGTGAGAATGAGGGAGGGGGCTACAGCTGGGCCACAAAGTAAATAAACTGTAATTAATATAAAAAATAAAAAAGTATAAAAAAGATATTACCACAATATGTCGTCTATTGTAAGGTATCTAAAAGTACCATTATATGTAAAAATAAAGCATTTTTATGTTCACAATAAAAAAACTTATTAAAAATATCTTCAAACATTGGTAGACTGAAAACTGATTCCCTGTCTTATTAAAGTTTTCAAGTAATTGTAGCCACACCACATATCTCTGAAGCACCTCATTTATAAAACTGAAAGGGAGAACAAGATAAGATGACAGATTTTATCCATTTGCCTTTGAGGAAGAAAAAGTTTGGCAAGCTGCAGAAAATCTGGCAGTAATGATGTTCTTCCATGTCACACACATGGTTTTAATTATTTTCTGTACCCTCATTATGAGTGGTTATGATTAAGTTTGTGGTTTTTGTTATAAGTAGACAGATGTATAGTAAATATTATGTAACTATCAACTAAGATTTTGGTATGCATGGTATTGACCTTTCAATTCGTGAGCCATACAGGGTTTTTACCCATCAGAAAACAAAATAAGACTCCAAAGATCATGAATGGACTGTGTATATCCTTTTAAAGAGACTACAGAAAGCTAGATTCAATTTTAAAATTTTAGATTTTGTCCAGGCAGAGATTTATTCTATTTACTTACCTCAGTGTTTTTATATGAAATTATTACACAGAGAAACTGAAATTTTCAGCATTAAAAGGAAAGTTCACGATTGGGGAAGGAGCCAAGATGGCAACTAGCACACACATTTTCTGAGCTGTGGAAGAGCTAACCATCTGAGTTGGTGAGTGGAAGGACCTCTAACCCAGAAAAACAACTGTGAGGCTTTCTAAACAACAGGGAACATCTCAGGAGGTGAAAACTTTGGTCTCGGGTCACCCGAAGACTTGTTTGGGGAAGGTGAGAAACAATCCTTTGCTCTCCCGGCACTCCCCTCCCCCAGACCTCCCTCCTCCTCTGCACAGCATGCTTGCCTTTCTCAGCACACACCTAATTGCCTGGGGCCAGCAGCCACTGAGGCAAAGCTCCAAGCCCTTTAGCGGCAAAGGCCAGCAGTAAATGTCTCAGAGTCCCAGATTTGCATGGCGGCTGCACCATCTTACCAGGGCCCAAGTCTGCTAGAAGCCATACTAGCTCCGCAGGATCGCGATCACTGACAGTACGGCCGCCCAATCCCACAGTGACAGAGAATACGCTATATACTCACCAAACCAGGCAGAAACGCCACACTAGCTAGGCACACCAGGGGCTGGGCCTCCCAAGCTTGGAGAGCAGAGTGAAGAGACCCCAGGACTTCCCAGAAAGCATCTTGACTAGCAACCCAGTCTCCAGTTACAGCAGGACTTTCTAACCTGGAGGCAGATTAGCACTGAACTGGCAGGCACATCAGACCTCCAGTTTAAGACTAACAAAGCCAAACCAGAGAACAGAGAGTCTGGTTACCGCAATCCCTACTGACGTGACCAGCTTGAAATCTCCAGCTGCAGCAAGACCTCATAACCTGGCAGTGACAGCAGCACTGAGCTGGCGGAGCACATCAAAGAAACTGGGCCAAACCAGAGAGCAGAGAGCCCGGATACACCAATCTCTGCCAAGTGACTGGCCTGTAAGTGAGTGCACCCTTAAGAATCTGCAGATCCCCAGATCCTGGGTCCTTCTAAAACAGAAGCCAGGAATCAAAACCTCTCCCGCCCATATACCCACTTTGGGAAACAAGGGGCACTTGGGACACTGAAGTTCCTGCTCTGTGGGTCTAATTGAGGATTTAAAGCAGTTAATGTCAGAAATTGTGCTGTGATCATCACTAGTGCCTGCGACATAAACAGTACAGAGCCTCTGCCACACACTCAAGGGTTCAACATTAGCCATCACTCTGTCCCTTGAGACACACATCGACACACACTTCCACACACGCACACACAAACACACACACACACACACACACACACGTGCACGCACACACATGCATTTGATCCGTCTGCACTTGCGTACTTTTCTCCCACAGGTACAGCTAGTCCTCAGCACACACTAAGGACAGGGGACCTCTCTCAGCTTCCTGAAGAACTCTCCAGAGGCCAGAGAGAGACAGTACCATTCTGATCTGCAGAACCCAAAAACAAACAGGGAAGGTTTCAGATAAGCCAATGGCCAGGGGTAGGCAAAAGAATACTTCCAACATAAATCAGGACATCATGACTTCACCAGGAAACCCCAAAATTGATGGATACTCCAATTCA
>REGO01000259.1:1833808-1852689 GCA_010120015.1 Rhombomys opimus | reverse complement strand
CATATTAACAAACTGAAAGAAAAAAAAAACACATGATAATCTCCCTACATGCTGAAAAACCATTTGACAAAATCCAACATCCATTCATTTTTAAAGTATTGGAGAGATCAGAGATACAAAGCACATATCTAAACATAGTAAAGGCAATATACAGCAAGCCTATAGCCAACATCAAACTGAATGGAGAGAAACTTAAATCAATCCCACTGAAATCAGAAACAAGACAAGGCTGCCCACTCTCTCCATATCTCTTCAACATAGTTCTGGATGTCCTGGCTAGAGCAATAAGACAGTTGAAGGAGATCAAGGGGATACAAATTGGAAAGGAAGAGGTCAAATTATCCCTATTTGCAGAAGATATGATAGTATATGTGAGTGACCCCAAAAACTCTACCAGGGAACTCCTACAGCTGATAAATATCTTCAGCAAAGTGGCTGGATGCAAATTAACTAAAAAAAATCAGAAGCCCTCCTGTATACAAAAGACAAAAGGGCTGAGAAAGAAATTAGGGAAACAACACCCTTCACAATAGCCACAAATTACATAAAGTACCTTGGTATAAACCTAACCAAGCAAGTCAAAGACTTGTATGAAAAAATTTTTGAGTCTCTGTAGAAAGAATTAGAAGAAGATATGAGAAGATGGAGAGATCTCCCATGCTCATGGCTTGGCAGGATTAACATAGTAAAAATGGCCATCTTACCAAAAGCAATCTATAGATTTAATGCAATTCCCATCAAGTTCCCAACACAATTATTTACAGACCTGGAAAGAAAAATTCTTAACTTCATATGGAATAACAAGAAATTTAGTATTGCTAAAACAATCCTCTACAATATAATATCTTCTGGAGGTATCTCCATCCCTGAACTTAAGCTCTACTATAGAGCAAGAGTTATAAAAACTGCATTGTACTGGCATAGAAACAGAATGGTGGATCAATGGAACCAAACAGAAAACCCAGAAATAAACCCACACACTTATGGACACCTGATTTTTAACAAAGATGCCAAAACCACACAATGGAAAAAAGATAGCATCTTCAATAGATGGTGCTGGTCCAACTGGATGTATGCATGTAGAAAAATGAAAATAGATCCATACTTATCACCCTGCATAAAACTGAAGTCCAAATGGATCAAAGACCTCAACATAAAACCAGACACATTAAATTGGCTAGAAAAAAAAGTAGGGAATACCCTAGAACTCATTGGCACAGGGGACAACTTCCTGAACAGAACACCAAGAGCTCAGGCTCTAAGAGCAACAATCAATAAATGGGATCTCTTGAAACTGAAAATCTTCTGTAAATCAAAGGACACCGTCATCAAAACAAAAAGAATGCCTACAGACTGGGAAAGAATCTTCACTAATCCTTTATCTGACAGAGGGCTAATATCCATCATATATAAAGAACTACAGAAACTGAAAAGCAGCAAACAGAGTAATCCAATTAAAAAATGGGGAACAGAGCTAAACAGAGAATTCTCTGTAGAGGAATATCAAATGGCAGAGAAACACTTGAAGAAATGCTCAACCTCATTAGCCATTATGAAAATGCAAATCAAAACAAACTTGAGATTTCACCTTACACCCATCAGAATTTCCAAGATAAAAAACTCAAGTTACAATACATGTTGGAGAGGTTGTGGAGAAATGGGAACCCTCCTTCCCTGCTGGTGGGAATGTAAACTTGTACAACCACTCTGGAAATGAATTTGGCACTTTCTCAGACAACTAGGAATAGCACTTCCTCAAGATCTAGCAATACCACTCCTAGGCATATATCCAAAAGAGGCTCAAGTGCGCAATAAGGACATTTGCTCAACCATGTTTGTAGCAGCCTTATTTGTAATAGCCAGAGGCTGGAAACAGCCCAGATGCCCCTCAACTGAACAGTGGATGCAGAAATTGTGGTACATCTATACAATGGAGTATTACTCTGCAATGATAAATAAGGATATCATGAAATTTACAGGTAAATGGTAGGACCTGGAAAGTATCATCCTGAGTGAGCTGTCCCAGAAGCAGAAAGACACACACATTATATACTCACTCATATAGAATTATAGGATAAACCTAAAATCTGTCCATCTAAAGAAACTAATCAAGAGAGAGGACTCTGACTAAAATGCTCAATCCCCATCCTGAAAGGCAAAGAGGATGGTCATCAGAAGAAGAAGAAAGCAGGAAACAACCTAGGAACCTGCCACAGAGGGCCTCTGAAAGGTTCTGCCCTGCAGACTATCAAAGAGACTGAGACTTTATGACCAACTTTTGGGAAGAGTGCATGGAATCTTATGTAAAAAGTGGGAAATAGTAGATTATGGAGAGGACAGGAACCCCACAAGGAGAGCAACAGAACTAGAAGATTTGAACACAGGGGTCTTCCCAGAGAGCCATACTCCAACCAAGTAGCAGGCATGGAGATAACCTAGAACCCCTGTGCAGATGTAATCCATGGCAATTTAGTGTCCTAGTGGGTTACATAGTAATGGGAACAGGGTCTGCCTCTGACACAATCTGATAGGCCTGCTCTTTGATCACCTCCCCCTAATGGGAGAGCAGTCTTTCCAGGCCACAGAAGGTGACAATGCAGCCACTCCTGATTCGATTTGATAGATTAAGATCAGAAGGAAGGAGAGGAGGACCTCCCCTATCAGTGGACTTGGGCAGGGGCATGCATAAAGAAGGAGTAGGGAAGGTGGGACCGGGATGGGAGGAGGGAGGGGCTTATGGGGGGATACAAAGTGAATAAAGTGTAATAATAATAATAAAAATATATAAAAAATAATGAAAATATAAAATAAATATTTATGTATATACTTGGCAGCTTGTATAAATAAAATATATGGAGAAACAATGCCTTAAACCATAAAATGGCAGAAAAAATTTCCTTTTTCTTTTCCTTTAAACCACTATTCCTGTTTTTTTTTTTTTCTTTTTGTTCCCTCAAGCGTTTTCTTTCCACAGTCTTCCATTAATGATATAGTCACACAAGATCCACAATCTCCTTTTTACCTCTCACCCTCTGGCCTTGAAAATACGTTATTTCTTCATTTTCCACTGTTCAATTCCTTATTTCTTGCCTTAATGAAAATCTGTGACTTTTCTCTTTTAATCTAATCGCTTATCCCTCTCTGGCTTTCACAAGAATATTATGATTTAATATATCCAATTGTCAATAAGATAACACTGAATATGCCCTTTCTTGTAAGACATAATTAATGACTGGGACAATTATCTTGCAGAAAACATGTTTCCTAGGAATTAACTGGTTTCACATGTGAACATTTCCACTCCCAGTAAATTTCTAAGGAAGGAAAGAAGAAAGAACCCCACACACAATCATGTAAGACTTGGACCACGGTGGTCTTGTGTCAAAACAATATTTCATAATCATTTAGAAAGAAGGAAATGCAGATTGTTGTGTTTTTATTTTTAAAACTTACTTATAGAAGTGTTGACATGCAGTTGTACTTTTATTACTTTAACAAAATTTAAACACAATGGATAAAAGACAGCATCTTTAACAAGTTTTGCTGGTCTAACTAAATGTCTATATGTAGAAAAATGTAAATAAACCCATATTTATCACCCTGCACAAAACTGAAGTCCAAGTGGATCAACATAAAACCAGACACACTAAAAGAAGACAAAGTGGGGAAGAGCCTTGACCTCATTGACAACCTTCTGAACCAACAACACAGGCTCTAAGTTCAAAAATTAACAAATGGGACCTCATGAAACTGAACAACTTCAAAGGACAAACAAAGGACTGAACAAAGCAAAGGACACTGTCACCAGAACAAAATGACAGCCTACACACTGGGAAAAGATCTTCACCAACCCTACATCTGACAGAGGACTAATATCTAAAATATATAAAGAACTGAAGAAGTTAAACACCAACAAAACAATCTGATTAAAATGGGGTACAGAGTTAAACAGAGACTTCTCAACAGAGGAATATCTGTCAAATGGGAGAGAAACAATTAAATGCTTGATGTCCTTAGCCATTCAGGAAATACAAATCAAAACGACCCTGAGATTTTACCTCATACCCATCAGAATGGCTAAGATCAAAAACTCAAGGGGTGATGCATACTGGAGAATTTGTGGTGAAAAGGGAACCCTTCTCCACTGCTGTTTGGAATGTAACCTTTTACAGCCACTTTGGAAATCAATTTGGCACTTTCTCAGAAAATTAAGAATAGTGCTATCTCAAGATCCAGCTATACCTCTCCTAGGCATATACCAAAATGATGCCCCACCATTCAAGAAGACTTTTGCTCAACTATGTTCTTAACAGCTTTATTTGTAATAGTCAGAATCTGGAAACAACCTGGATGTCCTTCAGTGGAGGAATGGATACAGAAAATGTGATCCACTTACACACTGGGATACTACTCAGCAATTAAAAACAAGGAAATCATGAAATTTGCAGGTGGGAACTAGGAAAGATCATCCTGAATGAGGTAACTCAGAAGCAGAAAGACACATGTGGAATATACTCCCTTATAAGTGGATATTAGACATATAATACTAAAATCTGTAGTTCTAAAGAAGCTAAACGACAAGGAGGACCCTCGGGAAGATGCTTACTTCTCATCCAGAAGAGCAAACAAGATAAGACATTGGAAGTAGGAGAAGACAAGAACAGGACAGGAGCCACTCACAAAGGACCTCTGAAAGACTCTACCCACCAGGGTGTATAAGGAAATACAAAGATTCTAAGCCAAACTTTGGGTAGAGTGACAGAAACCTTATGGAAGAAGAGGGAGATAATAAGAAGTGGTGGGGACAGGAACTCTAAAAGAATACCAACAGAGGCAAAACACCTGGGTCCCGGAGAGGCCGCAGAGACTGATACTCCAACTAAGGACCATGCATGGGGGCAACTTAGAACCCCTGTTCAGAAAAAGCCCATAGACTGCTCAGTTTCTTTTTTTAATTTTTATTTTTTTTAATATTAATCACAGGTTATTTACTTTGTATCCCAGCCATAGCCCCTTCCCTCATTCCCTCCCAATCCCACCCTCCCTCGTCTCCTCCCTGTCCCTTTCACTTTGCTAGCGGAGGTCCTCCTCCCCTTCCATCTGACCCTAGCTTGTCAGGTATCTTCAAGACTGGCTGCAATGTCCTCCTATGTGGCTTAGCAATGCTGTTCCTCCCTTGGGGGGGGGGCGGTAAAGGAGCCAGTAACTGAGTTTATGTCAGAAATAGTTCCTGTTCCCCTTACTAGGGAAACCCACTTGGATATTGAGCTACCATGGACTACATCCAAGCAGGGATTCTAGGTTATTCTAAGTGGTTCCCTTAATAATGTGTACAGGGGATGTGTCTGACATGAACTCAGTGGCTGGTTCTTTGATCACCTCCATCTCAGGTGTGTGTGTGTGCAGCCTTGCCAGGCCATAGAGGAAGATGATGCAGCCAGACTTGATGAGGCCTGATAGGCTAGGGTCAGATAGAAGGGGAGGCAGTCTTCCTCTATCAGGGGACTAGGAAAAGGGCATGGGGGAAAAGAAGGAGTGTTGGTGGGACTAGGTGGAGACTAGGGCTGGCTGTGGCAAGGATTCAACTTGAATAAATTGTAATAAATACATAAATAAATTTTTAAAAGGTTAAAACATAGGCATACATATAACTTTAAACAAAATCATAAGAGTTGTACTGTTCTACACTTGACCTTGAAATTAATTAGAACATCTATGATAAAGAGCATTTTCTGCTTAGACCCTATTATATTTTGTGAGACAAAATATTGAAATGACTCTCAATGTTCTGCATCTCCTGGAGTATAAACATTAAACATTCCTTTCCAAGGTACAAGCAGTACCTATAGATATGCTATGACAATGCTCTTAGTGGTGTACACTAAATTGCTTAGGTAAAAATTTTTGCTCTCTTTGGAAATTGACAAGTTGAATTTCATCAGCCAAAAAGAAGACTGTATTGAGTGGGCTCAACTTAGTCACACATCATGAGATAAGAACTCACTGATCATTTTCTGAAAGAAACCAGTTAGCAGCCAAGATCTTTTAGAAGGACTTGGAAGAGGTTTTTGTTTTGTGGGGCCTTAAGAACCAACTGAAGGCTCTAACTCACAGCCTACATGCAACTTTAGAAGATGTTGACATATGCTCAGCTAAGAAAATCTGAAGACACTAACATGTGAAATTGTTAATTCCTATTGTGTAAACCAATGAATGAAACATTGGCAATTCAGAGTGATAAAAATGTAAAAATAATTGCACACTCCTACTTGCAAATGCACATTTCCATTATATATTTATTTGCATACATGTGAA
This sequence comes from Rhombomys opimus, assembly GCA_010120015.1. NCBI lineage: Eukaryota > Metazoa > Chordata > Mammalia > Rodentia > Muridae > Rhombomys > Rhombomys opimus. The sequence continues at coordinate 1,846,374 of REGO01000259.1, read as the reverse complement.
ATTTAAGAGACTGTATATTATTCACTTTCTTTTATTTATTAACTTGTTTGTTTGTTTGTTTCTTTATTATTAGTTATAATTTATTAACTCTGTATCCCAGCTGTATTCCGCTCCCTCATTCCCTTCCAATCCCACCCTCCCTCCCTCATCTTCTCCCTGCCCCTTTCCAAGCCCACTGATTGGAGAGGACCTCCTTCCCTTTCATCTGACCCTGTTTTATCAGGTATCTTCAGACTGGCTGCACAGTCCTCCTCTATGGCCTAGTAGGACTGCTCCTTCCTTGGGAGGGGGGAGGTCAAAGAGCCTGCCATTGAGTTCCTGTCAGAAATAGTCCCTGTTCCCCTTCCTATGGGAAACCAATTGGTTACTGAGCTACCACAGGCTACACCCAAGCAGAGGTTCTAGGTTATATCCATACATGGTCCTTGATGGAGTGTCAGTCTCAGAAAAGACCCCTGTGCCCAGATATATTTGCTCCTTGTGGAGCTCCTATCCTCTCCAAGTCATACTAATCCCCCCTTCTTTCATGTGATTCCCTGCACTCTGCTGAAGTTTTGGTTATGAGTCTTAATATCTGCTTTAATACACTGCTAGGGAGAGTCTTTCAGAAGCCCTCTGTGGTAGGCTCCTGTCCTGTTACTTGTTTTCTTCTATGTCCAATGCACATCCCATTTGTCTTTCTAAGTGAGGACTGATCATCTAACCCAGGTCCTCTTTCTTGTTTATCTTCTTTAGGTGTATAGATTTTAATATGTTTATCCTATCTTATATGTCTATATAAGTGAGTACATACCATGTTTGTCTTTCTGCTTTTGGGATATCTCACTCAAGATGATCATTTCTAGGTCCCACCACTTAATAGAGGAATATCGAATGGCAGAGAAACACTTAAAGAAATGCTCAAAGTCCTTAGTCATCAAAGAAATAAAAATCAAAACAACTCTGAGATTCCATCTCACACCCTTCAGAATAGCTAAGATCGAAAACTCAAGTGATAAGACATGCAGGAGAGCATGTGGAGAAAGGGTAACCCTCCTCCATTGCTGGTGAGAATATAAAATTGTACAACCACTTTGCGAATCAATCTGGCACTTTCTCAGAAACTTAGAAATATTTTTAACTCAAGATCTGCTAGGCCACAGAGGAGGACATTGCAGCTATTCCTCATGAGACCTGATAAACTAGGGTCAGATGAAAGGAAGGAGGTCCTCCCCTATTGGTGGACTTAGAGAGTGACAGGGAGGAGATGAGGGAGGGAGGGAGGGATTGGTAGGGAATGAGGGAGGGGGCTACAGCTGAGGTACAAAATAAATAAACTGTAATTATTATAAAAAATAAAAATTTAAAAAATAAATAAAAATTTACTAAAAAATAAATACATTCTATTAAAACAAACAAACAAACAAAGATCTAGCTATACCACTCTTTGGCATCTATCTGAAAGATGCTCAACTGTACACAAGGACATTTACTCAACTATATTCTTTGGCAGCTTTATTTGTAAAAGCCAGAATCTGGAAACAACCTCAAATGAAGAATGGATGCAGAAATTGTGGTACATTTACACAGTGAAATAGCACTCAGCTATTAAAAACAAGGAAATCATGAAATTTGCAGGCAAGTGGAAGGAACTAGATAAGAGCACCCTGAGTGATGTAATCCAGAAGCAGAAAGACACATATCATATAGACTCACTTATAAGTGGATATTAGACATATAATATAGGACAAATCATACTAAAATCCTAAAGAGGCTAAACAAGAAGGAGGACCCTAGGGAAGATGTTCAATCCAATTGAATTTTTAATACCTGAAAATTTAATCTATGTGTCCTGGCTTAACAAAAAATAATAACAAATTTTTATAAAATAGAAAAAGGCAGCTAACAAAAGTGGAATCTAAAATTTCTTTTTTTACATCCCTATTTAAAAAGAATTGGATTATGAGGCAGCAAGAATGATTAGTTTTCTATTTTTAATTAGTAATTTCATTGAAAAATAATTCTAATATTCTAGAACCTTTTGATTAAGTTTTTCTCATATATTATTTAAAATTTTGAAAGTCAGAGTACAGGGTTTTTATTTTGTTTTAGGGTCATTACAATCCTTTTGAGTTAAATAATATTGACTAAACTGAGAATGCATAAATTGGTATCATTCTGTAAGAGTCAGATAAAACAGTAACTTAGCTTAGTTTTTTCATAGTTAAAATTGCAATATATGCCATATCTTTCTGGTATTATGAACTGGTTATTATTTGTGGCAGTAATTAAATTTTTTCCACTAATTTTAAAAGACACATTAATATCTATATCAGAGTTTGAAAAAATTAAGTATGCTAAGAAAGTTTTAGGCTCTTTCCCCCAAAAATTATAAAATGACCCTAAGACAAATGACATTTAATTTATGGCTACACAAATCATGCTGTTTCTGGAAACAGGTAAGAATTTTGGAGTTGATAGTATCCCTGATCGATACTGCACCTACAATTTTGAAAATATAGCCAATTCATTAATGACCTGCTGTACATATTTTCTACTTTACAAGTTATTTCCAATATTCCCTGATAATTTGTGACTTTCTATTACCACATCCAAAGTGCCATGGCATGAAAACTGTATCATATCAAATATCCTTATTTTGTCCATTATGTGGCTATGCTGACAGTAGTAGGGAAGTGATGTTAAAATAGAAAAAAAGGTAAAATCTGGTGACAACGAAGTGGCTTTTATTGATATAAATTAACATATCATTATAATGGAACCATGCTATATTTGGGGAACATTTTGACCAGTAATTCTTAACCTAAAAACATGTAATAACAATTCACACAAGTTCTATTAAATATTATGCTTGCTGTTACTTTGTTCAGTTTTGAATACATGATATTTTTCCATAAGAGTAGTCATGTTAATGTTTGTAATATCTTGTCTACCACTTCAAACTGCATCTTAACAAGATTTGATATGTTTGTGCATATTTATTCATTTATGCATTTATTTTTAATTTCTTGAGTTAATACATAATAAATGGAGGAATATGTAGGGTACTGAGGAATATTTTTATATCAGACACATGCATAAAATCAGGCTAATTAGCATGGTCATTATGTGTTAAGAATGTTGAAAATTCTCTCTTCTAGTAATTTTTTAGTAGCCTGATATTCTAGAAGTCTTCACCACAGAGCTACATGTAGGGCACAGATCCAGGTGCTCAGGAATCTTGACAATGCCTCAAGTCTGGCAAATAGCAGTACAAAGAACCTGAGAAGAGGAAGAGGGTGAAAGTGTGTGTTGCAAAACATCCTTCTAAGTTATGAGGAAGAGGAGAAGTTAAAATTTCTAATTAGAATACTTATGCATAAGTCATAGCACACTTTGGAATTACAGAGAATCTTTGTGGCCCACATATCACTTCAATGAACCAATATGAAGCTGTTATGCTAATGAGCATAGAAATGCATCATTTTCCTCCTTGTTCTTTGGACCTTTTCATTTTGCTGCTTCACCTTAAGGTATTTGCAAGCCCAGTTAGTAGATGCAGTTTCAATAAATGCAAGTATATGCAGTTTCAATAAAAGTAAAAAAGAGATGGTGTTTGCCCTCTTTGACACATTGTTACATCAACAGTAGCATCCAGATCATTCTTGTTCAACAATAGATGTGAAGGGTTCAAAGAAACCCATAGACTCTTTGAACACAGGTGCTCTCCAAATCAGTGTAAACTGAGTGAACCTGGGTGGAGATATAGGCCTAAAAAATGGATTCACCAGGGATTTTATATTCAAACTGAATAAACCTTACAATAAAAAGACATTTTCTGTGAGTATGATAATGACTTTAACTCCTATTTTCCAGGTTGTTCAATACTAACAATCACTGTGATGTGATAATGTGGGCTGATGAACAATGATGTAATATGAAACATGTCATACATTTTAAAGTATCATAAAAAGGAATGATTACTATATTACACATTTTAGTTCATCATATAGGAAATAATATGATAACATATTTTACTAAAGAGTTTAGTAGCGGGAGTAAAACACAATTAATGCCATAGTCATTTGTGTTTAACTTCATTTGAATCTTTATTGCTTGTAATTGTACACTTTCTTAACCTTTTCCTTCACTCTCATTCATAATTTTCCTAAGCCTTACATCTTTCATGGCCAGTATTCCTCTATGAAATTTCTACATTTAAATCCTTCATTCAATGAAGAGGCATCTGTTCCTTTAATAAATACCTCTACTAATTTAAGAAAACATGAGCTAGTAGGGACTCAGATATTTTCAATTGTAAAGATTCAAGTTCCTGGAGACAGGAGAATAAAATTCAGCCTTAAATATATGAGGGGATGGGCTGTAGTGCATGCGGCATAGATAAAACCTGTACTTGTGGAACAGGCAAAGCAGGATTTGATACATACATACATATATACATATATATATATATATATATATATATATTTGTTGTTGTTGAGGTTACTTACGACATGATCAGTTGATCTCTACATTATGACCACATTTGGTGTGTTGTGATGGCACTACACACATATATGTGGCTGCAAGGAGAAATTTTAAATATAGTTAAAAATTCTGCTAATCTAGTAAAATGATCATATATGGTTCTCCTTTAAGACCATAACCATAATACTTCCAGGTATCTGGCTAGACCTCTGTCAGCTGTCATAATTTCTCTCCTTTTGATCAAGCCTTAAATTCTATTAGATACCTGCTTGTTATTAGTGAGATATCAGTGCCATTATTGGTTATTTTTTAGTTATTGGTTACTATTGGTTATTGTGTATTATTATGGTTTAAGGTATCACGGTTTCATAGAAGTACTGATTGCTTCCCAAACGAAGATCACAAATTATCAGTTAGTCAATCAACTTGTTGATTGAAAGAAAAAGAAAAAAAAATGGCTTTAATAGAGGCAAGCAGGCACAGTTGTGCCATCTGATATCTGAAAGGAAGCTTTCAAGGCAAACCTTCCTCAAAATTTCCAGGTCCTGTGTTTGAATGGTATGATCTATTCAGCAATAGAAACTTACCTCAACATTTGGGAGGAAACCAAGCGCAAGAGCTATAACTTATATTATTTAGAAGTCTTCTAGAGTTATAAAAGAGGAAATAGGAAATGGGGGTTAATTGAGAAAGGAATAAGGTGGACAATATAGAAGAAGATGAATATAAAAGAGACAAATAACTTTAAAGATTCCTATTATTTTATATACCTAACACATTATAACACACACATACACACTATGTTACTTTGCTGTCAATGCTCACCCAAAGATATATAGCTAATATTATTGCACTTGTTTACCTCTGAAACCTTGAAAGTTCTTAAGGTTGAAGAAGTTCTAAAGGTTCAAAGTACCATGTACTTTGAACACAGGATTTAGATGAGTCAGTCTAGATTTTAACAGAAGCCTCTCCCCAAGAGCAGGTTTTATAGTACCAGAAGGTGCTTTGGTTGGATGTTGTCAGAAGAGAAAAGCAATCAATAGTCTTACTCAGTTATGAAACCTATGAACCTCATCATAATACTACTAAAGGTGCAATATTGCTGCCACTCATAAACTAGCAGCAACAAAGAACTGCCTAATTGGACTTTAGGGAGATATCATGGCTGTTAGTGGAAAACCAATCAAGTGCCTAGGTATAGTAATGTAATGGATTTTAGAGGAAAACCTACTACCCACATTTTAGTAGATCAATATATTTCCTAACTGGATTTCAAATATTTATCTTCATTCCAGCTGTTAAGCACAGCTCTCACCACCAAACATCTCTTTACAACAGAGGGATCTCATTATAGAAAACCATAACAGGCTAGATGCATCTATACTACAACCCCTGCTTTTTAAGGCTCAGGAAACATTGCAAAAAATAGGGCAGAGTAATTATAAGAGCCAGATACCCAGGAACCTGTTGTGAGATGATTATATTGCTTTGTAATGACATAGAATCAATCCTATGATACATAAACAATATGGCTGCCTAAACAAGACCTAAACAATGACAAAAACAATGAACATGATAATGTGGTAAAAAGATTTTTTACTCTCAGGACCCCATGGATTGACAAATATATCAAGATATCTAGACAACTAATGACTTATGAGAAAGGAAGAACAGTCTGCCCCAGTGATAATCTCACTAAGTTATTTATACAATACTAAGTAGTCATCTCTAAAAACATACATACATACATCCCTGTATATACAGAGAGAAAGATAACACTAATGAACTCAGCAAGGTTGTAATTACATTTATGAACAAGTGTAATAAAAATAATAAAAGGGACCATAAATTTTAAGACAGAACAAGTGAGGGAAATTGGAGGGCTTAGAGGAAATGAAAGGAAGTAATCATGTAATTATATTTTACTTAAAAGGAAATACTTGAGAATCAAAAATTTAACTTGTTATTGAAATATCAGTCACTGTAAAGCACACTGATATTAATTATTCTTTACAATGGCAAAGAATGTATCCATGCTTCATTCATTCTCTACTTGTTGGTTACATTAGAAGATGTATTGCTTTTACCAGCACTCTGACTAATTATTTCTCAGTAAGAATTCCTTATAAAAACTTCCAGCCTTGGCTCTGTTGTCATTCAGATGTAAGTATGGCGATTCTGTTTTTGCTTAAACCTTGTTATCTAACGGTGGAGAAACACTTAAAGAAATGTTTAATGTACTTGGTCATCAGGGAAATTCAACCTCAAACCCATCAGAATGGATAAGATCACACATGCTATAGAAGCTGTGGAGAAAGAGGAACCCTATTGCTGGTAGGAACGTAAACTTGTACAGCCACTTTGGAAATCTATCTGGTGCTTTCTCAGAAAACTGTAAATAGCCTCATCTGAAGATGCAGCTATACCACTGTGGGAATATATCTGAAAGATGCTCAACATACAACAACTATGCTTTGAACAACTATGTTCAAAGCAGTTTTATTCGTAATAGCCAGGATCTGGAAAAACCTTAGATGTTTCTCAACCAAAGAATGGATACAGAAGTAGAAGTACATTTATGCAATGAAATACTACTAAGCAATTAAAAGCAAGGAAATCATAAAGTATGCAGGCAAATGGATGGATCATGCTGAATGAGTTAACCCAGAAACAGAAAGACATAAATAGTATATACTTACTTATAAGTGGATTAGCCATATATCATTGAATAAACATACTAAAATCTACAGAACTAAACAAACTAACAACAAGGAGGAGCCTAGGGAGGATACTTCATTCTCATTCAGAAGGGAAAACAAGATAGACACAGGAAGCAGTAGAAGAGGGAACAGGGTGGGGAGCCTACCACATATATCCTCTAAAAGACTACACCCAGCAGGGAGTCGAGGCAGATGCAGTGACTCACAGCCAAACTTTGGACAGAGCTCAGGGAGTCTTATGGAAAAATGGGATATAGAAGGAAGCAGAGGTGACAGGAACCACACAAGGAGACCAAAAAAATAAAAAAAGACTGGGCCCATAGAGTACTTCAGAGACTGATGCATCAAACAAAGGCAATGAATAGAGAGGACATAGACACCTGCTCAGATGTAGCCCTTAGACAGTTCAGTCTCAATGTGGGTTGCTGGTAAGGGGAGCAGAGACAGTCTCTGACATGAACTTGGTTACCTGTTCCTTTATCACTTCTTCCTGGTTGGGTCATCTACCCAGCCCACAGAGGATCTAGGCAGTCATGATGGGACTTGATAGGAAAGGGTCAGACAGTAAAGTAAGAGGACTTCCTTTATCAGTGGATTCAGGAAGAGGGATAAGGGAGAAAGAGGGAGGGAGAGTGGGACACAGAGGAGATGGGGAGGGAACTACAACTCGGATACAAAGTGAATAATTGTTTTAAAATGTGAAAGGTCACTCATGTATACTATCATATCATCAGCAAACAGAGATACTTTGAATTCTTCCTTTCCGAACTGAATCCCCTTGAGCTCCTTTAATTATCTTATTGCTCTAGCAAGGACTTCAAGAGCTATGTTGAACAGATATGGAGAGAATGGGCAGCCTTGCCATGTCCCTGATTTCAGTGGGACATCTAAGGTGCATCTTCAGATGAGGCTATTTACAGTGGGAAAATTTAATTTTCTCTCCATTGAGTTTGATGTTAGCTATAGGCTTGCTGTATATTGCCTTTACTATGTTTAGGTAAGTGCCTTGTATCCCTGATCTCTCCAGGACATAAATGAATGTTGGATTTTATCAAATTCTTCTTCAGCATCTAAGGAGAATACCATGTGTTTTTTTTTTCACTTTGTTTACATGGTAGATTACATTGATAGATTTCTGTATATTGAAACATCCTGGCATACCTGGGATGAAGCCTACTTTGTCATAGTGAATAACATCTTTGACATGTTTTTCAAATTGGTTTGCAAGTATTTTGTTGAGTATTTTTGCATCAATGTTCATAAGGGAGAGGGGTCTGAAATTCTCTTTCTTTGTTGGGTCTTTCTGAGGTTTAGGTATCAAGGTGACTATGGGATAATCATACTAAAATTTGTACACCTAAAGAAGCTAAGCAAGAAGGAGGACCTTAGGTATGATGCTGAATACTCATTCAGAAAGGCAAATGGGGCAGTCATTGGAAGAGAGAGAAAACAGAAAACAGGACAGGAACCTACAACAGAGGGCCTCTGCAAGAGGACCCTGCAGGGTATCAAAGCAGATGTTGAAATTCATAGTCAAACTCTGGACAGAGTGCAGGGAATCTTATGAAAGAAGGGGGAGATAGAAATACCTGGAAGAGACAGAAGCTCCACAAGGACAGCAACAGAAAATCTGGGCACAGATATCTTTCTGAGACTAATTCTCCAATCAAGGACTATGCATGGAGATAACCAAGAAGCCCTTCACAGATGTAGCCCATGGCAGTTCAGTATCCAAGTGGGTTCCCTAGGAACAGGGACTGTCTCTGACATGAGCTCAGTGGCTGCTCTTTGATCACCTCCCTCTGAGGGGGGAGCAGCCTTACCAGGCCACAGAGGAAGACAATGCAGCCAGTCCTGATGAGATCTGATAGGCTAGGGTCAGAGGGAAGGGGAGGAGGACAGCCCCAATCAGTGGGCTTGGGGAGGGACATGGGAGGAGATGAGGGAGTGTAGGGTTGGGAGGTGACAAGGGATGGGGCTACAGCTGGAATAAAAAGTGAATCAAGTGTAATTAATAGAAAAAAATTTTTAAAAAATGAAAAAAGTGAGAGGCTAGCGCTTTGTTTTGTTTACATTTGAAAGGGCATTTCATTTAAGGGAAAAATAAATTCAGAGTCCTACATCCTACATTGGACCTAGAAAGTGTGATTTCAGGGCTCAATGTCTCAAATGTTTTATAATAAATCTGAGAAATCTTACCATAATTAAATAACATATTTTAATCTTTTCATATTTTAAATAAAATGAATTTGTTAGTTTCTCTTTTTACCCAAACACAATAATTAATATGAATGTAATTGTCCACTCAAAAATCTGAATGAAAATAAAAATCATGAAGCACTCTCACAAGCAGTAATTAAATAAATGGTAATCATATCAATTGGTTTTGTTTCAATGTGTTAATCAATAATTATATTATTTCATCAGTATTTATTTAATACTTATTGCATATTAGGCAAGGAGTCAGACACCAAGTGTGCATTGATGAACAGTCTTGGCATTTGTTCTCAGACAGCTGTCCTATAATCAAAAATGATTTGTCCTAGAAACTATTTGGTATATTCACTGAAAGGGAGATTTCTCTATATCACATAACAATGATTAACAGGTACTGAAACTCTGGAATCATTTTGGTTTGATATTATTTTTCTGGTGTACCCACAATCAAAATGCTTATATTTGGTCAGTTCCTGTGGTGTATGCCTTCCAAAAGTAAACATTTTCTGAATTGTATATGTCACTTATTTCTTTTTAAGCAGAGAGATGACAAAGATAGTGAAAATTCTTCAAGGCATAATTAAAATTCATTGATTTTTTTTAAAATCTGCTTTCATGATTAAACTCACCCCTCAGCCTTTCTAATCTCAACTCTTCTCTCTTTTATTCAAAAATTCGGTAGACATTTAACACAAGCATTACATGCTGGGGTAGTACACATGCATAAACACACATGCTACACTATCTCAACCACATGGTAATATCTGTAACTCTGATTAGGTTGTTGTTTTATTTTGGGTTTTTGGTTTTGTTTTGTTTTTTGTTTATTTTGTATTAGATAGCTAGAGCTATCTAAAAATATGAAGCTTCAATTGGGACAAGCGCTCCCATCATACTGAAATATGGGCAAGCCTACATAACATTTTTAATTTATAATTGATGTGGAAGGGCTCAGCTTAATGTGATGAGATCATCCCTAAGCAGGTGAGCTTGACATATAAAAAGGCAAACCGAGCAAATGGAATAAACCAGTTGGCAACATTCATCTACCATCTCTGCTTCAGTTCCTGTCTCCATGTTACCACCTCCAAGTTCATGACTTTCCTCAGTGATGGATTATAAGCTGCATGATGAAATAAACCCTTTCTTTTTTAAATTGTTTTAAGTCATGGTGTTATGAAAGCAATAGAAAGAAACAACACATATCCTCTCCCAGGAAAAGCAGATGAATTGAAAGGTAAAGAATATGTATGTATATATATGAAAATGGTCTTAGAAATCTAATAATAAAATGAATTTGAACACAAAACTTAAAACATTATTTCATCTAATAAAATATATGTTAATGTGTTTATATACAAAATATTTTACTTAATTCATATGTATATTGTTTCATTTAAAAACAAAGAAAATTACTGCTTCCTTAGAAAAATGAAAATTTAAGTAGATAAAAATAACAACTAAAAACACAATATGAATTATAATTCTAAGCTCCAATGATTGTACATAGTTCTGTTAATTACAGAGTTTCCTCCTATGATCAGTGAAATTGATTAAAATCACTTGTAGACATGAGAATGCTCACACAATCAAATGCAAGTATGATACTTTAATTATCCACACCTGCAAACATTCAAAGAAAAATACTGACTTTTTCAAGTGTCAAAAAGTATAAAAATTGTATTCAGTCTAAAGTTTAAAATAAGTCTACCGAACTTCATTTTCTTATGAGACAAGGAAAAAATTTTCTAGTACAACTAAATAAGCTATTTTCCTTATAAATCCAGGTTTCATCTGTTTCTTTTTTATCCCTTTGATTTTATTTTTAAGGTTACCTTTGTAAAATTATGTTTCATTAAAGTCCATAAATATTCCACCGCTCAAGCAAAAATCCACAACTTCTTAGAATAGTATGTATCTTACTTATGGATTTATTGCTATGAAGAGACACTATGACCACAACAACTTTTATAAAGGAAAACATCTAGTTGGAGCTGGGTTACAGTTTCAGAGGTTAAGTCCATTATCATCACGGTGGGAAACTGGAGAAAGAGCTCAGGATTCTACATTTTCTCAGTCAGCAGCAGGGGGAGACTGTGACCACACTGGACATAACTGGAAAATATATAAACTCAAAAACTGCCCACACAATGACATTCTTTCTCAAAGAAGATCACACCTACTCCAACAAGGCCACAGTTCTGAATAGTGCCATTCCCTATGGACTAAACATTCAAACATATGAGCCTATGGGAGTTATATCTACTCAAACCAGCACATCCTACTCCCTGACCCATATAGGCATCTAGCCATATCATAGTTCAGAAATGCATTCATGCCCACTTCAAAGGACCCCATAGTCTGTAACAGTCTCAAACCTATTTTAAAGCCCAAAGTTTAAAGTCTCTTCTAAGATTCATGCAATGTGTTAACTATAATCTACTGTAAAATCACAACCAAAAAGGAGAGTACATTGTTCCTATACATAATGGCACAGGATATACTTTACCATTTCAAAAGAAAGAATAGTGTGGAAATACTAGACTAAAGCAAGACAAAATACCAGCAGAGCACACTCTAAACTCTTTTCCATATTTGGTGCAAAAGATGTACTTTAGATCTAGAACTCCTTTCAGCTTTGTGGATTGGAGCACACATCTTTCTCCTGGGCTGGTTCCACTCCCTGTTAGTAAGTCTCCTTGGCAGGCTTTCCATGGTTCTATCACCTCCAAAATTTTGGGGTCTTTAGAGAAATGCAGTCTTCACCTTCACAGTTTACACAACAGCCTCTCTGGGCCTACTCACAAGGACACCCCTGTCACACTTGGACTCAGCATCTTTTCCTAGTCAAAAAGGAAGATTCCGTAACCCCTTTCTTCTATAATGGACTCTAAAGCCAAAACCAGTTAAATGAAACTGCCAAGTTTTGTTGCTTGCTGGAGCTGGAACATAGCACCCTCATTCATTTATATCATCACACACTATTTTCAACAGTTTCTTTCTGTGCATAATCTTGGCTGTACTGCAACTACTCTGTAGAGCAAGCTGGTCCTGAACTTAGAGAGCCTCCTGCCTCTGCCTCTGCCTCTGCCTCTGCCTCTGCCTCTGCCTCTGCCTCTGCCTCTGCCTCTGCCTCTGCCTCTGCCTCTGCCTCTGCCT
>REGO01000259.1:1792629-1813434 GCA_010120015.1 Rhombomys opimus | reverse complement strand
CCCTCACTTTGGGAGACCAATTGGTTACTGAGCTACCACAGGCTACATCTGAGCAGAGGTTCTAGGTTATATCCATACATGGTCCTTGGTTGAATATCAGTCTCAGAAAAGACCCTGTGCCCAGATATAGTTGGTCCTTGTGGAGCTCCTATCCTTTCCCCATCTGACTAACCCCCCTTCTTTCTTATGATTCCCTGTACTCTGCCAAAGGTTTGGTCATGAGTCTTTGCAAAATGAGAAAACCCTTGAGCTGGAGAACTTGGAGAAAAGATCAGGAACCACAAAAGTAAGCATCACCAACAGAATACAAGAGATGGAAGAGAGAATCTCTGGAGCTTTACTTATCTTTTTAATTTTGGTCCCAAGAGAGTCTTTGCGATGGCTCACCTTTGTTCAACAATGAAAAATAGCAGACAGAATTTTCTATAATTAGTTTGTATTTCAGCTTATTTTGCTGTGTTTATTTTATTTTCAAAGCTTCACAGATTAAAATTTGAATTTTGTCTATATTTCCTTATGCAGATGACATCTGCCAAAATATATCTGGTGTCGACATTGACAAATCATGTTACAGAGATTTTTTAAATTTTTAATACTAATTATATATTATGAAGCATTTAAAGACATATAATATGTATGTTTTTGTTTTACTAGAAACATAAAAGAATAAAAGAAACATAGGAATAAAAATAAATTATTAACATTGATCACATAGTCATGTCAGAGCGAGAAATGAGAGAGGAAGAAATAAAACCAGAATCTTTAGATAAAAGTTTCTTACATAAACACTCTGTATTTTTGGTATGTGGAAAATATAAACAGAATTTAGAACTATCCAAACTATATAAAAAACTGATGATTCCAATCATATATTATAAATCAATGCAGATTTCCCACAACATATCTTCAATTTAATTCAATATCTTTGTGCTATACAAATATTTTTACATGTTTGTGCAGGAAAGACACAGCCAGTACTTTCCAATGTTTGATATCATGCAGGATGAAAAAGAAAGAATTTTGTAAGATGGGACTACAGTGTTTAATAATCAATGTAGAAAATGTAATTGATTCAAGAATTATTGTTTCCAGCTTCTGGCTATTACAAATAAGGCTGCTACAAACATGATTGAGCAAATGTCTTTATTGTGTACTTGAGACTCTTTTGGGTATATGCCCAGGAGTGGTATAGCTGGATCTTGAGGAAGCGCTATTCCTAGTCATTTGAGAAAGTGCCAGATTGCTTTCCAGAGTGGCTGTACAAGTTTACATTCCCATCAGCAGTGGAGGAGGTTTCATCTTTCTCCACAACTTCTCCAGCATGTGTTTTCTCTTGAGTTTTTGATCTTAGCCATTCTGATGTGTGTAAGGTGAAATCTTAGGGTCTTTTTGATTTTCATTTCCCTGATGGCTAATGAGGTTGAGCATTTCTTTAAGTGTTTCTCTGCCATTCGATATTCCTCTATTGAGAATTCTCTGTTTAGCTCTGTACATGGATGCACAAATTGTGGTATATCTACACAATGAAATATTACTCAGCGACTGACATTCAACCAAGGACCATGTATGGACATAACCTAGAACCTCCGCTCAGATGTAGCCTGTGGTAGCTCAGCAACCAATTGGTTTCCCAAAGTGAGGGGAACAAGGACTGTTTCTAACAGGAACTCAATGACTGGCTCTTTGGCCTCCCCACCCCCCAAGGGAGGAGCAGTCCTGTTAGGCCACAGAGGAGGGCTTTGCAGCCAGTCCTGAAGATACCTGATAAAACAGGATCAGATGAATGGGGAGGAGGTCCCCCCCATCAGTGGACTTGGAAAGGGGCACGGTGGTGATGAGGGAGGGAGGGAGGGACTGGGAGGAAATGAGGGATCGGGACACTACTGGGATACAGAGTTAATAAAATGTAACTGATAAGAAAAAAAATAAATTAAAAAAGAAATATTACTCAGCAATAAAAAACAAAGAAATCATGAAATTTGCAGGTAAATGGTGGGATCTGGAAAGGATCATCCTGAATGAGCTATCGCAGAAGCCGAAAGATGCACATGGTATATACTCACTCATATAAACATGTAATATAGGATAAACCTACTAAAATCTATACACCTAAAGAAACTAATCAAGAGGGAGAACTCTTGCTAAAATGCTTAATCCAGCATGGCAAAGAGGATGGTCATCAGAAGAAGGAGAAAAGAGGGAACAAGTCAGGATCCTGACACAGAGGACCTCTGAAAGGCTCTGCCCTTGATGCAGATGCTGAGACTTATGGGCAAACTTTGGGCAGAGTGCAGGGAATCTTATGAAAGAAGTGGGAAATAGTAAGATCTGGAGAGGACAGAAACTCCACAAGGAGAGCAACAGAACCAAAAAATTTGAGCAAAGGGGTCTTTCCTGAGACTGAGACTCCAACCAAGGACTATCCATGGAGATAACCTAAGAGCCCTGCACAGATGTAGCCCATGGCAGTTCAGTATCCAAGTGGGTTCCATTGTAATAGGAACAGGGACTGTCTCTGACATGAACTGATTGGCCTGCTCTTTAATTACCTCCTCCTGAGGGGGAAGCAGCATTACCACGGAAAAAGACACTGCAGCCACTCCTGATGAGACCTATTTGACTAGGATCAGAAGGAAGGAAAATAAGACATCCCCTATCAGTGGACTTGGGGAGGTGCATGCATGCAGAGAGTGGAGGAAGGGAGGGATTGGGATGGGAGGAGGGAGGGAACCAAAGGAGGGATACAAAGTGAATAAAGTACAATTAATAAAGAAATAAAAAGAATTTTTCTGTCCTGTAGGCAGAATACTCTTGAAAAGATCAGAGGAAATTCAGCAATCAAAAAGCTTTTTGCAGGCCTCTTCTCCTCATGAAATACTCATAAACTTCAGGGCTGAAGACCAAAAGCTTCCTTACTACAGTAGACAACAGTGTCACTGTGCGACTTTTCCTGAAATGATGTAAACATCTGCTTACCTCAGCTAGAGTGCAAATGATATTTCATCAATGTCCAAAATGGTGATTCAGTGAGTTTATTGGGGATTACAGTTTGTTACAGTTTTTTTTTTGTTAAGTAGTTTCTTCCATAATGTTTTTAACTTCAATATTTGAAAAACTGTTTGCAAGTACATTGTATTTCATCATTTCCACCTGTTTCTGCCTTTCCAACTCTCTCTTTCTTTCTCTCTCTCTCACACACAAACACACAACTTAGTGTTCCCTTATTGTATATATGTTTAGTGCTGACTATTTAGGATTGGATAACCTGTCAGGAGGCTTGTGTGTGGAAATAACTTAATCCCTTTTCCCTCAGCAGTAATTGGTTGCCTTTAACTAAGCAAGGCCTAAGATATTGTAAAAAAATTTCCCCATTTATGTTGGCATGTTTACTGGTGGGATGTTGTACAGGTCTTGTGCAGAGGACTGTACTGCCGAGAGTTGTATATGTCATTTGTAGATGATACTGTTTTTAGAGTGATCATCCTGATCCTCTGGCTATCACAATTCCATGCTGGCCTCATAGATTCTGCTGTAATTTTTGTGTTGTTGATGTCCCAGCTGGGACTGGACACTCCACAGCCACTTATTCTCTATAATTTGACAAGTTTTAGCCTCCAACTGATATAAAGGAATCTTCCTTAATCAAGGGTGATGGCATAAAGTTCTGTCCAGAATACAATTTGAAGCTTTATTAATTTAGGAAATTAGCAGCAGTATATTCTCTTTAGAGTCTATAACCTCTCCAGCCATGGGTCTTGACTGTGTTTATATACCAAGCATGAGTCTCCTTCTAATTTTGAGCAGACATTAAGTCAAGTTAGATAGCTATTTGTTACCCTGAGTCATAAATGCCCCCATTGTACTGATGATATTTCCATGGACTACTCTTTTTCTCTTTCTCTGTCTCTCTCTCTCTAGCTTAACAAATGGATAGGACTCTTGGTCATGTCTCTTGTCATCTTGCATTGCCATGAAAGTTTTCCTATAGAAGTCTGGATAACTCAAAGGCAGTTATGTCAGCACCAGAACCACTACAGCCTGGATAAATGTTCTGGAATGATGTATTCCTGTAGCTGCCTACAAATAACAGAGGATACTCCAAAGTCAGGCAGGTGAGTCTCCTCTTTCTAGCAGTACTTTCTGCTTAGATAACTTTCAGAACAGGTATTGTGAATCACATACATTTTGTCTTTCAGAGACTAGTAAGAATTGTCTACTTCCTGAGTCTCCTAGATTTCCCTCTTTCCTTCTAATCAGTATGAAACTGCAACAGAATAGGTTTTTCCCATATTTGTGCCAAACTGAGGGAGTGCCATGTTCTTTGCTGTGTAAAACAGAGAAACCTATTTTACAATATAAAGGCCAGGCAAAACTAAAGAGGTAATAATCAAATTAAGACATACTTTAAGATAATACACATGCATACATTATAAACCTGGGAGTCTCTGCCTTTCAAAGTAGTTGTATACAGACCTTTATTTCTGGAATTATTGGAATAGACAGGTAGCAAATTATTTAAAGAAGAGGCAAATTTCAAGTGCTATAATGAGAAATCTCTAAGCTGCTCACAACTCAGTTTGAGGTATTGGCCTTTCATTACATTAAATTAACTCATTAAGTGAAAAAGAGCCACATACTAGTTGTAGCAAATTACAAGGCAAAAAATGGAGCAACAGCACAGGCTTTAAAGTATTCACAAATATAAGTGTAAAGCAAGAATAGTAAGTTCAATTCACTATTTCTTCAATGATCAAAGCTAATAAGGGAGTTTAACTGATGCTGATAAATAATGAGTACGGTTATATATTATTTTTGCAACTTAAGTCATGTCCTATACAGTGATCAGCTGGAACAATGCTAAAACAACTCATTCTAAAGTTAACTGTCCCGATCTTGGTTAGTCCCAAATGGTACAGTTCTGACTATATGATCTAGGAAGAGGGGAATCCTACATGTTTTTCACCAACCACCAAGTACTGTAGTACTGGGGGAAGGGATTTGCACTTTACCCTGGGAAAAATTACATTTATTTATTGTGTATGTTTTCAGGCAGTAGGGTACCTGTCCACTCCAGCCATCTGAAAGAAGTATTCCTACATTTTTTTTTTTTACAACTACATGATTGATCTATCAATCACGTGAAAGAACTGCAGAAAATTTGTGTAAAAGCTATGAACTAGCCCTCTGGCTGTTTGGTGAGAAGTGTTTGATGTCTTCTTTTTCAAAACAACACAGAGTTGATTTCAGTGGATAAAAATGAATTCTGTTATTATGGGTGAAATAACGGTAATATTTTCACTATTTTATTAAAATTCAGGATGTGCTAAAGATATTGTAGATAAGATGATTGATTAGCTCTGTGATTGAAAACACATACTCATTAGAAGGAATACAAACCACACATACTGTGAAAATGACTGAATTACTAACATTTAAAGTTTTAGGTGGTTTAAAACCTGAAAGTATTCAGGATGGTTTCTTTTTCATATATTTTATGGAAATCAATATTGTCATAATAAGGTCATTTTTTTAAACTACAAAATGTATAATGTAAGTGAGACTAAAGGCTATTCTGAAACCATACTCTAATACTGAGTTCATGATATTGTGAAATCTAAACTCAATGAATTCAACATTTTCTACAAATTCTGGGTAGTAACTTGTGTTGATATCTAGATAGATAGATAGATAGATAGATAGATAGATAGATAGATAGATAGATAGATAGAATCAGGGTAGTACACACTTGCACAAAGTCATTTGTAAAAATGTTTTCCTCTTTTAATGTAATTTTGTATGTCACACCACAAAATATCAGAATATGGCTCGTGTTTCAAAACAGTCTATCATGGCAGGACAGTCAATACAGCAGTAACTTGAAGCAGCTGGCCATCTTACATCCACCATGAGACGAACAAAGAAATAAATGCATGCATGCTGATGCCCAGCTTGCTTCTTCCTGGATCCTCTACCCAGAGAATGTCCCTGCCCTTAAATAAGGTGAACTTTCCCATATTCATGAACCTACACAAGATAACACCCCACAGTTATGTTCAGAGGCCCTCAGCTGATTCTAGAGTCTATTCCTTTTCATGTGTGTTCTGGAGATTAGATCCTAGGTCCTTATATTTTTAGAGCAAATGATCTTACCCACTGAGCCATATCTCAGTACTAAGATCATAATTTAAAAATACAAGAAAGTAAATGTACCACAATTTCTGTATGCATTCCTCAGTTGAGAGACATCTGGGTTGTTTCCAGATTCTGACTATTATGAATAAAGGTGCTACAACTATGGTTGAGCAAATGTCCTTGTTGTATACTTGAGCAGTTTGGATATATGCCTAAGGGTGATATAGCTGGGTCATGAGTTAGCACTATTCCTAATTGTCTCAAAAAGCACCAGATTGATTTCCAAAGTGGCTGTACAAGTTTACATTCACACCAGCAATGGAGGAGGGTTCACCTTTTCCACATCCTCTACAACAGATGTTGTCAGTGGACTTGGGGAGGGGCATGGGAGGAGATGAGAGGAGGGTGAGATTGGGAGAGGCTGATAGAGGGGGTTACAACTGGGATATAAAGTGAACAAATTGAAATAAATAAATAAAAATTAAGTTTAAAAAGCACAAGAAAGTGAAAACAAAACTTTTGTTTTTGGCACTGGTGAAAAGGAAATGTTTCAATAGTGACTGGTAAATATGTACTAAGAGCTTGCCATATCAGCGCACCTTTCCACTGTGATAGACCAGTGTCCCAAATAAAGTCTGTTTTTTTTTCTTTTTTAATTTTAATTTAATTTTATTTTTAATTACATTTTATTTACTTTGTATCCCCCCCTCTAGTTCCCTCCCTCCTCCCTTCCCAATCCGACCCTTCCTCCCCCTTTTCCACACATGCTCTTCTCCAAATCCACTGGTAGGGGAGGGTTTCTTTTTCTTCCTTCTGATCCTAGTCTGTTAGGTCTCATCAGGAGTGGCTGCATTGTCTTCCTCTGTGGCCTGGTAAGGCTGCTCCTCCCTCAGAGGGAGGTGATCAAAGAGCAGGCCAATCAGTTCCTGTCAGAAGCAGTCCCTGTTCCCTTTACTATGTAACCCACTTGGACACTGAACTGCCTTGGGCTACATCTGTGCAGGGGTCTTAGGTTATCTCCATGCATGGTACTTGGTTGGAGGATGAGTCTCAGGAAAGACCCCTGTGCTCAAAGTTTTGGGTTCTGTTGTTCTCCTTGTGTAGCTCCTGTCTTCTCCATATCTTACTGTTTCCCACTTCTTTTCTAAGGTTCCCTGCATTCTGCCCAAAGTTTGGCCATAAGTCTCAACATCTGCTTTGATAGTCTGCAGGGCAGAGTATTTCAGAGGCCCTCTGTGGCAGGTTCCTAACTTGTTTCCTGTTTTCCTCTTTCTTCTTCTGATGTCCATTTTCTTTGCCCTTTGGGATGGGGATTGAGCATTTTAGCCAGAGTCCTCCTTCCAGATTAGTTTCTTTAGATGTACAGATTTTAGTAGGTTTATCCTATATTATATGTCTATATGAGTGAGTATATACCATGTGTGTCTTTCTCTTTCTAGGATAGCTCACTCAGGATGATCCTTTCTACTTCCCATCATTTACCTGAAAATTTCATGATTTCCTTGTTTTCAATTGCTGAGTAATATTCCATTGTGTAGATGTACCACAATTTCTGTATCCATTCTTCAGTTGAGGGGCATCTGGGCTGTTTCCAGCTTCTGGCTATTACAAGTAAAGCTGCTACAAACATGGTTGAACAAATGTCTTTAAGTCTGTTTTTTGTAAGTTTCTTTTGTCAGGTACTTTGTAACAGCAATAAGTAAGTAACAAATACACCATCTATTTTATTTCTGATATGCATAACAATTTGAGAATGACCAGTATTCATATTGTTTCTACCTCAATACAATAATTATGCCTCACTTCACACTGAAGAAATAGAAATTACAAAAATAATTCTACATTTTTAGATTGTATTTTTGAATAGACCATTCTCATTTATTCAGAGATGTTATGGAATATGTGTACCAGTTATTAAAGGATATAATAATTGATAAAGAGAATTTGCTATGAAGTTACAAATTTATAAATATATTTATTAAAATAGTTTAACTCTCCTATAGCAAATTGTGTAAAAGTTAACATTTCTATTCTAGTCACAAAATCAAGTTACATGTTTTTCACTTTCATAAAATTTATTTATATTTTTTAAAATTACAGTTTATTCATTTTGTATCTCTCCGTAGCCACTTCCCTCATCCCCTCCCAATCACACCCTCCTTCCCTCAACTCCTCCCATGCCCCTTTCCAAACCCACTGATAGGGGAGGACCTCCCTGCCTTCCATCTGACCCTAGCTTATCAGGTTTCATCATGAATGGTTGCATTGTTTTCCTATGTAGCCTGGTAAGGCTGCTCCCCCATATACATGGTCCTTGGTTGGAGTATCAGTCTCAGAAAAGACCCCTATGCTCAGAAATTTTTGATATGTTGCTCTCCTTGTAAAGCTCTTTTTCTCATCCAGGTCTTCCTATTTTCCCCTTCTTTCATAAGATTCCCTATACTCTGCCCAAAGTCTGGCTAACAGTCTCAGCATCTGTTTTGATAACCTGCTGGATAGAGTCTTCCAGAGGCCCTCTGTAATATGCTCCTGTCCTGTTCCCTGTTCTCTCCCTCTTTCAATGTCTTCAAATGTCCTTTGCCTTTCTGCAGGAAGATTGATCATCTTACACAGGGGCTTGCTTCTTGCCTAGCTTCTATAAGTGTACAGATTTTAATAAATTTGTCCTATATTATGTGTATAATATCCAGTTATAAGTGAGTATATACCATATGTATCTTTCTGCTTTCAGGTTATCGCACTCAGCATGATCTTTTCTAGATCCCACCATTTGCCTGTAAATTTCATGATTTTCTTGTTTTTAATTGCTGAGTAGTCTTCCATTGTGTAAATGTACCACAATTTCTCTATCCATTCCTCAGTTGTCAGACATCTGGGTTGTTTCCAGATTTTGGCTATAACAAATAAAGCTGCTACAAACATAGTTGAGCAAGTGTTCTTGATGTATACTTGAGCAAGCTTTGATATTTGCATCGGAGAGCTATAGCTGAATCTTGAAGAAGCACAATTCCTAGTTGTCTGAGGAAGCACCATATTCATTTCCAAAGTGGTTGTACAAATTTACATTCCCACCAGCAGTGGAAGAGGGCTCCTCTTTCTCTACATCCTCTCCAGCATGGGATGAGTGGAGGGAAGGGAAACTGTGGTTGAGATATGTTGAAAGCAAACAAAAATAATAGAAGTGTGGGGTTGAGAAGATGTTTCATTCAGTACAATGATTTTCCCTGTAAGCTAGGTCCTGAGATTTGAAGATTACCATTCATATAAAAAATGTCTTCAAATACCAAGGCCACTGTAAACTGTACTTACTGATCACTTTGCATATATTACTCTTGCAGGACTTTAATTCTGCAAGCTTTTGCATATCATAAAATTTCAAATACATAGCTGCACATATTTTTGTCTTCAATATGTAGGACATTAAGTATACTAAAATCAGATTAAAATATTTCCTTAAAAAGTATTAATTTAAAAGACCAAATATATCTGGGCACAGGGTCTTTTCTGAAACTGACATTCAACCAAGGACCATGTATGGATATAACCTAGAACCTCTGCTCAGATGTAGCCTGTGGTAGCTCAGTAACCAATTGTTCTCCCAAAGTGAGGGGAACAAGGACTATTTCTAACAGGAACTCAATGAAGATACCTGATAAAACAGGATCAGATGAATGGGGGGAGGGCCCCCTCTATCAGTGGACTTTGAAAGAGGCACAGTGGTGATGAGGGAGGGAGGGAGGACCTGGGAGGGAATGAGGGTTTGGGACATGGCTGGGATACAGAATTAATAAAATGTAACTGATAAAAATTAAAAAAAAAAAGACAACTCATTGGCACAACAACTCCTGTGCCAATGAGTTCCAGGCTCTTCCTCACTTGAATTTTTGATCTTAGCCATTCTGATGGGTGTAAGGTGAAATCCCATGGTCATTTTGAATTGCATTTCCTTAATGACTAGGGATGTTGAGCATTTCTTTAAGTGTTTTTCTGCTATTCTATATTCCTCTGCAGAGAATTCCCTTTTTAGCGCTTTACCTGTTTTTTTAATTGTGTTACTTGTGGTTTGTTTGTTTGTTTGTTTTGCTTTTTAACTTCTTTAGTTCATTATATATTCTGGATATTAGCCCTCTGTCAGATATACGGTTGGCAAAGATCCTTTCTCAATATGTAGGCTTTTGTTTTGTTCTGAAGACAGTGTTCTTTGCTTTACAGAAGCATGTGGTTTTCAGTTTCATGTGGTTCCATTTCTTGATTGTTGATCCTAGAACCTGTTTTTGGTGTTCTTTTCAGGAAGTTGTCTCCTGTGCCAATGATGTCAAGGCTCTTTCCCAATTCTTCTAATAGATTTAGCGTGTCAGGTTTTATATTGAGGTCTTTGATCCATTTGGACTTTAGTTTTGTCCAGGGTGATAAATATGGATCTATTTGCATTTTTCTACATGTAGACATCTAGCACCATTTGTTGAAGATACTGGCTTTTTTTCACTGTGTATTTTTGGCTTCTTTGTTAAATATCATGTATCCATAGGTGTGTGGGTTTATTTCAGGGTCTTCTATTCAATTGAATTGATTCTGTTTCTATGCCATACCATGCAGTTTTTATTTCTATTGCTTTATAGTACAGCTTGAGATCAGGGATGGAGATACCTCCAGACAATCTGTTGTTGTACAGGATTGTTTTAGCAATTCTGGTTTTTTTGTTTGTTTGTTTGTTTTGTTTTTTTGTTTTTTGTTTTTTGTTTTTCCATGTGAAATTGAGAATTGTTCTTTCAAGGTCTGTAAGAATTGTGTTGTATTATCACCCTGCATGAAACTAAAGTCCAAGTGGATCAAAGACTTCAACATAAAAGCAAACACACTTAAAATGTTATAAGATAAAAAGATAAAATAAGACTAGGCACAAACCCTCATACCAAGGCTAGGTGAAGTAGCCCAGTAGTAGGGAAAGGGCCCCAATATCAGACAAAAGAGTCAGAGACACACGGACTCTCAGTATCTCGTAAAAATATCAAGCTAACAATCATAACATGCTGAAGACTTCTGTAGACCACATAGTCCAGATGATTTGCCACTTCAGTTTCTGTGAGCCTCTTTGAGCCCTAATAAGTTGGTCTGTGATCTCCTTGAACCCTCAGACTCTGATATTTCTTCCTCTCCTTCTTCCATGGGGTTCCTTAAGCTACAAGGGGAGAGATCCAATGATGGGACTCTGTCTCTGTCTTTCGCCAAATGTTATTTGGCTATCTCTGCATCTGTTACAATCAGGTGTCACTGGTAACCTCTTTGATGATGGCTGGGCTAGGCACTGATGTATGTGTATATAAAAATATCATTAGGAATCATTTTATTGATTTTGTTTTTCTATTATATGTCTTCATGCTATCCAGCCTCCAGTTGCTGGTCATTAAAGCAGTGTCAGGCATGGGCTCCCTCTCTTGCTTTGGGCCTTAAATTAGACCCATCATTGGCTAGCCACTCCCATATGTTCTGTACCTTCACTGCCCAAGTACATCTTGCAGGCACAATAGACCATAAGTCAAAGCTTTTGTGCCAGGGTCAGTGTCCTAGTCCTATCTCTGGGAAACTTGCCTGGTTATAAAGGGTATGTGGTTAAGGCTCACAATCTTCCATTAGGAGGAGTCCTCCCTAGGGTCACCCTCATAGAATCCTGAGATGTTCTACTGGATGAGGTTTCCACATTGACACCCAGAATGCCCTGTAATTCCAGTTGCCAGAACCCTTCACCCTTTCACTGCCTGATTGCCCCTGTTTCCATCCCCACAACTTCCATTCTACCCACAAATTCTATTCTATTTCTCTTTCCCAGGGAGATGCATGCATTTCCTTACAGCCTTCCTTGTTGCTTAGGCTGTCTGGGTCTGTGGATTGTAGCATGAACATCAATGACTTAATAGATAATGATCACTTTATAAGTGAATACATGCTGTGTTTGTTTTTCCGTGCCTGAGGGATATCTATCAAGAAAATTATCCATTTCTTTCAAATTTTCTAATTGTGTGGAGTACTTGTTTTTAAAGTATGACTTAATGATTCTTTAAACTTCTTCAGTGGCTCTTAAGTCCCATTTTTCATTTCTGAGTTTGTTAATTTGGAACTTCACTCTTTGTCATTCAATACGTTTAGATAATTGTTTGTCTATCTTGCTGATTTTCTAAAAAAAAAAAAAACAACAACAACTCTGTTTCATTGATCCTTTGTATTGTTCTTTGTTTCTATTTTACAGATTTCAGCTTTGGGTTTGATTATTGCCAGCTATATATTCCTCTTTGGAGTGTCTGCTTCTTATTTTCCCCCCTAGGGCATTTAGGTGTGCCATTAAGTTGCTAGTATGAGATCTTTCCACTTTTTTATGAAGCCACTTAGTGCTATGAACTTTCCTTTGAGTACTGCTTTTATTGTGTTCCATATGTTTGGGTATGTTTTGACTTTATTTTCATTGAATTTCAGGAATTATTTAATTAATTTCTTTATTTCTGCCTTGATCCAGTAGTCATTCAGTAGAAATTTATTCAGTTTCCTTGACTTTGTAACCTTTCTGTTGTTTTGTTGTTGTTGTTGTTGTTGATATCCAGCGTTAATCCCTGGTGGTATGAGAGAATGCAGAGGGTTATTCCAATTTACTTTTATCAGAATTTTGTGTGTCCGAGAATGTGGTAAATTGTGGAGATAATTTCGAGAGGTGCTGAATAGAAAATATGTTCTTTCTTGGTTGGGTGAAATGTTCTGTAGATACTGGTTAAGCCCGTTAGACTTATAATATCTCTTGGTTCTAGTGTTTCTCTATTTTGTTTATGTATGAGTGACTTGTGTGCTTTTGAGAGTTGGGTACTGAAGTCTCCTTCTATCAATATATGAGGGTCAATGTGTGATTTAAAGCTTTAGTAATGTTTCTTGTACAAATGTGGCACCCTTGCATTTAGAGCATAGTTGCTAAAAATTTAAATATCATCTTGGTGGAGTTTTCATTTGATGAGTATGATCTGTCCTTCCATCTTCTTGATTGATTTTGGTTCGAAGTCTACATTTTTTAGCTATTTGAATAGCTACACCAGCTTGTTTTTCAGTCTATTGCTTGAAACTAAACACCAAAAATATTAATGTTTTTTTGGCCCCTTATTCTGACGTAATGATTATTTTTGATGTAGAGGCATATTTCTTGTGTGCAACAGAGATGGAACCCTTTTTTTACATCCATTTTTTAAGTCTGTATCTTTTCATCAATGGACATTATGCCCATTGATATTGAAATATATCAATGACCGATGAATATTTATTTCTTTTTTTGTTTTAGCTGTTGCTACTGATATTGTAGGGGTGTGTGTGTGTGTGTGCGTGTGTGCGTGTGTGTATATGCATGCATGTGTGTGTGTTTTTGTGTGTGCTTCTCTTTTTTAAGTTTTGATGGTTTGAAATTATTTATTTAGAGTTAACCTTCTTATTTTGGAGTTTTTCTAGATTCATGGATTGATATTGTCTGAATTTGATTTTATCATGGGATATTTCATTTTTTCCTCCTATGGTGATTGAAAGTTTTCTTGGGTATGGTGGTCTAGGCTGGTATCTGTTGTCTCTTTGAGTCTTCAGGTCATCTTTTCAGGTCCTTTTTAGCTTTTATAGTCTTCATTTAGATATAGGGTGTAATCCAATATGTCTGCCTTTATATGTTACTTACTATATTTCCCTTGCAGCTTTTAATACTATTTCTTTGTTCTGAATGTGTGTTTTGGTGATTATGTGGTAAAGGGAGTTTCCTTCTGGTTAATTCTATTTGGTGTTCTGTAAGCTTCTTGTACTTTCATAGGCATCTTTTTTAAAGGAAAAAATTCTTCTGATTTGTTGAAAACATTTTCTGAGTTTTTCATTTGGGACTCTCCTTATTCTATTCATTATTGTTTTCATAGTATCTCAACTTTCCTGGATGTATTGTGTCAAGAAATTTCAGTTTTAACATTTCTGGTGTTTAGTTCATTTATTGTATCTTCAATGCCTGAGATTATCTCTTTTATCTTTCCTATTCTGTTGGTGATGGTCACATTTGTAATTTTTTTCTAGAATTCTCCCTTTTGTGTTTTATTTATTGTATATATTTCTATTTTCAGATCTTGAACAGTTTCATTTGTTTTTTTTTTTTCAACTGGTTTTATTCCTGGTTTTTATTAAGGAAGTTATTATTCAATTTCAGTTTGTTGTTTGTCTTTTCCTTGATTTCTTTAAGAGGTTACTCTTTTCTGCTTTAAAGACCTCAATCATCATAAAAAAGTTAGTCTTTTAAAGGTCTTTTAAAGTTCCTTAAGGTATTTTCCTTGTGCTTCTGCTATGTTAGAATAGTTAGGTATTGCTGTAGTAGTATAGATGGGTTCTGATTGTGATGTATTGCCTTGTCTGTGTTTTTACACAGGCCTCCATGCATTTGGCATTGGGGTGATTGTAAGTCAGGGGGCCCATTTCTGAGTTTGTCTTTGTTGGATGGTTGTTTTGTTTTTTGGTTTCAGTTTCCTTACTGGTCTTCTGATCAGTGTGGCCTGTTGTCAACCAGGAGGTCACCACTCAAGCTGGTGGCTGGAGTTCTGATAACCTTAATAATCTATGATTGAGCTTGAGTTCTTCACCCAAGCTGGGCCTGGGATAAGATGATTAGTCTAGGACTGGAGTTAGGGGAGATGGGCACCATGAGAGAAGAGAGTGTTGTTGAGCAGCTGGGAAGCCTACCTGGACTTCTGGAAATTTGCATGGTCTATGGTAGAGCAGGGAGTCTCCATATTTTTATTTTTTATTCAATTCACCCAATTTTCTTCTGTGGCTCCAATGCACCCCTACCTTCTCTTCATCTGATCTCATATGTATAAGATCCTCAGTGGATTTGTGAGAAATTAAAGAATTAAGTATCATTTTAATGCCAAAATGTAATTTGATTACATTTACAAAAGTTATTTTTTCCCACATGAGTGCTTAATCCTAATTATGTAGTACTAAAACAGATTCAAACGATTCTGGGTTTTTCTAAGTTATAGGTTTTTTTGGTTTGTTTTTCAGCTTTGCTACAGTTTTATTTTGAAAACTATTAAATACAAAGCCATATAAATAATGCTGAGTTACAGAAATAATTATAATTTGTCTATCATCTATTAATTTACTTATAGATACAGATGTGGAATATTGATATGGATAGAGTAAAGTGACCAATCAAACAAATTTTTAGATACGGAATACCCTTAATTAGTTGGATTTGACACACATACGTAATTGAAAATAATGAATAAGACTTTGTAATTTTTATCAGGATCTTGCAAATAATATGTCATTTACAGTTGTATTTGTAAACTCAGCAATCCATAAGGCGATGCTACATGGAAGACACTCTTATTTCTACATGCAGATTGATAAGTTCCAACACTGAGTTATTTTGTGAAACAAATGCCAGTTTCCTGTAATAATTTGTTCAATGATTCATTTCTTATGTAAAAAGGATAGTGTTCTCTAGTTCCTAAGCAGGCATTAGCCTAGTTATTTTGGTAAAGATGTTTTAAATGTGGCTAATGTGGTGTGCAATCAACTGATTCTGAGCAGAGAAAGCTATACTTAATAATTAAGATGTGGAGCTCCACAAGGAAAGCAACAGAACCAAAAAATCTGGACCCAAGGGTCATTTCTGAGACTGCTACTCCAACCAAGGACCATGCATGGAGAGGACATAGACCCCCTTACTCAGTTGCAGCCCATGGCAGTTCAGTCTCCAAGTTGGTTCCCTAGTAAGGGGAACACGGGTTGTATCTGACATGAAGACAGTGGCTGGCTCTTTGATCACCTCCCTCTGAGGCAAGGGCAGTCTTACCAGCCCACAGAGGAAGACCATACAGCCAGTCCTATGAGACCTGATATGCTAGGATCAGATACTATGATATACAAACAAAAAAACAATAAGCAAACCAAAACAAAACAAGTAAAAAGCAAAAGAATGCCCCAATAAATCAGTATAAGACAAAAAAATAAATAAATAAAATAAATCTATTGAAATACCATTGAATTAATTTTGTTTTGGCCACCTGCTGAGACACGTAAGTTTGGTTATTTTATCTGTGAAATGAAACTTCCTACTGTAGAATCTTCTTCATTTATATACATATAAAAGAAGACTCTGTAAAAAGAGTCATAACTAGTTGCCACTAAGTAATTGACACTTTTTAAAGCTCCTCAAATTTCTATTCTTTACATGGGAATCCTACTGTGATTTTCATAAATATCTTAAGATTATTCTGGATATTCATTTAAATATAAAAGGTAGTATTGTGCTGGTATGAATGATTTTCTATGCTGGTTCTTGGGAATAGATTCACCTGTAGAACACTGGTGGGAATCAGTTGTTTAGCACACCTAAACTGGGGAGGTCCTGAAGTTTTCTCTTTCTTTCCTTTCTTCTTTCTTCCTTCCTTCTTTCTTTCTTTCTTTCTTTCTTTTTTATTTCCTCCTTTTTTCTTATTTAACTCTGGCTGAGGTGGCATTACCAGGTCACAGAGAAAGATGATGCAGCCAGTCCTGATGAGAGCTGATAGGCTAGGGTCAGATAGAAGGTGAGGAGGACCTCCCCTATCAGTGGACTATGGGAAGGACATATGGGAGGGAAATGAGGGAGGGAGGAGATGTGGGAAGGGGCTGCAGCTGGGATGCAAATAAATAAATTATAATAAATAATAATAATAAAACAAATTGGATCAAAAGAAAACTTAAATATACACATGAAATGACGAAACAATATTAAAATCTACCTTTTGACATACAAAATGATATGCATTTTGAAAGAACTATATGAGAACAAGAAAGGATTAGTGCTGAGTGAAGTACTGAGATGGTGATAGAGAGTCAACTGAAGAATGGATGCAAAAATTGTGGTACATCTAGACAATGGAATATTACTCAGCAATGAAAAATAAGGAAATCATAAAATTTGCAGGTAAATGGTAGGGCCTGGAAAGGATCATCCTTAGTGAGCTGTCCCAGAAGCAGTAAGAATATAAGTATATACACACAGTATATACTTACTCATATAGACATATAACATAGGACAAACCTACTAAAATCTGTACATATAAAGAAAATTACCAAAGCTGAATCAGGACCAGGTAAATCAATTAAATAGTCCTATATCCCCCAAGGAATTAGAAGCAGTAATCGAAAGTCTCCCATCCAAAAAAAGCCCAGGACCAGATGGCTTCAGCGCAGAATTCTACCAGACCTTCCAAGAAGAGCTGACTCCAATTTTCTTCAAACTATTCCACAAAATAGAAATAGAAGGAACATTACCAAAACTCATTCTATGAAGCCACAGTCACCTTGGTACCTAAACCTCACAAAGACCCAACAAAAAAAGAAAATTTCAGGCCAATCTCCCTTATGAACATTGATGCAAAAACACTCAACAAAATACTTGCAAACCCAACACAAGAACACATCAAAGACATCCAATATGACCAAATAGGCTTCATTCCAGGTATGTAGGGGTGGTTCAATATACAGAAATCCATCAATGTGATCCACCATATTAACAAATTGAAAGAAAAAAAAAAACACATGATAATCTCCCTAGATGATGAAAAAGCATTTGACAAAATCCAACATCCATTCATGTTTAAATTATTAGAGAGATCAGGGATACAAGACACATATCTAAACATATACAGCAAGTGTATAGCCAACATCAAACTGAATGGAGAGAAACTTAAAGTAATTCCACTGAAATCAGGGACAAGGCTGCCCACTCTATCCATTTCTCTTAAACATAGTTCGGGAAGTCCTTGCTAAAGCAATAAGACAGGTTAAGGAGATCAAGGGATAAAAATTGGGAAGGAAGAAGTCAAATTATCACAATTTGCAGATGATATGATTGTATACATGAGTGACCCAAAAAATTCCACCAGGGAACTCCTACAGCTGATAAAGACCTTCAGCAAAGTGGCTGTATACAAACTTAACTCAAAAAATCTTTAGCCCTCCTGTATACAAAAGACAATAGGGCTGAGAAAGAAATTAGGGAAACAACACCCTTCAAAACAGCACAAATGACATAAAGTACCTTGGTGTAACCCTAACCAAG
Source organism: Rhombomys opimus (assembly GCA_010120015.1). NCBI lineage: Eukaryota > Metazoa > Chordata > Mammalia > Rodentia > Muridae > Rhombomys > Rhombomys opimus. The sequence goes on along the minus strand of REGO01000259.1, from coordinate 1,795,193 downwards.
CAAGTCAAAATTGTGAAAATTGTGAAAAAAAACTTTCAAGTCTCTGAAGAAAGAATTAAAAGAAAATGTCAGAAGGTGGAAAGATCTCCCAAACTCATGGCTTGGTAGGATTAACATAGAGAAAATGGCCATCTTACCAAAAGCAATCTACAGATTCAATGCAATTCCCATCAAATTACCAATAGAACTTTTTACAGACATTGAAAGAAAAAATCTCAACTTCATATGGAATAACAAGAAACCCAGAATTGCTAAAACAATCCTCTACTATAAGATATACTATATAAGATCTTCTGGAGATATCTTCATCCCTGATCTTAAGCTGTCCTTTAGAGCAACAGTTATAAAAAAAAAAAAAAAAAACTGCATGGTACTGGAATAGAAACAAAATGGTGGATCAATGGAACCAAAGAGAAGACCCAGAAATAAACCCACATACTTATGGACTCCTGATCTGTGACAAAGATGCCAAAACGACATAATGGAAAAGAGATAGCATCTTCAACAAATGGTGCTGGTTTAACTGGATGTCTACATGTAGAAAAATGCAAATAGATCCATACATATCACCCTCTACAAAACTGAAGTCCAAGTGGATCAAAGACCTCAACATAAAACCAGACACATTAAATTAAAGTGACCCTGAGATTTCACCTTACACCCATCAGAATGGCCAAGATGAAAAACTCAAGTGACAACACTTGCTGGAGAGGTTGTTGAGAAAGGGGTACACTCCTCCACTGGCGGTGGGAATGTAAACTTGTACAACCACTCTGGAAATCAATTTGGCACTTTCTCAGACAACTAGGAATAGCGCTTCCTCAAGATCCAACCATACCACTCCTAAGCATATATCCAAAAGTGGCCCAAGTACACAATAAGGACATTTGCTCAACCATGTTTGTAGCAGCTTTATTCATATTAGCCAGAAGCTGGAAACAGCCCAGATGCCCCTCAACTGAAGAATGGATGCAGAAATTGTGGTACATCTAGACAATGGAATATTACTCAGCAATTAAAAATAAGGAAATCATGAAATTTGCAGGTAAATGGTGGGACCTGGAAAGGATCATCCTGAGTGAGCTGTCCCAGAAGCAGAAAGACACACACAGTATATGCTCACTCATATAGACATATAACATAGGATAAACCTACTAAAATCTGTACATCTAAAGAAACTAATTAAGAGAGAGGACCCTGACTAAAATGCTCAATCCTCATCTGAAAGGCAAAGAGGATGGACATAAGAATAAGACATAAGAAGAAGAAAACAGAAAACAACCTAGAAACCTGCCAGAGAGGGCCTCTGAAATACTCTGCCCTGCAGACTATGAAAGCAGATGTTCAGATATGGGCAACTGTTGGGCAGAGTGCATGGAATCTTATGTAAGAAGTGGGAAATAGTAAGATCTGGAGAGCAGGAACCCCACAAGGAGAGCAACAGAACCAGAAAATTTGAACACAGGGGTCTTCCCAGAGACTTATACTCCAACCAAGTACCAGGCATGGAGGTAAACTAGAACCCCAGAACATGTAGCCCATGGCATTTCAGTGTCCAAGTGGGTTCCATAGTAATGGGGACAGGGACTGCCTCTGACATAATCTGATTGGCTTGCTCTTTGATCACCTCCACCTGAGGGGGGAGCAGCATTACCAGGCCACAGAAGGAGACAATGCAGCCACACCTGATGTGATCTGATAGACCAGGATCAGAAGGAAAGAGAAGACCTCCCTTATCAGCGGACTTGGGGAGTGGTATTCGTGAAGAAGGCGGAGAGGGGTATGACTGGGAGGGGAGGAGGGAGGGGCTTATGGGGAATACAAAGTGAATAAAGTGTAATTAATAAAATAAAATAAAATTGGGAAGCCAAGATGGCGGCGCCGGGAGAGCACCTTGTATAAGAAGCAGGACAGCACTCTCCTTGCAGCGACCAGGAGACTGAACTCTGTTCCCAGAAACCACAGTGGTAGTGTTTCCCAGGTGAGGGGAGGCTTCCATGGCCTGGGAATCGGTCGGGTCCACTCTCGGCTGCCCAGCCAGAACCCCGAGGAGTTCCTGGGTGACACGGACTTTGGGTCTCCGAGCTGGTGCCTTAAGCCTGCCTGTCCCCATCAGTTCCCCAGGCTGATCCCTGGGCACAAGGGCGCCTGAGGCTGGGAGTCCCAGTCACCGGGGGACCCCACGGGGAAGCAAGGTTGTGGGTCTGATCGCGGGTCACCTACTCTTTACCCGGAAGGTCTCTAGGACGGCGGTTGCCCGCCGCCACCACAGCTGAGCTCCTGTGGCCCAAACAGGGAGCACAGAGTGATTGGAAACTCAGCTCCCGCAGACTAGCAGGTAGGCGCACGCTCCGCCAACCCAGAGGCCTGCTTTGTACCAACTACTCCTTACCGACAGAACTGTGTGCCCCAAGACACTAGAGCAGTACTCACCCGCCACAAATTACCTCTTGGGTTCTGGGGCACAGAGCCCCAACCTCAGACCTACAAAAGACCGGGAACCCTGAGATCAACCCCCAGATACTGCTCCAAGGGGCAACCAGTTATCCCTAACAATACCGACC
>REGO01000259.1:1725547-1761883 GCA_010120015.1 Rhombomys opimus | reverse complement strand
TTCCCCATTTTTTAATTGGATTACTTGGTTTGCTGCTTTTCAGCTTCTTTAGTTCTTTGTATATACTGGATATTAGTCCTCTGTCAGATAAAGGGTTAGTGAAGATTCTTTCCCAATCTGTAGGCAGTCGTTTCACTTTGATCACGGTATCTTTAATGAAACTTCTATAATTCTATGGTTTTTGTATTAGTACATTTAAATATTTGTGTAAACCTGTGTTTCCAAAGATGATTGAAAAGTGTAATATGATTAGTGCTAATTGTCATCTTGATATTCACCTGGGAGATGAGTCTCTGGGCATGCCTCTGAGATTATCTTTATTAGATTTATTTGAAGTGAAAAGCCTCTCAACCCAGGAGTGGGACCACTTTCTCGTCACAGATCACGGACTTTATAAAATGGGTAGAGTGAACTGAGCACTGACATCCACTACTCTCTGGAAATAGTGGATGCAGCAGCCTCAAACTCCTGACTTCCCTGCTGTGATGAACTGCAACTGGAAAAGTAAGACAAAAGGTACCCTTCCTTCTCAATGTTAATTTTTCTTCACAGTGCTTTATCACAACAGAAAAAGTGACTAAAGCATCCATGTATGACAAAGAGGAAGCAGCAGGTGAGACTATTTCTTCTTAATACTGAGATGCAAAACAGTCATTCCAATGTGATTTTTTTCTAGAAGAAAATATTAAATAGCTGAAGTCACTAATTGAAATGATGATACATGCAGATGTAATAAACATAAATATAAAATAACTATTAAAGGCAGTATCTAGAATGTGTAGATGCTTACAGTATAGGATTGCTAGAGGAAAACACCAGACTAGATGTGTACACACAATGTCACCTGACAGAGAGTGAGTCATAACTAAGGACCTTATTTGTGGAGATAGAACATATGACATAGTAGCTAAAGGGTTGCTGTCCAGGTCACTGTGTGGAGCAGTTAAGAGAAAGTACACAGTTGTGGATGCACTCCACATACCAAGCTGACACACTAACTGTGTTTTCTCTAGCTAGTTATTTCTGGGTTTTTTTCGACCTGAATATTAATTTCTTTTTATTATTTCTTCTGTGACCACTAAATAATTTGGTTTTATCCTTATCTAGTTTTTCCATGTATTTATTTCTATTTTTTATAATTATTCACTTTGTATCCCAGCTGTAGCCCCATCCTTAGTCTCTCCACAGTCTCACTCTCCCTCCCTCTTTCCCACCAAGCCCCTCCCCTAGTCCACTGATAGAGGTGAAGGTTGCAGGTAAATGGGTAGAACTAGAAAAGATCATCCTGAGTGAGGTAACCCAGAAACAGAAGACACACATGGTATATATTCACTTATAAGTGGATATTAGACATATAATACAGAAATAACATACTAAAATCAATAGTCATAAAAATGCTAAACAACAAAGGACCCTAAGAAAGAAGCTTAATTCAGAAGGGCAAACATGATAGATGTTAGAAGTAGAAAAAGACAGGCAACAGGACAGGAGCCTTTCACAGAGGGCCTCTAAAAGCCTCTACCCAGCAAGGTGTTGAAGCAGATGCTATGACTTATAGCTAAACTTTGGGCAGAGTGTAGGGAATCTTATAGAAGAAAGAGAGAAAGACCTGAAGGGACTGGAGCTCCACAAGGAGAACAACAGAGCCAAAATCTTTGGGCCACGTGGGCCTGCAGAGACTGATGAATCAACCAAGGACTGTGCATGAAAAGGACCTAGACTCCCTGCTCATATGTAGCCCATTGGCAGCTCAGTGTCCAAGTGTGTTCTTTAGTAAGGGGAACAGACACTTTCTCTGACATGAACTCAGTGGCTGGCTCTTTGCTCACCTCCCCCTGAGCTGGGGAGCAGCATTACTAGGCCACAGAGGAAGACAATGCAGTCAGTCCTGATGAGACTTGTTAGGCTAGAGTCAGATAGAAGGAGAGGAGGATCTCCTGGTTTTTAATAGGTGAGTAGTATTCCATTGTGTAAATGTGCCACAATTTTTTCTGTATCCATTCTTTTGAGGGACATCTGGGTTGTTTCCAGATTCTGGCTATTACAAATAAAGCTGATATGAACATACCAACGCTAGTATGCTGTTCTTTGATCACCTCCCTCTGGTGAAATGGCCTTCCTAGGCCACAAAGAAAGAAAATCGAGACAGTCCTAATGAAGCCTGATAGGCTAGGGTCAGATAGTAGGTTAGGAGGATTTCCCTTGTCATTGGGTGAGGGGAGGGAAGTAGTAGTAGAAAAAGGAGGGAGAGTAGGACCGGGAGGAGATGAGGGAGGGGTCTACAGCCTTCATTCAAAGAGAATAAATTGCAATAATAATAATAATAATAATAAATTTTAAAAATAAAATTAGGAGAGAAGATATAAACAGAGTTTCTAAAACCCGTGACTCTGATAATTTCTGCTTAATGAATCTTTTATTTAAATGTAGTATATGATATCATTCTAAATAAACAATAATTTAAAATATAAATAAAAAGATGTAAATTATCAGTTATTGGTCCAGAGTCATGCCAGCCTGCCTGGTACTATGATTTCCATCTCATGATGGTCAAGAATTCATCCTGTTAAAGTGTAGGCCTGAGGTAAACTTTCTAGCAAATAATAATTTGAATAATACCCAAAGAACAGAGAAGTCTGGAAGTCTATAGTTGTTGAATATTTTATTGCCTTTTAATACACACACACACACACACACACACACACAGAGAGAGAGAGAGAGAGAGAGAGAGAGAGAGAGAGAGAGAGAGACTGCCCTGGTAAAACTAAATTTTCATGTGCAAGTAGTTATCAATATGAGAAAGCTGTTGGGTTAGGGATGGGGCATGTGTCCACTTCTCCTTTCACCTCTAAGGCCTCATCTGGTACTGATTTTGGCAATGTCAGTCTCTGTATATATTTCTGTCACTCACGTTGATTAAGAGTATCTTGTTTTCTTGATGTCCTTCATATCATTATGTGTAAGTTTGAATGTTTTAAAGACTCATTCTCTGCAAAATATATTTTGTTTATATGTATTTGTTCCCATATTCAGCAAGAAGCTTGCTTCTCTGATGATGGCTAAGCAAGGCAATGATCTATGAATACAGTGAAATGTAATTAGGAGTCACTTTATTGCTAAGAGTTTTGCTTGTTTGTTTTGTTTTGATTTATGCTTTCCTGCTTTATTTTTGTTTGTTTAGAACAGTAGTATTTGGTTATACGCTAGGTTCCTGAGTAACCTAGTCTCAGGTTCTTGGTTACCCAATCAGTGTCACGTAGTGGGTACATCTATCTCATAGATCAGTCCTTACATCAAGTCAGATATTGGATGGTTACTTCCGCAACCTTTGTGCTACTACTGCCCTAGGATATCTTGGGAAAGAACATCATTGCATTTAAAGCGTTAGTGGCTGTGGTAGTGTTTATATTTGTGCTTTGGTAGTATATAGAGTGCCTTCCAGTATCAAAAATGCAGGCACATAGGGGTGAAGGCTCTATATAGCCACAAGCTCACCTTCTCCATGTTCAGTGAGCTGTATAGGTGTTGACTGCAGCAGTGGTGACTTTCTATAAGTGTGTTGATAGCAACCTATAGTTTTCACAAAAGGTGGTGTTGTTTAGTAATTCCTATGAGACCGCTTTGGCCAACAACTTAATTAGGTATAATCCAATCCTGGTCCTCAAAGTTACATTTGGTGAAATAATATGGACTTTTGAGGCTGTGTCTCTCCCATTATTTGATGATTTAATTTAGAAACTTTTCTAAGTATATGTTTCAGGAAACTTCAGCTGTATAAGATTTCCATATTAACCCTGAAATTACCCCTAGTTTTAGTTGTTTTTCCTTTCATTCTCTTCTTCTCTCCCCCTAGGTTCTCCCATTACAGCCTCCAATTTTTCTATAGTTATCAATATTTTCTTTTCCTGAGGATATCTACCTACCCTCCTAACCATGTCCACCCTCATCTCTTACTCTATATCTACTTTCTGTTATTCTATGGACAATAGCTTGGTTATCAATGATTGAATAGCTAATATCCACAGGTAAACAATCACATACTATATTTTCTTCCCAAGTCTGTGTTACCTCACTCAATATGTTATTTTCTGTTTCCATTCTTTTAACTAAAAATTTTATAACCTCGATTTTTAACAGCAACATTAATACTACATTTTTTCTATTTCTGACTTTAAGTCTTTATTCTTTATGTATTTTTATATTAATACAGTTTATTTACTTTTTTATTCCATTTGTAGTCCCCTCCCTCGTTCCCTCCCAATCCCATCTTCCCTTCCTCATCTCCTCCCATGGCCCTTTCCAAGTCCACTGATAGGAGAGGTCCTATCAGTCAGAAGGGTTTCCATCTGACCCTAGCCTATAAGGTTTCATCAGGACTGGTTACATTGTCTTCTTCTGTGGCCTGGCAAGATCAAATATCCAGCTGACATGAGTTCATGTCAGGGACAGTCCCTGTTCCCCTTACTAGGAAACCTACTTGGACAGTGAGCTGCCATGGGCTACATCTGAGCAGGGATTCTAGGTTATATCCATGAATGGTCCTTGACTGGAGTATCAGTCTCACAAAATACCGTGTGCCCAGATTTTTGGTTCTGTTGCTCTACTTGTGGAGCTTCTGTCCCCTCCAGGTCTTCCTATCTCCCCCTTCTTTCATAGGATAAACATACTAAAATCTGTACACCTAAAGAAGCTAAGCAAGAAGGAGGACCCTGGTTAAGATGATCAATACTCAGAAAGACAAATGGGGTGGGCATTAGAAGAAGTTGAAAATAAGAAACAGGACAGGAGACTACCACAGAGGGCCTCTAAAAGACTACCCAGCAGTGTATCAAAGCAGATGCTGAGACTCATAACCAAACTTTGGGCAGAGTGAAGGGAATTTTAATACTACATTTTGTCACTGTATCACATTTTCTTAAACCACTTTCCTGTCGTGGGACATTTAGGTTGTTTTCAATTTTAGTTTCATGAGATCCAGTTTATTAAGTGGTGGACTTAGTGCCAGAATTAATGGTTTAGAAAGTTTAGAAAGTTTTTTTTTTCTGAAGACAGAAAAAAGTAAAAAAAAACAAACCAAAAAAAATTTTTTTCAATTTTTTCAAATTTATATCCCCTTGATCTGCTTCAGTTGTCTTATTGCTCTAAGATTCCAATTATTATACTGAATTTATATGAATTTATTGAGAGAGTGGGTAACCTAGACTTGTTCTTGATTATACCAGAATTCTTTTTTATTTTTTATTTTATTTTTCTTTATTAATTACACTTTACTCACTTTGCATCCCCCCCTTGGTTCCTTCCCTCCTCCCGTCCCAATCCCTCCCTTCTTCCACCCTCTGCATGCATGCCCTTCCCCAAGTCCAGAATTCTTTTGAATTTTTCTCCATTTAAATTAATATTCCCTATGAGATTGACATAATCTGCCTTTATTAGATTGGGATGTGTTCATTATATCTCTAATCTCTTCCAGACATTTTTGTTTTGTTTTTATTTAACTTTTAATTGATTCTCTGTGAGGTTCATATCATGTACCACAATCCCACTCATCTCCCTGTCACCTCATAAATGCTCTGATTCCTTAAAACTTTCCTGCCAAAAGAAAAATTTAAAAGACACACAAATAAATAAACAACAACAACAAAACTAAGCATAGAAAGCATCTTGTCATGGAAGCTAGAGTGTGTCACAGTCTATCCCACAGTAGTTCTGTCCATACATCTTTACTTGCAAATGTTCACTGCAATTAGTCATTAGTCTGGTTCAAGGTCTCTCTCTGGCTTTTGTTAAATCATCAGTATTGTTTCCTCACTGGGATTCCTCCCTGTTATCTTGTTGTTGACGTGTGTCATGGAGATCCTACAGCTTTGGAAGAGTACAACCGGCCCTTTCATGTGCTGTACCATTTTATAGATGGTGTAGATTCTGGAGTGAGCCAACTCAAAGCCCTGAACCTGGGCCTGGGTGATAGCTGAGCTGCTTATCCTGCTTACATTCCTTTATCTGTACCACCAGAGAAAGCTCTCTAGCACTGCTCCATCTAGGCTCTCTAAGGCCACTGCATGAGGCAGGGCAAGCTCTCCTGCCCTTAGACCATGGGGAGTGGCTCATCATGCTTTTGCCATCAGGGCCAGTTCAACTGTGTTGCCTTGATGAGATGGTGTCTCCAGGACTTTTACCATGAAGGGTAGTTAGAGTTTTGAAATGTCTCAATTGCATTTAAAGAGAGGATCATGCCATTTTTGCTTTTTAATTTCTTTATATGATTGATTTACATATGTTGAGCCATCCATGAATCTCTTAGATGAAGCCTCCTTAATTATAGTGTATTATGTTTTTCAATCTAATCTTCTTGGATTAGATTAGGGAGTATTTTATTGAGAATTTTTGGATCTATAAAAAATGGTCTGTAATTTTCTTTGCTGGTTTTTATGTGGTTTATCTGTGAGAATAATTGTGGCTTTGTAAAAAGAATTGTGCAGTGTTCATTCTGTTTCTGTTTTGTGTCGTAATTGTATAGTATTGACATTAAGTCAACTTTGACAACCTGGTAGAATAAATCCCTTCCTGAACTTTTCTTGGTTGCAAGATTTTGAATTACTACTTCTATTTCAGTAGGGGTGACATGTATGTTTAAATTACTTATCTGATCTTGATTTAACTTTTATAAATAATACATAAAGACAGTTATCTACTTCTTTTAGATTTTCAAATTTGGTGAGGTACAAAATTTTAAATTACGTCATGATTCTCTGGATTTTTGGGGGTGTCTATAGTTATTTCTCCTTTTATCATTTCTAGTTTTGTTACTTTGATTATATTTCCATCATTTTGTTATTTTGGATAAGGGTTTGTCAATCTTATTGACTTTCTCAAAGAACTAACTGTTCATTTCTTTTACTGCTAGAGCAGTGGTTTTCAACCTGTGAGTTATGACCCCTACTAGGGTCAAATGACCATTTCACAAGGGTCACCTAAGCCCACAAAAGAGACACATATTTACATTGCAATTAATAACAGTAGAAAATTTTCAGTTATGAAGTAGAAACAAAAATAGCTTTTTTGGTTGAGGGTCACCACAACATGAGGAACTGTATTAAAGGGATGTAGCAGTAGGAAGGTTGAGAACCACTGTTCTAATGCTTTCAGATATGCTGTTAAATTTCTAGTATGAGATCTCTCCATTTTTTAGTTTTAGTATTTAGTCCTATTCTTTTATTGTGTCCCAGAAGTTTGTATATACAGTATATTCACTTTCATTTAATTCCAGAAAGTCTTTAATTTCTTTATTAATTTCTTTCTTGACCTATTTCTATTCAATAGTTATTTGTTCAGTTTTCATGAATTTCTGTTGTTATTTTTGTTGTTGATATCCTGCTTTAATCCATTGTGGACTGTAGAGATGTGAGCTGATATTTTAAATTTTTTTCCTTTTTTATTATTATAATTTTTTACAATGTATTCAATTTGGATTCTGGCTGTGGAGTCCTCCTCCATCTCCTCCCAACCTCACTCTCCCTTCCTCTCTTCCCCCTATGCTCCTTCCCTAATCCACTGAGGGGGGGGGTCCTCTTCCTTTTCTATTTGACCCTAGTCTATCAGGTCTCATCAGGACAAATTGTATTGTCTTCTTCTGTGCCCTGGCAAGGCTGCACCCTCCCCATGGGGAGGTGATCAAAGAACCTGTCCCTGAGTTTATGCCATAGAAAGCCTCTGCTCCCCTTACTATGTACCCCACTTGCATATTAAGTTTATGGGTTACATCTGATCCAGTTTTTTAAGTTCTCTCCATGCATTGTCCTTCAATTGTTTTTTTTTCTCTCTCTCTCTCTTTTTTAATCTGTTGAGACTTGTTTTGTGTTTGAGTATGTGGTGAGTTTTGGAGAAAGTTTTATGAGGTGTTGAGAAGATGGAATATTCTTTATTGTTTAATAAAATGTTCTGTTAACGTTTGTTGTGTCCATTAGGTTTACGATGTCAGTTAGCACCATCATTACTCTATTTAGTTTTCCTCTGGATGACCTGTATATTAGGTATGTTTAGTAGTCTCCACTACCACTGTGTGAGAATCAATGTGTAATTTAAACTGTAGTAATGTTTCTTTTATGAACTTGTGTACCATTGTATTTGGTGCATAGAAATTAATGATCACAATGTATTCTTAGATTTTTCCTTCCTTTTCCTGTCAAGTCCATTTAGCGTTCTGTCATTTCTTGTATCTTGGTAGACATCTCCTTCTTTTATTAAGGTAAATTTTCTCCTATGATTTTTTGTTTTTGTTGAAAATATTTCCTATGACTTTACCCTTTCCTCCATCCCTAGTGTTCTTAGATTTTTTTTCCCATAGTGTTCCAGAGTTCCAGAGTTTGAATGTATTTTGTTAGGGTTTTGTTTTTCATCCTTTGTTTTTCAGATTCAATATTTTCTTTGGCTCCAGTATCTATTTTCTATTATGTTTTCAATATCTGAGATTTGCTTTTCCATCTCTTGTATTCTGTTAGTGAGACTTGCCTCTGAGGACTTTTTCAAGTTCCTAAATTTTCATCTCCAGACTTCTCTCCATTTGGGTTTTCATTATTGATTCTGTTTGCACTTTCAGGTATTGAAATGCTTTATTCATTTCTTTTCATAGTTTGTTTTCATGGATTTAATAATTTTCTTTTATTTATCATATCCATATTTTAAGGTCTTCTTTTGCTTCATCTATGTTGCAGAGTCATATGTATTCAGAGTCTGCTGTGGTAAGGTTGCTGTACTGTCGTTTGGACATAATGTCCTTGCTGTTATTCATTGTGTTTGGTGCCCATGGCTAGAAGATTGTGATTGGGAAGATTGGAATTTTAACATTTGATACGCTCTTGTCTTTGTTGGGTGGGTATTTTGTTCCTTAGTTTCTACTGTACTCTCTTTTTCTTAAAAGAGTGTAGTGGATGTGTGTTGCATTGTAGAAAAAAAAATCTTCCAGAATACTAATAAGTGTAGCCACTGGAGGTTCAACGTAAAATGTATTTCTAGCTATTAAGAGTTGACACTTAGGAATGTGGATGGGCTTAAAGTCAGGAGAGTAGCTTAGGGGAGCCACAGAAAGTAGGGTTTTCTGCCAGATATTTTAGTCACTGGAGAATGAGGGCTGAGTGTAAAAAGAGGTCACAAAAGGTATCCTTTTATAGACCTGGAGATGAGACTGGTGTTGCAGGATATTTGATCCTATCCTGATCCCCACAATTGTGAACTGTAAAAGCCTGTTTCTTTGGTGTGGTTGAACCTTATCACACATCTTTAATCTAAGAACTTTCTGTTTATTGTAAATAGGTGCTTATGGTGTGGTTCACCCAGCCTTTGCACACACATTTTATCTAAAAGCTTTTTGTATATGGAGTTTAAAAACATGAATACTAGGTTGAGAGGTGGAGCTATAAACCAGCTGATAGAGAATAAAGAGTAGAAGGGACTTTTGAGTTGAGGAGTATTAAAGACATTGTGGAGAAGAAAGGATGATTAGCTGAAACTTTGGCTTTAGCTTCAGCTCTTCAGCTCCCTGTCTTTTTGTGCTTTGAAGTAGCAAGCCTTGGGATTTTTTGGCCTGTTGCTCCTGGGCTGTCAACTGAGATAGTGAGCCTTTTGGGATTTCCATTCAGACCTGAGCTGAGAAGGAATATTAGCTGGTTACTTTCTCTGCCTCTCTGAGCTAGCAGGTTTTCACCCCAGCATCTATCTCCTTAGTCTTTATTGATAAAATAAAAAAAAAGTTGTTGTATTCCATCAAACAACAGACTGGAAATGGGATGTGGACAACAGTAGGGAAGGGAGATCTGAAGCTTACCTACCTCTCTGTCATACTTTCTTTTCTGGAAGGCTTGGCTAGTGAGTTCCTAGAGAAGGCCTGGTGGGTTTGGGGACTAGAATTACAGGATGAGATGGGAGGCAGTTTGGAGGAGAAGATCTGTGTGATCTGATGGAGATAGGGGCAAACAGTAGGGTAAAGAGATGGCAAGCTATAGAGCTAGGGGTGAGACTTCCTTTAGGCATGGATTTGAAAAGAAGAGGGAGAAGTGACTCTCTTTAGTTAGGCTATGTGTTTTCCTGGTAAAAGGATTGGACTCACTGCCAGCTGCTATTACTACTTTGTTTCTGCCAGAGTTTTCAGAGCTGCAAAACTGCAGTCTTTCATAGGCCATTAAAGGCCACTGCACCCTTCCTATATCCATTCTGAAGCTGTCTATCTGCTCCTGTCCTTTCCTGCATATGAGATTCCCTGTATGAGAACTCTGCCTTAATGCTGATAAAGCCCTGGTACCAGGCACTGAGGTTCTCAGGTTTAGCTGGGATAAGCTCACGACCTGCTGTGCTATTAGGTTGACGAACCAATAGCATCATGGTCCATTCCCATTTCCCCTTTGTCATTCTGAAGTTTTATCTCCTTTGTAAATCTTAAAAGTAATTCTTGTAAACTGCACTAAATCCACCTGAAGCCACGTCTCAGGTCAATTTGATCCCAGATAAGTACTGCACTTATTGCCTATCTCAGAGGGTGGGATTTCTCCCTTTTCCCTGGTTTTGGAACTTCCCTTCACTGGCTACTTCATTGCAACCTCCTACATGCAACAACAGCTGGATTGGTGAGTTCCCCTCATTGGCCAGGCACTGGATTGGTGAATTCCCCTCTTTGATCAGCATAAATGCCTCTTCTGGTGGGGAAAGCTTGAGCATTGAGCATCTGGCAACTTCCTACTACCTTTTGAGACGGAGGGACCCACACAACCACCGTCTTTACTGGCTATGGTTGACCCTTTTTGCTGACCTCCATTTAGGACTTCCTCTTTCCCTTGGGTGAGATTTATTTTTCTCTCTACATGCACAATTTCCCCCCTCCTGCCCGTACACAAAAATCCTAGTGCTAGGTAAACTGTGTCTCCTATGGAGAGCTGTGCACTTGGTCTCTGGCCAACACTGACAAGTTGTTGAATCAGGTAGGATCATAATCTACTGAGACAAACCTTGCCTTTGGGACACCTCTGGCAGGTCACTGACTCCTACCATCCCAGTGGGAATAGTCTATTCGTCCATTCCTCCAGATTCTCCTCTGGGATATCTTCTGGAGAATTTCAGATTTCTTTTTATTTCTTTTTTATTTTTTATTCTTTATTAATTATACTTTATTCACTTTTTTTGTTTGTTTGTTTTTATTATTAGTTACATTTTGTTAACTCTGTATCCCAGCTGTATCCTGCTCCCTCATTCCCTCCCGAATCCCACCCTCTCTCCCTCATCTCCTCCCTACTCCTTTCCAAGTCCACTGATTGGGGAGGACCTCCTCCCCTTTCATCTGACCCTGTTTTATCAGGTATCAGATTTCTACACCTACTACCCACTTCAAGGGCCTCTAAGCTTACACACTTCTGTAACCAAACTTGACCTCAATTTCCTTAGATGACAGATCCAAAGCAAAGCCATTTCAATTACTGCCAGTGATTGGGTAAATGGAGGTTCCCTCAGGTAAATGGAGGTTACCATATTCAAGTCTCTTTCATCCAAACTTTCCACCTCTGTTCATGCTCCCAAAGTTTTAAATGTACACCTAAAAGTTTTCTCCATAACCTACTTAACTTTATCTTCTCCCTATATACATATTTCAGTATCCTGCCAGACAGAGATGTTTTCTTTATCTACAACAGCACCAAAGCAGCTACCATAAGTGTTCCGGTCTGACCTCATAGACTTTCATAAAGCTGGACTTGCACTTTCCCTCCCAGCCATGGATGTTCTTACAGACCCTGGACAGCATCAAAACAGCCTGTTCTTCCTGGACTTGGCGAGCATTTCAGCTTTTTTACCTCCCTACAGGGCCCCTAGTGTCAGCAGGAAGTAGTCAGAAGAGAATCTATGCCCAATATTCACTTATTATTAACAAAAGGCTGGAATGGTGTGCTTTAGGCCCAGGAAAAATAGCTACAGGTTCTCCCAGCATTCCTCAGTCCCTATCTGCTGACTTGCTGTGGCTGTCAACTCTACCAGCAACCCTCTACCCTGAACTTTTCAGGGCAGGGACTTCCCCTCTTGACCACGTAATCTGGCCATTTTGTTGCTATTATTTTTTCTTAACCAAAAGCTGCTTCTAGTGAACCTAAATTTATATACTTTAACTTACCTTACATGAGAAGCAGCTCAAGTTCTTCATTTTTTTTTAATTGTAGAAAAAGGGAGGAATGTTGTATTTAGGCAGCCTGCTTCTGAATTGCCTAGCAATCTATGATGCCCTCATGTATTGCCAGCCAGGTAGCCATACTTGGCAGGCGTGGTTACCTTGCTCCTTAAAAGGACTAACCTGCCACTTTGTCTCTCTCTTGGCTCTTGCCCTCTCCTTTCTTGCCCTCTCCCTCTCTTCTCTGTTAGGGAACCCTCCTCTATCGCCCCTTTCATGCCTCACTCTCTCCTTCTCTCTCTCTCTCTGTTCATCTCTATCTAATAAACCTCTTTCATATAAAATCTGTGTGCATCATCATCATTTATTTGGTCCTAACACAGGAAATTTCTGCTATTGTTGGAAGTTGGGATAATTGGATGAGACTGGGGCTTAAACTTGAAAGAATGGGAGACAGTGGAATATCTGTAGTTAGCTTATCTGCTTCCTTATCTGGAGTGATCTGTGATTTCTTAGAGAATTCCTGCTAGAGTTGGGAGCTGGGATAAAGCAAAGAGTGGGGAGGAGAAGATATGTGTGATCTACAGAAAATGGGGGTGGGGGGACAAAGAAGGCCACAGTAGGTTTTCTGCTTCCGAGCCAGGAATGAGATTGGGGGGCTGGATTTTCAGGAGTGGTGAATATTAGCCTACCTGCTTCACTGGGTAGATTGCATGTTTTGTAATATATGTACACAGATAGCTCCTTACTCAGAGATCAAAGTATTATCCTTGATATTACTACAGATATTGAATCCTCTTAGTATACTTTAAAAGTATAGGTACAAATTATATTCCACTTTTTAAGTGTAACTTTTTTTTTAAACTTCATTACAAATATATGCATTTTTTTGGGTCAGGCAAAAGTGCATTCTTGCTATTTTTTGGTTGGTTTGCTTTGTTTTGTTTTATTTTCTTCTATAATGGTGAAACGAAGAGTAACAAAACCAACAAAACTTAACACAAAGAATTTTGTTGTGATTAGTTCCCCAGGGTGAAGTCAGAAAATTTCATTTCGTATCCTAAATTGACCATCTACCCACCCAGATGGTAGAAGTTATGATTTTCAGTTTATTCCCCAATTTTGTAACATCTGAACAACTGATAATTCTTCCAGAATCACTTTTGTAAATTTATAATGTATAGTTTTGTGTATTTGAATACTTGGTCCCAGTTGTTGGCTTTCTGGAGAGGATTCCGTCTAGAAATCCTAGAGGAAATATGTCACCAGGTTGGAAGAGCTTTGTAATTTCACAAGGATTGTTTCATTTTTTATGTCCTTTCTGTTATTTCTGTTTATCATTTGAGATGTGAGTTTTCAATTGCTTCTCTAACATGCCTACCTCATCGATACATGTTGTCATGTTCCTATCTTGATGGTGATTGATTCTCATCCATCTAAAGCTACAATTTCCAAATAACTCATTCTTTTACAGCTTGCCTTGTTCACTCTATTTTAGCATAGCAATAAGTAAATGACTACTAAGACTGAGAAGGGTATTTAAAATAGATGTTTTAATTGTAAATATTAAAATATATATTTTCTTTCTATATTTGTATGAGCACATGAATGCACTCACAAACACACACATACATACACACATATATTTTGGTAAAAATGCAGTAATGATATAATTGGCCTTATTTTTAAAGAAATTAATGTTTTCCCATCATTATAAATTTTCACCATAGTTTATATGGGAAAGAATCAAAACATGCTTATAACTTTTCTATAATTAGAATTACCACTAAGGGAAGAATCTATCATTTTTATTCAGTTGAAAATTGGGACTGATTGGCACTTGTCAGGATGGAAATAAATTCAGCTGAGAATAAGCTGTCAGCAGCATAGCTGGAAATTTTTGTGATAGCTGGTATTTGTGTACGTGTATAGACAGGGAGAGAAGGGAGCTGACTAGATGGTGACATTATACCATATATTCTATGCTTGAGGAAAAATAACATTTAAATAGTAGATCCTTGCCCTATTTATATTTTTCTATAAATTTCTACTTCTTTTTTCTATAAAGAAAAGATATAAAGAATGCCCAGCTCCATATTCATTCTGAACAGTTTTTGGTCAAAGGATAAAAATTTAGATTTTAGCTTTGTTTTCCTCCAAATATCACAGATCTCTATGTAATACCTGCACTACTACCTCATCTCTATGTCTTGTTATTGATTTAGAATCTTTGATATTCTTGTAAGTACTATTATTATTTATCTTATTACCTTTAAATTAACACTATGCTTCTAACATGAGATTCTTAAATCAAAGTATACGTATAATAATATATTGGAGACCATTCATAGTTACAGAAAAAAAAAAAAAACAACTGAATTATCAGGACAGTGCCTCTTCTGGATACTCATTTGCTTCGCAACAACAATGAAGCTGTATTCAGCATTTGGCTGCTCATCCATTCTCCCTATACAATGATATAGACAGTTACATTTGATGTTTTTATGTTGTTATTAAGTAAGATTCAAAATAAAAAACGGGAATAATTAAGGGGATGGTTTCAGATAAAAGGTAAATCAGCCTTGAATTCTTGTCAGGTTTCACATCAAGGTAAGAAATGGACTAGATACCAAAAGCTACTTGAACATTGCATATGTAGGTGCATGGGTTTTGATGGTAACCCTAGTAAACAGCTGACCTATGATTGTATAATGATTCCTGCAAAGTTATTTATTGTGGGTAAATAATATTAATACTTTCATCTCCCCGTTCTTTCAAAAAGATTCCCTGCACTCTGCTCAAAGTTTCGCTAGAGTCTCAGCATCTGCTTCAATAGCCTACCAGGTAGAGTCTTTCAGAGGCCCTCTATGGTAGACTCCTGTCCTTTTCCCTGTTTTCTCCCTCTTCTGCTGTCTATTGTATTTGCTTTTCTGAATGAGGATTGGTCATCTTACCCACAGTCCTTCTTCTTGCTTAGCTTCTCCAGGTGAACAAATTTTTTGTGTGTATTATACATCTAATATCCACTTATAAGTGTATATATACCATGTATGTCTTTCTGCTTCTCAGATACCTCACTCAGGATGATCTTTTCTAGTTCCTACCATTTACCTGCAAATTTCATGATTTCCTTGTTTTTAATTGCTGAACAGTAGTCCATTGTGTAAGTCTACCACAATTTCTGTATCCATTCCTCAATTGAGGGACATCTGAATAGGATCTCCACAAGGAGAGCAAGAGAATCAAAAATCTGGGCATAAGGTTCTTTTCTGATACTTGTACTCCAACCAAAGACCATGCATGGAGATAACCTAGAACCACTGCACAGATGTAGACCACAGCAGATCAGTACACAAGTGGGTCCCTAGTAATGGGAACAGGGGCTGTGTCTGACATGAATTCAGTGGCTGGCTCTTTGATCACCTTCCCCTGATGGGGGATCAGCCTTACCAGGCCACAGAAGAAGTCAATGCAGCCACTCCTGATGATATCTGAAATCCAATGTCAGATGGAAGGGGAGGACAACCTCCCCTATCAGTGGACTGTGGAAGGGCTATAGGAGAAGAGAAGCAGGGAAGGATGCGATTGGGAGGAGATGAGGGAGAGGGCTGCAGATGAGATACAAAGTGAATAAATTTTAATAAATAAAAAATTAATTAATTAAATTAAAAAATAAATAAAATAAAACTAATGCTTTTCCATGAAAGAAGAAATTGACATATTTCTAATAGGTTTTCACTAACTTTAAATTAATTTCAACCTTTATTATAATACTTTGTATTTATTATTTTAGTTCTAAAATATATGTTCTACCATTTTATTATTATAAGTAATATAGTTTTTGTATGACATCAGTGTGCCTGGGTTTCTCAAACTGGTGTTGTACTCTTGAAGAAAGAACTAAATTTTCCATCTGCTTCCTTTTTCTATTTATTTTTATTTTGAATTTAGGCAGTACTAATATTGAAACTTTTCCAAATTGAATAAAAGTTTATCACTTTGGTTTCATACTGAAGATTCTCACCCATTCTGTTCATAAATTATTTCTTATGTTTTACTCTAAAGTGTTTTAAAATGATAATTTAATATTTAAGTCAATGTATGAGCAAGGAAATATTATCTGAGGAAATGTAGTCACATCTGCAATGCTGCTTTCTCACTTCACTGCCTGACCTGCTCACAGTGACCTTTTCTCCACATAGACATGTACATTTTCTGAGTAACTTTTACAGTACCAAATTATTCCTCTGTACACATGTCTTTTATGAGCTATTTTACTGTGATGAATTTATGCATCTATGTAGACTTGCTAACCCACAGATCAAGCCATTAGAGAAGAACTCCAATGTTTAAGTGGAAACAAATGCAACCAGTCAAATACAGGCCAAGGAACAGCCCTGATCACGTGTTCTCATCCAGCTTTTTGTTAAGATATTATACCAATTTCTGGAATAACACAATAACATTCCATTAAATTTAAGCAATGTCACACTTGTTTTTGCACATGAAAAGTAAAGTACCAAGCCTTAACTTTTGTACTTTGAAATTATTTCTATTTTGTTATTTGTCAAAATAGATTGTGAAATTATTCATGTATTTTAAACAGTTTGCATCCAACTCTCTCTTCTCTTTGAAGTAGTCATCTTTTTGGCAACACATGGCTTCATTTCCTTTGACCTTTATCACCATTGTACTACTTCCCTATTTCACTTATTTTGCTTACCCTGGCATTAAATAATTAATTTTTTTGAGTCACAATACCTGAAAAATTAATATAATGCTTATACTCAGTGTAACCTGACCTTTTATAACTCTTTAATAAACATCAAGATATTTCCTCTGAGCAAGATGACTCAGTAGATGAAAGTTCCTGTTACTTAGCCTACTTACTTGAATTCAATTCCTGTACTCCACATGGTAGGAAAAAACTGACTGGCAAGTTGTCCTGCCCTGTGACCTCCACATGCAGAACATGGCTCGTAAATGCATTCACACACACACACACACACACACACACACACACACACACTCACATGTACAAATAAGTAATACAAAAACCGATGCAATAAAATGTAATAAGTAAATATGTCCTTAGTTATTGATCTATTATATATGCTAACCATTGACAAACACTAATCTGCACTTTATCTAAAATTACCTTCATTTTAAATTTCATTCATAAGGAACATCAAAAAGAAATCTCTGCCCAAAGGTTGGCCATAAGTCTCAGCATCTTTATTAATAGTCTGCAGGGTAGAGCCTTTCAGAGGTCCTCTGTGTCAGGCTCCTGACTTGTTCCCTCTTTTCTCCTTCTTTTGATGTCCATCCTCTTTGCCTTTCTCGATAGGGATTGAGCATTATAGCAAGAGTCTTCCCTCTTGATTAGTTTCTTTGGGTGTACAGATTTTAGTAGGTTTATCCTATATTATATGTCTATATGAGTGAGTATATACCGTGTGTGTCTTTCTGCTTCTGGGATAGCTCACTCAGGATGATCTTTTCCAGATCCCACAATTTACCTGCAAATTTCATGATTTCCTTGTTTTTTATTGCTGAGTAATATTCCACTGTGTAGATGTACCACAATTTCTGGGCTGAGTGCAGGGAATTTTATGAAAGAAGTGGGAAAAAAGTAAGATCTGGAGAGGACGGGAGCTCCACAAGGAGAGCAAGAGAACCAAAAAAATCTGAGCACAGGGGTCTTTCCTGAGACTGATATTCCAACCAAGGACCGTGCATGGATATAACCTATGACCCCTGCACAGATGTAGCTCATGGCAGTTCAGTATCCAAGTGGCTTCCATAGTAATAAGAACAGGGACTCTCTCTGACATGAAACTGATTAGCCTGCTCTTTAACTACCTCCCCCTGAGGGGGAAGCAACCATACCAGGCCACAGAAGAAAACAATGCAGCCACTCCTGAAGAGACCTAATTAACTAGGATAAGAAGGAAGAAAGAGAAGACCTCCTCTATCAGGGGACTTGGGGAGGGGCATGTGTGCAGAGGGGGAGGAATGGAGGGATTAGGATGGGAGGAGGGAGGGAACCACAGGGGGGATACAAAGTGAATAAAGTATAATTTATAAAGAATTATAAAAGAAAACAAAAAAAATCTCAAATAAAGAATGCTTGAGCATTATGACCTCATTTTGGCATGACTCCTTCCCAAGAACTTGTATTTAGTGCAGAAAAAACCTGCTTCAGTTTTCATATACTTCTTTATTTGTAAAGATCTGCCAAATAGTACAGATTTTAGGTGCCAAAAAATCCAAGATCTGTTCTTGCCAAGAATGGACATTTGATGCTTAGTTTACTACATTGTCTTTAAAACATGTTTCTCTTTTTGCAACGTCTGATGTATTTTCTTTTCACAGTGTGCATCTGTACTTTTAAATACAAGCTGAACATACAAAGCATTTAGCCTAGATATGTGTTAGGTGCACAGATAATAACATACATAGAGTCTTTAATTTCATATTGGTCTTTAGATCTCTGATCTGAGTTCTGTCTTTATACTCAAAATGTAGGGCTAGCGGATGGTGTGGTCATAAAGTACTGGCAGCATCAAACAAGCAAAACACCAGAGTGTTACAGAAACACACACACAAAAAAATCAAAGATGAAGATCATGACAATGGGAAAAACAAATGAGGGCAAAAATACTAAATGAAAACAGCAAAATAACTTCATCGATTATGGGTAAGTGTGAAAAAAAGGGAAGGATGAAAACTGATTATAAATCAAACTCTGCAGATTTCTTCAGCCTCCCCTTATTAGTATCTGAATCCAGGATATTTTTAGGTGTGCATTTCAGTTAGTTAGGCAACAGCTCTGTTTGTAGTATTAATTGAGGCCTCTGCCCCCTATAACCATTCATCTGGGAAAATCAAAGCTTTCCTTAATTTACTCATGTCAAATATGTAAAACTGCACTGTGTATAAAGAACCCCATTGGGCAGCATGGAGAAAAGGCCAAAGTGCAGCATCAAAGAAACAGGAGAAGTCAGGTCTGATTTGGGCTCTCTGTCTAAATCCCTGGGGTCTCACTATATTTCTCAGGAGGGGACTTCTGCATCCTCCTGCATCCTCTGCTGTTTTTAAGAAGCCTAAAGGCAAATGATATTACATCAACCCATCCAAATGTCAGAGGTCCCTGATTCTGCTCCTGTCTTGCCAGGCAAGTAGTAGGCATTAACACGTCTCAGCTTGGATGACAGGATCCAGCTGTACCAACCTTCTAAGAGCAAGTTAGAATTATGAATACATTTATAAGGTATTCCAGAAAGACTTCTATTATGTTTCTTGTAAAACTATTAACTTTTCCCTTCCATTCTCTGCTTCGGTTGAGTCTCATCTTAAATATCTTAAATGATGATGTGTCATTTAATAACACTCCCTTAGTGTCATTCTGAGGGAGATGTCTTGCCATATTCTAAAACTGGTGATCTGCGGTATTGGAATTTGTTCTGTTCTAGAATTTCACTACAAGATTAACACGTTCATTTCCTATTTTAAATGCTTTTCAAGGTTCTGTGACTTTCAAAGCATTTTTATTGTTCCTAAGTGTGTAAGGTGTCAGTTGTTATAAAAGACTGTCAGAGTCCACCAAGGACCATGTATGGATATAACCTAGAACCTCTGCTCAGGTGAAGCACGTGGTAGCTCAGTAACCAATTGGTTTCCCATAGTAAGGGGAACAGGGACTGTTTCTGACTGGAATGAGATAGCAGCTCTTTGACCTCCCCACCCCCCTCAAGGGAGGAGCAGTCCTGCTAGGCCACAGAGGAGGACTTTGCAGCCAGTCCTGAAGATACCTGATAAAACAGGGTCAAATGAAAGGAGAGGAGGTCCTCCCCAATCAGTGGACTTGGAAATAGGCAAGGAGGAGGTAATGGAGGGAGGGTGGGATTGAGAGGGAATGAGGGAGTGGGATACAGCTGGGATAAAGAGTTAATAAAATGTAACTAATAATAAAAATTAAATTTAAATAAATAAAAAATTAAATTTAATTTACAAAAAGACTGTCAGAGCTTATGATGAAGATATTTCTTATCATATACTTTATAGTTAAAAATAAATACCAGGAAAACATAGCATGTAAAGTCTTATAAAATTAATGCTATTATTTTCATAATTAAAGTGAGGTACATGGAGGACAAGGGAAGAATTTCATGTTTTATAAATTACTTTTGCTGTCTTTTACCAGGGGTTCTGGGTTTGATTGTTTTGTTTGGTTTATTTTGTTTTGTTTTGTTGTTGTTTTGCTTTGTTTTGTTTTACCCCCAAGGCAGGGATCTTTTCTGTAACCTTGGCTGTCCTAAAACTTGTGTAGACCTTGCCTGCTTCAAATTCACAGAGAGCCACCTACCTCTGCCTCCTGAGCACTCAGATTAAAGTCATGTGCCATCACTTCCCAGCTTCCTAGAGGTTCTATAAGGCTGAGAAAAGCAGTAATAAATAAAGAATCAATGTGAATGTACAATAACTTCATTCTGGCATTTTCCTAATTCAGAATCATGGATTACTTGGTCTCATTTATTACATAAAGTGAGAATTCCTATTTCTTTCATTATAAATAGAAAGATATTTTACAGGTCTGTCTACACTGAATCATTATGTGCCCAGTAAATACTTGACAAATGTACTCAAAATATTTTAAGGTACAAAAATGGAAGTAAAATCAGCAAACCTAGTATATGAGCATAAAAAGGTGGCTACTCTGGGATAAGCCTCTTGAATCCTGTAACCAGTATGGGAATTACATATGCAAACTAGACCCATCTTTACTCCCCTCCAAAATTAATGAATCTTAAAGGACCCTTCATAATCCTGAAAACCCAAGAACCACTACCCTTAATATAATTCTATTTATAAAAAACTTTTGGAAATGGTTGATTAATATGTGCTACAACTACTTTGTTAAATATTTATAAACAACTATGAAGTTCATATTTGAATGTTCGTATCATTCAGTCATTTTTTTCAAGAGTACATTTTACATTTTGGTTATAAAATAGCTGAGTACAATCAAGAAAAGAAAATAAGTATTTATAGCAAATATTTTGCAGCTATGATGATTGCAGCTAAGCCTGAAATTATAAATATTAATTCACAATGTGATGTATTAATGAACAAGTGCTTGTACATGTACATGTTGTTTTCGGCAAAAGAGGTGAGATTTATCTAATTGAAACAGTGTCATTAAGCATCAAAAACATTGTGTTGAGTTAACCATTTCACACCGACACACCATTATGATTTTACTCATACAAATATCAGGAGAAATAAAAATTGATTTTTAGCAAAGAATTAGCAAATCACAATTTAGGATGTTGGAAAACCACTAAAAATTGATAATAAGCTATTTCTAGTGGTCAACAGTAACCTTTAGGTGTCTTTAAACTTTCTTTTATGCTCTGGAAAGTAGAGATGATTATTTAATTATTATTCTTTAAATTATACATATCTATTTTTAACAATAGAATTAAATATGTGTTGTAATGAATAGAAAAGTAAATTGGAGATGCATAAAGGTGTAACTACAGCAAATGAAAGTGAAACTATCACACTCCTGAGGGTAGTCTGATACAGAATTTTGTATCACCCCTATCCAATACCTCCTTTTCCTTCTCAAAATCAAGATGTCTGATTTCACATGTGAATGAGATCATATTCTACTTACCTTTCTGTGCCTTACTATTTCACTTAACACAGTGCATTCTATTTCCATTCTTGATATGCACTTGGCACGATTTCACATTTTTTTAAATTTTTATGAATTAAATTTTATTCACTTTGCATCCCCTCAAAAAACCCTCCTTCCTCCCCTCCCAATTTCACCTTTCCTCCCCCTTCTCCATGCATTCCCGTCCCCAGGTCCACTGATAAGGGAGGTCTTCCTCTCCTTCCTTCTGATCCTAGTCTATCAGAGAGGTGATCAAAGAGCAGGCCAATCAGTTCCTGTCAGAATCACTCCCTGTTCCCATTACTATGGAAACCACTTGGACACTGAACTGCCATGGGCTACATCTGTGCAGGAGTTCTAGGTTATCTCCATGCATGGTACTTGGTTGGAGTATGAGTCTCAGGAAAGACCCTTGTGCTCAAATTTTTGGTTCTGTTGCTCTCCTTGTGGATCTCCTGTCCTCTCGAGATTGTACTATTTCCCACTTAATTAATAAGATTCCATGCACTCTGTGCAACATTTGGCCATAAGTCTCAGCATCTGCTTTGATAGTCTGCAGGGCAGAGCCTTTTAGAGGCCCTCTGTGGCAGGCTCCTAACTTGTTTCCTGCTTTCTTCTTCTGATGTCCATCCTCTTTGCCTTTCAAGATGGGGATTGAGAATTATAATCAGAGTCCTCCCTCTTGGTTAGTTTCTTTAGGTGTACAGATTGTAGTAGGTTTATCCTATATTATATGTCTACAAGACTGAGTAAATACCCTGTGTGTCTTTCTGCTTCTGGGATAGCTCACTCAGGATGATCTTTTTCAGATCCCACATTTTACCTGCAAATTTCATGATTTCCTTGTTTTTAGTTGCTGAGTAGTATTATATTGTGTAAATATACCACAATTTCTGTATCCATTCTTCAGTTGAGTGGCATCTTGGATGTTTCCAGCTTTTGGCTATTACAATAAAGCTGCTACTAACATGGTTGAGCAAATGTCCTTATTGTGTACTTGAACCTCTTTTGGATATATGCCTAGCATATATGGATCTTGAGAAAGTGCTATTCCTAGTTTTCTGAGAAAGCCCCAGATTGATTTCCAGAATTGTTGTACAAGTTTACATTTCCACCAGCAGTGGAGAAGGGTTCCCCTTTCTCCACAACCTCTCCAGCATGTGTTGTCACTTGAGTTTTTGATCTTGGCCATTCTGATGGGTGTAAGGTGAAATCTCAGGGTTGTTTTGATTTACATTTTCCTAATGGCTAATGTGGTTGAGCATTTCTTTAAATGCTTCTCTGCCATTCTATATTCCTCTACATAGAGTTCTCTGTTTAGCTCTGTTCCCCATTTTTTAATTGGATTGCTTGGTTTGTTGCTTTTCAGCTTCTTTAGTTCTTTATATATATTGGATATTAGCCTTCTGTTAGATAGAGGGTTGGTGAAGATTCTTTCCCAATCTGTATGTATTCATTTTGTTTTGATGATGGTGTCCTTTGCTTTACAGAAGCTTTTCAGTTTCATGAAGTCCCATTTATTGATTGTTGCTCTTAGAGCCTGTGCTGTTGGTGTTCTGTTCAGGAAATTGTCTCCTGTACCATTGAGTTCAAGGCTCTTCCCCACTTTTTCTTGATTTAATATGTCTGGTTTTATGTTGAGGTCTTTGATCCACTTGGACTTTAGTTTTGTGCAGGGTGATTACAATCTATCTATCTGCATTTTTCTACATGTAGACATCCAGTTAAACCAGCACCATTTGTTGAAGATGCTATCTTCTTTCCATTGTATGGTTTTTCACATCTTTGTCAAAAATCAGGTGTCCATAAGTGTTTCGGTCTATTTCTGGCTCTTCTACTCGGTTCCATTGATCCACCAGTCTTTTTCTATGGCAGTATCAAGCAGTTTTTATTTCACGTCTCAGAAGAAAGAATTAGAAGAATATATGAGAAGATGGAACACTCTCCCATGTTCAAGGCTTGGCAGGATTAATATAGTAAAAATGGCCATATTACCTAAAGCAATCTACAGATTCAATGGAATTCCCATCAAATTACCAACACAATCCTTTACATAACTTGAGAGAAAAATTCTCAACTTCATATGGAATAACAAGAAACCCAGAATTGCTAAAACAATCCTCTATGATAAAAGATCTTCTGGAGGTATCTCCATCCCTGATCGCAAGCTGTACTATAGAGCAACAGTAATAAAAACTGCATGGTATGATTTCACTCTTAATTACGTTCCATTGTATGTGAATTTCACAGTTTCTTTATCTGTTTTTCTGTGGATGGATACAGATTATTTTCATTTCTTCACTAGTGCAGAGGACTCAGCCAGACTGAGAACATGCATTTCTTCTACATATTCATTTCATTTCTCCTTAATGTATACAACTTCAGTATTATGAGATTATATGGCAGCTCTATTTTAAGATAGTTTAAAAACATTTAATTTTATTTCATGTATCTAATATGCATTAATATATTCTATGTTATATAATATATAATTACATGTTTTATATATATATAATATTAATATAGTAGATATAAGTGATATAGAATAAATTATATATGCATATGTAAATGTATATATATATATATATATAATTTAATCTTTGCCAAAAGAGGAACAAACCTGAGGTCGTTCTTAAGCTTGTACAATGTTATCCTCGAACTAGGTTTCCAGCCACTATCTTTAAAATTTGAGGAAATTCTATACTCTATAATTCTTTGAAGAATGTTATTCAAATGTTTGTAACAGCTCATTGAGTTCATCGATTCCTTTTTTAGTAATAGAAATTAAAATACATCCAATAGTCCAAAACATGAATGTGGAAGAACATATGACTATTTTTTACAACTATTTATTTATAGTTTCATGTGAGTGTGTGTGTGTGTGAGTGTGTATCTACAGTGTACAAGTCAAAGGATAATGTTTGGAAGTCAATTCTCTCTTTTCAGTATACAAATTCAGAAGCGTCATACTTGGAAACTAGCATATTTTCAGTCAGAGCTATCTTCCTGGCCATTGAAATTTTAAATAACTAGATGAGAAAGAGGGGAAGAGTTTACAATGCCTAAAAGTCTTGAACACCTACACCAAATGGGGGACCAGCCTTGTCAGGACACAGAAGCCAGCCAGTCCTGATGAGACCAGATAGGTTAGGGTCAGATGGAAGGGGAGGAGGACCTCCCCTACCACTGGACTGGGGAGGGTCATAGGAGAAGAAGGAGAAGAAGGAGAAGAAGGAGAAGAAGGAGAAGAAGGAGAAGAAGAAGAAGAAGAAGAAGAAGAAGAAGAAGAAGAAGAAGAAGAAGAAGAAGAAGGGATTGGGAGGGGACCAGGGAGGGGGCTACAGCTGGGATACAAAGTAAATAAACTCTAATAAATAAATAAATAAATAAATAAATAAATAGATTTTAAAAATTAAAGAATAAAATAATTTTAAATACAATTTATTGCAAATAGTAGAGGTGTAATAAATATACTTTCTGATACATTATCTTCTAACTATATCAGTAAAACTTTATCCCTAAAGTTAGAAGATAATTTGCCCATGAAAAAAAAGAGAGAACAAATCAATAAAACATACCTCAAAATGGAAGATAAGAAAAACTTCCCAAGATTATGACAAAGCAAAAATTTAGCATCATATTGTATGAGGAGTTATATAAGCTCTCATGAGCATTGGTATTCTGATGGCTCCTGCAGAAAAAGTAAAGAAAATATACATGAAAACCACATTAAAAAAAAAACCCTGCAAAACAAAGGAAACTAACAAGATTAGCATTCTGTTTCTGTTGCTGTGACTATATCATGGATATTTCTCTTACTCTTGTTCTTTCCTTTGTCTAATTCTTAATAACTTACTGTCATATGTTCTCTGTACTTTTGTGAGATGACACAAAGGACACAGAGTTCCCTCTTTCCTCAGTTTCTTCATGTGCTCTCAGAGCAACAACACTGCTTATGGGAATATGGGAATGGTACACACCTCCACATTCCTTCTGCTTCTTCCATGTCTTCCCTTTCCCAGCAAGGGCTGATACCTAGAAGCTGAGTAGAGATCCAGAAGGCATGGCTTGGTCTTCATAGTATGATATGTGATAAGATGTATATGCTCCTCTTTTGAGGGGGAAGAAATTGAAATCTTTCTCTCTCTCTCTACTTTGCTGATTTGGGCCTCTTGTCTTAGACCACACTTACTGTCTCCTTCTACATCCATTATAATCTAATTATTTACATATATATATACCTTAAAGAAGAGCAGGATATTGTCCATAATTAATCTATGAGATGTGGACATCACAGGGAATTGTGCCCTAATGGGGAATGCTCTAATTTATAGCTAAACTGAGCTTACCACAAGGAAAAAGTAACCATAATGTTTACAAAAATCTTGGTTGATGACATAGTCAAGGTAGAAACAGTCTTATACGATGGCTTCCATCTTGATTAATGATGCCATCATGGTTTTAACAGCTTTACGATTTGACCTCCATCTTGGTGTTGACATCAAGGTAGCAATAACAATCCTACTCCTCTACTGTGTTAGAGTTTTCTGAAATTAGGGAATCTCAATTGAGAACATTTCTCCATAATATCTGGCTCTAGGGAATGTTCTTAGTGATTGATGTGGGAGAATCTAGCCCATTGTGTGTTGTGCTATACCTGGGCAAATGCTCCTGGATATAAGAAAACATGCTGAGCAAATCAGGAGCAACAGCCATGGAGCAGTCTTCTTCCTGGCCTTTAATATAGCTCCTACCTCCAGGTTACTACCTTGATTGAGTACTGCTCACACTATTTTTGATGGAACTGTTAGATGGAACTGTGAGTGAGTACACCCTTTTCTCTCCAAGCTGATTTTAGTCATGATGTTTCAACACAGCAACAGCAACCTTAATTAAGATAGCCACTATCTTAGTTAATGTAAGCACATGAAATGAACACAAAAAGGTGGTGACACCCATAAAACTTCCTGGTAACACTGAGCTCCCAGGAGATCAACAATACAATAAAATTTCTTGTATCACAGGCATTTGGTCACATGTCTCAATCTTCTTCTCCCATTTTTTTTGTTTTTTATTTGTTTTGTTTTTCCTTTTCTGTTTTCCCCCTTTCTTGTTGTCAAATGGGATCATATAAATAGAACACTCAATGGAGATGTCAAAATGAGCTAAAATAATAAGGGATAAGGTTAATCCAATTTTATATCAAACTAAGGCAGTAATATCTGACTTCTTTTTTCTGTTTTATTTTTTTTTAATTTTCATTTTTATATTAATTACAGTTTATTCCCTTCGTATCCCAGCTATAACTCCCTCCTTCATTCCCTCCCAATCCCATCCTCACTCCCTCATCCCTTCCTATGCCCCTCTCCAAGTCCTCTGATAGGGGAGGTCCTCCTCCCCTTCCATATTACCCTAGCCTAACAGGTCTCATCAGGCGTAACTGCATTGTCTTCCTCTGTGGCCTTGTAAAGCTGCTCCCCTCTCAGGGGGAGGTGATGAAAGAGCCAGCCACTGAGTTCACGTCAGAGGCAGCCCCTGTTCCCCTCTGATATATTTAATAATACTTAAATATTTTCCTAGCCGTGTGTTTCTGATGCTTGCCTGATCTTAAAGGAGACAATTGGCAGTGAAATATCTAGGCTTAGAAAGATCATAGGAATTTGCAACAATCCAGGAAAAACTTGAGAAAGTATACATACAAAATTGGATTCAATAGATATAATTCCAAATTCTGAATTAACTACTATCAGCTGCAGGTACAACAGCTGGAGACAAAGACAAATCAGCTTGCTTGGATAGGAAGCTGGAGATGCCGGAAGTGTTGCCTCTTGATGCATAATCTTTCTGCCATGCATCTCCAAGCTTGTTGTTCTCTGAGATATAATATTCTATATTTTCTTGAGAGTTTTTAGTACCATGTTTCTTATCTGCTTTTCTCTGTCCCACTGATCCCTGAGTATTCTTGCTTTTGGTATTGCTTACCCTTTAGTTCATTATATGGACAAATAAAGGACAAAAAAGCAGCCTGTTTCTAGCCCTTTTTAATTTCTTTTAGCTCCAGAGTTATTGTTTTAATGGGACTCCTTTAACTCAGTTCTGCAGCTTGTTGCAAACATCAACATGATGATGTTTTACTATATTTTTCTGCCCTTTTGTATCTAGGACTTCCACTTACTCAAAATTAAATAGCTAGGAGAGGTCACCTCACCTCAGATAGTTTGTTATTGATAATGATTAACATGGCTGAATTTTGTTTACCAGAATAGGAAAAAATATAGAAAGCTGAAGTAAGCTACAAATATATTATCTTAAAAAGTCTAAGGCCAAAGTTCAATACATTAAAGTCAAACCTCTGCTAAATATATATCTACTCAAAGTTTATTTAACAATATTTGAGATTTCCCCAGATGTATCAAAATTTTATGTACTAGTTAAAAATTATCAAACTGGTGTAATTGAACTGAGTACTAGGTAATTACACTTTGAGCCCTATACTAATGTCATCAGAAGGATTAAAATGGGAGAATATATCCTCTTGCCCTCCAAGATCAATGAAGTCCTGAGGAAATGTGGAATATCTTTCTATATGTATTTTGTATGGGGTATCAACTATTTGCTTGTTTGGAAATCCATGGAGACCCCCATTCAGTGTTTAGCCAGTGTCCATTCTATAAAGAAGAGCATCAACACAAACGACAATTTCCTCCATGGATTCAAGAAAACTTGTTGTCAAACAAGGCTTTTGAGTTATTCCTGTATAGATGGATCAAGTGGTTAAAGATGAAAAAGACAAGTGAGAGATTCTTCTAGAGCTTAAGTAACCTCTGTAGACTATATTTTCAAGTGGCCTTAACAGAAAAAAAATATTAACTTTAGCTACCTGGATGGTCTTCAACAGTGAAGAGGAAATATAACTAAAGACTAAAATGACTGGTATGATTTCTCAGTATTCCAAGGAATCACACTCCCTGGAATTATAGGATATATAGAGAGTATTGATTGGATAACTATTTATCAGTAATTATTTTCTTCTTGATTAGAAAATTTACACTCAGATATAAACTTTCACAACTTGGATGACTGTAGCACCTACCTACAGCCAAAAGAGAGAGGTGCATTGTAGATTTTACTTAAAAACTATAAAATGTCTAAGTTTCTTTTCATTTCCTACCTAATGACCACTTAGGAGAGACAACACAATGATTTTAGGCATTCCACAACTGCAAAAAGTGTAGAAGACCAATCTTAGTGGTGCAGGAATAAAACAAGGAGGAACCAAAAAGTACTTGTGCACCTGAGTCATCAAGAGACTGTAATGGATGCTACTTAGACATTCAAAAAAGGTTCTCTGCTCTGTCTTCTTCTGGTTCCTACTTAAGTCTAGTAATGAAAATTACTTTGTCTATAGTTTTCCATATTATCTCTTTCCAGACATGAGTCAAGTCTTCCTTTTATCCGTACATCTGATGAGTACATAATGAAATGACCAATGTAGTTTCAATGTCTTTTAGATAGGCTGTCAGGAAGAATACTCAGACTGCCAGAGCTGATGATTTCATCTGACACCCACCAGAATGGCTAAGATAAAAAACTCAAGTGACAACACATGCTGGAGAGGTTTTGGAGAAAGGGGAACCTCTCTTGCATTGCTGGTGGGAATGCAAACTTGTACAACCACTTTGGAAACCAATCTGGTGCTTTCTCAGACAATTAGAAAGAGTGTTTCCTCAGGATCCAGCCATACCACTCCTAGGCATATATCAAGAAGAAGTACACAACAAGGACATTTGTTCAACTATGTTTGTAGCAGCTTTATTCATAATAGCCAGAACCTGGAAACACCCCAGATATCCCTCAGTGGTGGAACTGATACAGAAATTGTGGTACTTTTACACAATGGAATACTACTCAGCAATTAAAAACAAGGAAATCATGAAATTTGCAGGCAAATGGTGGGACCTAGAAACGATCATCCTGACTGAGTATCCCAAAAGCAGAAAGACACACATGGTATATACCCACTTATATAGTCCTATAAGATAGGATAAATATACTGAAATCCATCCACCTAAAGAAGATAAACAAGAAAGAGGACCCAGGGTACGATGATCAATCCTCACTTAGAAAGACAAATGGGATGGACATTGGATGTAGGAGCAAACAAGTAAGAGGACAGGAGCCTACCACAGAGGGCTTCTGAAAGACTCTACCTAGCAGTGTATCAAAACAGATATTAAGATTCATAACCAAACCTATAGCAGAATGCAGGGAACCAAAATAAAGGGGAGGGGAAGTTAATACGACTTGGAGAGGACAGGATTTCCACAAGGACCAAATATATCTGGGCCCAGGGGTCTTTTATAAGACTGTTTCTCCAAAGAAAAACCATGTATGGATGCAACCTAGAGCCCCTGCTCAGATGTAGCCCTTGGTATCTCAGTATCCAAGTGTGAACCCTAATAAGGGGAACAGGGACTGTTTCTGACATGAACTCAATGGCAGGCTCTTTGACCTCCCATACCAGTTTCATGCATGAGGCAGAGTTGATTTTGGCTGAACACGGCTACTATCTTGTTTTGGGTTTTGATATATTCTCTTTGAAAAAAAAAAAGAAATGACAGTAGTAATTATTGAAAGAAGAAAAAGAGAAAGAAAGAGAGAAAGAAAGAGAGAAAGAAACAAAGAAACAAAGAAACAAAGAAGAAGGAAAGAAATGCCTTCCTTAGTTGCTCATGCATTTCTTTGTGAAGCACTGAGATTATTCTTCCAGTAACTTGTAACTAAATATTCTTTCTGATTTTGGAGTTGGTATTTTGATCAGCATTGTATAAAAGCTATTGATTGTTTCTGGTACTGTATCCATCATACCAACATTAACTCTCCATTATCTAGAAACAAGAAATTTTCTGTTGAGTGATTTTCTTTCCTCTTTCTTCTTAAAATTTACTTTAATCTCTGGTAATCTTACTAATTTATCTTAGAGTGTCATACAGAGGAAACTTGAAACTCAGTAACTTGCCATGGAACCCCTAGCAGATTTTTGAGAATATTCTTTTGTTTCATTCTATTGTTATCTGAAATACTATATTGATATTACCATATAATTTTCAGTACCACATAGGGAACCATATCATGTTCTATCAGTGGTTATCCAACAATAAGTTATATAAGTTCAACCCTAAAGCTGAAAGTTAGCTTTGGATTATTTAGCTGCTCATAAAATATTTTTCAGTAGCAATATTTTGCACCACTTGATATACCTGTTTAATCTCATATACTTTAAAATTAAGGTTGCATTTAATACTGCTTGCTATTTTAAAACAAAATAAAGGACGAGACACTTTATTTATAGGAATATATTATAATAAATAACAATAGAAACATTTTTATTTTCTATACACACAGTAAAATTTTAATATTCTTTTTATTTTTCAAATGCCAAGAATTTTCACACTTCAAGAATTATTTTTGTTTTGTTGAGTATCTTCATCTCCATTCATCATCAAACAAATTTTTATACATATATCAACAACCTGCTTTCTGTGATTTTCTGTCCAGTTCCTCTAGTGAATTTGGTTTCTCTTTACTTTTACACTAATAGTTTTCTAAGCTGTCTCTATATCAAAGCTGTAATAACTGTTTATAATCCTGAAAGACTGTACCAATATAAGAAGACTCATGAGAATAGCAACCTGTTTTTGTGTTTATAAATAACTCCGGAGTCAGAGAAATCAATGTTTTATATTACTACACTTTATTTTGGGTAAATTAAGTTAGAATGGTGTCCTGAATACCTCATATGCAACAGTCATGTTTAATAACCACAATACATGTAATTATATATAAAACTTATAAGATATATATGTGTGTGTATATATATATATATGATAAAATCATTTTTCTACCCCTGGAAGAATATCATTTTCACTTCATTTCACCAGTAAAATAAATAGCAACATAAATTTCTATTAAAAATGTTCATAAATGGTTTTAATTCTTAGTACTTTTTCATTTTGTTGCTATATTTTTTTCTTGAATTGCAATTTTAGAAATGTCAGGTATTATATGATTGATAAATATCTTAATCTTATTTTTTAGTCCCCATAAGGCTTGTTTTACTTTTATAAGGAACTAGGATTTTCTTCTATAATATTTTACTCACTGTGGATGTATTTTATTACATACTGTAACATTATATAACACAAGACTTTTAAATTTTATACTCCTTATAAATTTTATAGTTAAATAAAAGGAAATATTATGTAGATTATATTTACCTATATTTTCAATATTAAATAAAACTAATACTATTGTCATCAATAGGTAGATGGAGAGATATTGATGAATTTGAAATAACAGCAAAGCTTACTCAATAGTACCATTTTCATCACACTGTTACTTGGAACATATAAAATTACAAAAATTCTGGGGGAGTCCAAGCAGCGACCAGCTTGCACCATATCTGAAGGACATAGGATCTGAAACTCCAAAATTGGTGAGTGGAGAGGCACCTGAAGACAGAACATTGACATTGAGGCTTCCTAGGCAAGAGGTGACAACCCAGGAGCTGGGAGAGTTTGGATCCAGGTCATACATGGACATCTAGAGGGAATGAGAGTGGCAAATATTCAACCACCCTGCACTTCCTCTTGTTCCAAGCATGGGTCTCCCTGCTCAACAGAGGCAGCAATGGTTGCCCCAAGCACAAGCCTCCAACCTCCATGACTGAGACTGCAGAGGCGAAGCTCCCAGGTCTGCTGCTGAGGTGAAGCAACAGCTAGAACAAGCAAAGTGGTAGCAAGTCCAAGAAGGAGCTTCTATGCTTGGTGACTGAAATGGCAGAGGCAGCTGCCAAAAGTACAGGTCTCCCTTCCTGGAGGTGAAACAGTGGACACCACTGAGCTGACAGATCTCCTACATTCTCATTTCCCCCTGCAGGTCCTCTTCTCTACTCTCAGAGAAGAGGGGGAACTCCTGTGCTTCCTGACTAGGTCTGCAAGCAAGTGAGTGCTCCTTCCAGTGAATGCATACAAAGCTGCATATCCAGGGTCTCTCTATGCAACAGCCAGATGCAGATCCCTCCCACCCACACCCTCATTGTGAGCAACATAGGGATCCTTTGGAAAGCATTCTAAACATTGAAGCCCCTGTTCTATGGGTCTACCAGTGGAGTCCAGGAAAACAATTTCTGGAGCCTATACATATCTGAATACCAGGAAGACAGTACAATAGGCCTCTAGGCCACTGAAGCATTCAGGGCAACAGCACATGAGTATTGTGACCACAAACAGTGTCAGCACCTCCTTCTGCTCTTAAGCTCCACACTTACAGGCATCTACACACTCTACGACCCTGTCCTTCAAGGTACACTTCCACACACAAGCCTAGGCTTGCGTACATGCACCTGCAACCCTCCTCCCTTAGCTACAACTTAAACGCCAATACCCACTCTCAAACCAATGGACCTCTCTCATCTTCCTAAAGAATATTCCGGACACCAGAGACAGATGGATGCAGTCTGAAGTATAGAATCCAGGAAAAAACAGCAAAGGTTAGAGATAAGCAGATGGCTAGAACTCAGCACCCACTTCAAGATATTGAAGAAAATGCAGCCAGTCCTGATGAGACCTGATAGGCTAGGGTCAGAGGGAAGGGGAAGAGGATCTCCCCTATCAGGGAATTTGAGGAGGGTCATGGGAGGAGATGAAGGAGGAAGGGTAGGATTGGAAGGGGACAAGCATGGGGGCTATTGGTAAGATGCAAAGTGAATAAACTGTAATTAAAAAATAAATTAATGAAAAAAATCAGGAAACATGGCTTCATCAGCAACCCCCAAAACAACTCTCTACTCAATGACAGCCTTGGTCAGGGAAAAAAATGAAAAATAAATTAGAGACTTCCTAAAATTCAACGAAATGAAGGCACAACATACCCAAACTTATTCGCAGATGTTATGAGAGTATTCATGAGTGACCCCAACAATTCAACCAGAGAACTCCTTCAGCTGATAAACACTTTCAGGAAAGTGGCTAGATACAAAATTAACTCAAAATATCAATACCATCCTGTAAATGAAAGACAAAAAGACCAAAAAAGAAATTAGGGAAACTATATCTTTCACAATAGCCACTAATAGCATAAAGTACCTTGGTGTGAGTCTAACCAAGCAAATGAAATACATGTTTAAGAAAAACTTCAAGTCTCTGAAGAAAGAAATTGAAGAAGATATCAGAAGTTGGAAAGATCTCTGATGCTCATGAATCGGTAGGATTAAAATAGTGAAAATGGCCATCCCGCCAAAAGCAATCTACAATTCCCATCAAAATACCAACACAATTCTTTACATACCTTGAAAGAACAATTATCAATTTCATATGGAAAAACAAAATAACTAGAATTGCTTAAACAATCCCGAACAACCACAGATTGTCTGGAGATATTTCCATCCCTGGTTTCAAGCTATACTACAGAGCAATAGTAATAAAAACTGTATGGTACTGGCATAGAAACAGAATGGTGTATCAATGGAATTGAAGAAAACCCAGAAACAAATCACACACCTACAGATACTTGATTTTTTGACTAAGAAGCCAATACCATACAATTGAAAAAAGATAGCATCTTCAACAAATGGTGCTGGACCAACTGGATGTCTCTAAGAGCAACAATCAATAAATGGGACCTCATGAAACAGAAAAGCTTCTGTAAAGCAAAAGACACTGTCATTAGAAGAGGAAGAGGACCTCCCCTATTAGTGGACTTGGAGAAGGGCATGGATGGAAATGAGGGATGAAGGGGAGGAATGAGTGGGAATGAGAGAGGAGGCTACAGCTGATGTACAAAACAAATAAACTGTAATTAATAAAAATAAATATAAAATTATACAAGTTCAGACAATATTAGATCAGAAATTAAAGTTTCTATAATTCCAAAGGAAAATAAAATATCCTCAATTCTGCAATAATCTTATAACTTGATAGTACAGAGAGAAACTCTTTGCATGAATTTAAAACACAATGGGGGCGGGGCGAGCCAAGATGGCAATGAGCACACACCATCTCTGAGCGGTGGAATACCTGAACTTCTGAGTTGGTGAATGGAAGGACCTCTAACCCAGGAAGACAACGGTGGAGATTGCTAGACTGACAGAGAACATCACAGGAGGTGAAAACTTTGGTCTCGGGTCACCCGGGGACTTGTTTGGGGAAGGAGAGAAACAATCCTTTGATCTTGCGGCACTCCCCTCCCCCAGACCTCCCTCCACCTCGGCACAGCAGCACAGCTGCACAGTTGACTGGTCTTTCTCAGAGCAGACCTAACTGCCTGAGGTATACAGCCGCTGGGGCAGAGCTCCAAGCCCTTTAGCGGCAGGCAAAGATCAGCAGTATGTGTCCCGGAGTCCCAGATCCACGCGGTGGCTACACCATCCCCCCAGGGCCCGAGTCTGCTGGACGCCATACTAGCTCCGCAGGATCGCCATCAGTGATGGTACTGCCCGCCCACTCCCACAGTGACAGAGAATTCGCTATATATTCACCAAAACCAGGCAGAAACTCCATACAACCTAGATACACCAGGTGCTGGGCCTCCCAAGCTTGGAGAGCACAGTGAAGAGAATCCAGGACTTCCCAGAAAGCATCGGGACTAGCAACCCAGTCACCAGTTACAGTGGGACTTGGCGGCGGGGCAGCACTGAGCTGGCGGGACACAACAGCCCTCCAGTTTATGACTAACCAGGGCCAAACCAGAGAACAGAGAGAGCCTGGTTACGCTGTTCAACACTGACGTGACCACCCTGAAATCTCCAGCGGCAGCAAGACCTCAGAACCTGGCAGTAACAGCAGCACAGAACTGGCGGGGCACATCAAAGAAGCAGGGCCAAACCAGAGAGCAGAGAGGCCGATTCCACTATCTCTGCCAAGTGACCTGCATGTAAGTGAGTGCACACTTGAGAATCTGCAGATCCCCAGACCCTGGGTTTACTAAAACAGAAGCCAGGCATCAAACCCCCTTCCAACCACATATCCACTTTGGGAAACAGAGGGGCACTAGGGACATTGAAGTTCCTGCTCGGTGGGTCTAATTGAAGGGTTAAGAAAGTTAATGCCAGAAATTGCGCTGCAATCATCACTAGCGCCTGCGACATATACAGTGCAGAGTTCCTCCCACACACTCAAGGGCTCAACATTAGCCATCACTCGGCCCCTTGAGACACATGTCCACACACACGTCCACACACACACACACACACACACACACACACACACACATACACACGCTCCCGCGCGCACGCTTGCGCTTGCATTTTCCCCATTTGCGCCTGCGTACTTTCCTCCCACAGGTACAGCCAGTCCTCAGCACACGCTGAGAGTTCTCAGCTTCCTGAAGAACTCAAATGACGCCAGAGAGAGACAGTTCCAGTCTGATCTGCAGAACCCAAAAACAAACAGGGAAGGTTTCAGATAAGCCAATGGCCAGGGGTAGGCGAAAGAACACTTCCAACATAAATCAG
>REGO01000259.1:1700428-1720747 GCA_010120015.1 Rhombomys opimus | reverse complement strand
GGTTCGGGGCACGGCTGGGATACAGAATTAATAAAATGTAAAAAAAAAAAAACACAATGGTTTATAATCACACAGTGAGAATTCCTTCAGATGGATAGAGTTGCAAACAATTTGTATTTTATTACTTAATTTTAAGATTTATTTATTTCATTATTATATGCATGCATATTTTGCCTGAATGTATGTATATGTACCATGTGTGTAACTGATACTCATATAAGTAAGAAGAAAGCATGGGATCTCCTGATACTGGTGTTATGGATGGCTGTCCATCAACCTATGGTGCTAGGAACTTAAGCCAAGGCCTTTGCAGGAGCAACAAGTATTCTCAACTTGAAAGAACCCCGGGGGTGTCTTCTGCCAGAGAGACTCCCTCCCAAGGATCAATGAGACCAGTTATTCGGATGCAAACAGCAAGAGGCTTTTATTCCGGGTACCCGGGGCAACAAAGTCTCTCGGAAGACTTGTGCGCCCTCTGGGGGAAAGCTGGGGCTTTTTATAGGGTTTTGGAGCAGAAGCTCAGTTACAGAAGCGAGAAGCATGGTTACAGGGAGCTGATTGGTACATTTAAATGAGACCATAATTTGAGTCAGAGTTTGGCAGGGACCCCAGGATACTGTTTTGGGTGGTCAAAACAGTCATGATGACCCCTAATCGTGGCGTCACCTGTTGTTTTTCTCAGAACTCCTATCTCGGCTGGAACAGTCCCACAGATATTCCATAAGGGTGGTCAACACAAATTGTTTTTAGCTTGACTGGGACAGCCTGACCGCAAATATCCCAAGAGCACAGCCAGCACAGCTGGGTTTCTCAGTAATTTTCCAGTTCCCCACCTAGCCTTCAGAGTTTCTCAAAACAATGGTGTGGGTACCACAAAATGACGTTAGCTATGTTCAACTTAGGGTGAGGCGGGGGTCTTTCAAACTAATCTCCAGTTCTGCTGTTTATTGTTATGATTACACTAGCTGGCATATTCAACTTAAAAGAAAGGATAGATTTATTTTGGTACATTGATTCAGAATGTAGAGTACATGGTATAACAGGAGTGCATGCCAGAGGATATTCTATTTATTTATTTATTTATTCATTTATTTATTTATCTATTTATTTTTGAGGATATTCTTTACCTTATTGCACTCAGGAATTTTGTTCAAAGGGTAAGTACTGGATATCAGACAGAGCATTCACAGCAGGCCACTCCTGGCTTTCTTTTACCTATCTTACCTGCTGGAGATTTTACAATCTCCCATTACACTACAGTGTCACAGGTTTAGGAGAAAGCACTCAAGCATATGAGCCTGTTGGAAGTCTTCACAATCTAAATATAACATTCTGTTCCTGGAAATCAAAGGTTCATGTCCATTTCATGGTTAAAAATACATTCACACAGGGCTAGAGAGATGGCTTTCCCCAGCAGATTATCATAATCCAACATACAGAACTCTTCTTTGCAATTAAGGTTTCATATTCGCAATGAAAAGAAAATTTACCCATTGTAGTTTCTTGGGACAAATATATGCTCCTGATCCAGCTACATAGTGCTTCACCTCTAGTTTTCCTTTGAGACTTCAACAGAAGTTTCTTAGATCCTATTACTTACAATCTGTACACTGGCAAAGGTAACACTGCACAATAACACTAAACAATGTTGCCAGAACGTGCTCTGTGCTCACTTGAGTTCCATTTGTACAAAGCTTCAGTGGTATCTTATCTCTAGGAAGGTGGCTGAAATGTGAAGAAATATTCTTTCAGGCAACCTTGTAATATTAAGGGAATGAAAGCTCTCTTCACAGGAAAATTCTTTCAAATGGCTTTATACGTCTATACATTAGAGTTTAAAATGACTGAGACTATGATTCTGGAAATCTGTGATGCTACTGTTACTATTTTCTGAGTATATAAGTTTGCTTTGTTTTAATTTAGCTATTTTTTAAATCAGGCAGTAATAGAAGAAAAATGGTAAATGCCTAGTATAACCTTCAAAAGACTGTTCTGGCGAACTAATTCCTCCAGCCAGGTATAAACTGTTCAACATTTTTCAACCTCCCTGTGGAGTGTCACCACCTGGAGACAAAGAATTAAAAAATAAGGTAAGCATGTGGGAAGCACTGTTAATATCCATTTCATAATGTAATTTTAAACCAAGTTTTATGTAGCTTGTTTTTTGAAATTAGTTATGTATTATAACATATATTCTCTCTTTGGTGTGTGTGTATATATGTGGTGTGTGTGTGCACATGTGAGAATGTATATTTGCATGTGTGTTGTTTGATATTTATGTGATTGCACATGGACATGTTTATGTGATATAAGATGTCTTCCTCAGTGTCAGCCTTTAGATTAAGGCAAAGTCTACAACTTGAATTTAGGACTCACTAATATTTTGTGTCTAGCTCAACTGGTTGCTCATGGGCTTTGTCTCTTGGCAAGTTCTGGGATTACAGGTGGGCTACCAATTAATCTGGCATTTACATGTTTACTAATGCACTTAAAT
This sequence comes from Rhombomys opimus, assembly GCA_010120015.1. Lineage (NCBI taxonomy): Eukaryota > Metazoa > Chordata > Mammalia > Rodentia > Muridae > Rhombomys > Rhombomys opimus. The sequence goes on along the minus strand of REGO01000259.1, from coordinate 1,718,253 downwards.
ATGGACCACAAGGATTATATGGAATTGCTTTCACCCACTAAGCTATTTTCTCAGCCTCAACACTTTTACTTCATATATATATATATATATATATATATATATATATATATGAAAATAATATGCTTAAATCACTTCACACTATCTCATGAGATCCTGTTGTTGAAAAATATACATTAGTTTCTCATTCTGTTTTTAAATATAGTTGCTACTGAAAATGGGAAATTGAAATTAAATAATATACATATAGCTTACACTTCTTAATCTTGTTTTTCTTAGAGTGGTATCAAATTCAAGGCCTATATTTTATAAAATTGGATATTGAATCAACAGTCTTATATATTCTAAGCAAGCATTTTTCCATTGAACTAAAGTACTACCTTTTATTAAAATTTTTGTATTAAGAAAAAAAGTCTGATATTTAAAAATTAAAATACTAATTATTACACAAATCTTAAAATGTCTTAAATGTTTATCCTATCTTATAGGTCTAGGATAAACATAATAAAATCTGTACACCTAAAGAAGATAAACAAGAAAGAGGACCTGGGATAAGATCATCGATCCTCACTTTAGAAAGACAAATGGGATGGACATTGGAAGTAGAAAAAAAGAAGTAACGGTACAGGTGCCTACCACAGAGGGCCTCTGCATGACTCTTCTAGCAGTGTATCAAAGCAGATGCTGAGACTCATAACCAAACCTTAGGCAGGGTGCAGGGAATCATATGAAAGACGGGGGAGTTAATATGACCTGGAGAGGACAGGAGCTCCACAAGGACCAAATATTTCTGGGCACAGGGGTCTTTTATGAGACTGTTTCTCCAACCAAGGACCATGTATGGCCATAACATAGAACCCCTGCTTGGATTTAGCTCCTGGTAGCTTAGTATCCAAGTGGGTCCTGTAGTAAGAGGAACAGGGACTATTTTTGACATGAACTCAATGGCTCATTCTTTGACCTCTCCCCTCCCCTAAGGGAGGAACAGAGTAGGACATTGTAGCCAGTCCTGAAGATACCTGATAAGCTAGGGTCAGATGGAAGGGGAGGAGGACCTCCCCTATCTGTTGTCTTGGAAAGGGGCATGGAAGAGATGAGGGAGGGAGGGTGGGATAGGTAGGGAATGAGGGATGGGGCCACAGCTGGGATACAAAGTAAATAAACTGTAATTAATATTTAAAAAATAAAATAAGATAAAAAGTTTTAAATGAAAAAAAAAAGGTCTGTAATAGAAATCTGATTTCTGGTAGAAATGATACTATGAAGAGGCTAAGAATAGTTTCTAATAAAAATATTTATTTTATTTACCATTGAATAGAAAATATTCTTAGGGTTTTGCTGAAAGGTAATATAATAATTTCAACTAGGAATTGTTAAATGTCTTAATGTGTAGCCTTTTGATGAATCTGTTTTCTAGCTCTCTATTTAGGAATAATGGGAATTCCTTAAATTTTTGCTGCCCAGCCTATTGCACTGTAGAAGCATAGTACTACAGTTCTAAAATACAAACTTTTTATCCAATTTACTACAGTTTTAATACAGCAAATATTTTAAATCAGGGCTCTATTAGTTCAATACAATTTTTTTTTCTTTTAAATGCTTAGCAGTGCTCAAAAACTACTGTAACAAATACATGTGTCTTTAAGTATAAGTAAAGTTCATGATAGATGCAACCCCTGCTCTACTCACTCAGAGATCCACATGAAGACTGAACTGCCAATTAGCCATATCTGAGCAAGGGGTCTAGGTCCTCTCCATGCATGGTCCTCCATTGGTGCCACAGTCTCTGCAGGACTCTATAGGCAGATGGCAATAGTGGTGAACTCCCCCTTTCAGTGGTCAAGGGGAAGGGGATGAGGGAGAGAGGGAGGGAGGGTGGAACTGAAGGTGTTGAGGAAAGGGGCTTCAATTGGGATAGATAATGAATAAATTGTGAAGAAAAACTTAAAAGTAATAATAGTAAAAAAAATTTAAAAAGAATAAGTAAAGTGTTAATCCAAAATGATGGCACAAATCTTGCACTATGTCTAATCAGCAGGAGAACAGTGTTGGTAGAGAGACAGACAGAATAAACTGTGGGCCCCCAAATACCAGCACCTGTGTTTCCCAGGTGAAAGGAAAGCACATGGTGAGGGAAACAAGCGGGTCCAACCTCAGGTCATCCAACTAATCATTGGAAAAGTTCTTGGGTTCCTGCCAGTACATGGTCTCAGGGTCCTGTGGATACCTTCAGTGTACCAGGGCACACAGCTCCAAATTCTGCCTCTTCACACATGGGAGCCACAGTAACAGCCCCTAGGGAGACTAACCAGAACTGTGGGCTCCCTGGTTCTCCAAGATGGTTGCAACCAGCAAGCACAGTGCTTAAGCTCATTAACCTCAGAATAAGAAGTGGTGGGGCAGCTGTTTCCAGGTCCTTCCCTGGTAAAAAGAGATTCCATGGGCTCCTGAGGATTCCATTTAGTCCACAGGATCATGCATATGAGAGGTAATTCCAGAAAGCCCCTGAGAACCACCCAGCAGTCAGAGACCATACCAAGCAATCTGAGAAGGGGTTCTATTCATCCTCCATCCCCAGAATTCCAGCAAATACCAGAAACTCCAGCCAGTGCCAAAGACAACCAGATGGGCAATGGTCAGCATAAAACCACAATCAACAAAAGCCAGAGCAATATGGCACCTCCAGGACACAGTTATCCCACAACAAGTAGCCCTGGATACTTAACAGAACTGAAACACAAGAAAATGACCTTAAATCTGTGCTTATGAAGATGATAACCAAGGAAATGAATAAAATACATAAACACAGGAAGATATACACAAACACATTGAAGTCTCTAGAGAGTCTCTACAAGTCTCTAGCAGTCTTGTAGAGAAGAAATGAAAAAAAAAATCAGAGAAATACAGGTAAGCACAAACAAACAGGAGAAGAAAATTAATATAACAGTTCTAGATCCAAAGACAGAAATAAAAATAATAAAGAGCAAACTAAGGAAATTCTGAAGAGAGAACATAGAGAAGAAAACAGAAATATAGAGGTAAGCATGACCAACAAAATAGAAGAGAGTTAGGGAAGACTCTCATGTTTAGAAAATACAATGGAAGAAATCAATTCATCAACCAAAGAAATTGTTAAAAGTAAAAAATTCCTAACACACCATCCAAGAAATCAAGGATACCATGAAAAGACAAAACTCAGGATTAATAGGTATAGAGGAAAAAAGATTCATAGTTTCCAAGTCCCAGAAAATATTTTCAACAAAATCATAAAATAAAATTTCCTAAAGCTAAAGAAATTGATCCCAATAAGCATATTACAAGCCTATACAACACCAAATAAAATAGACCAGAGAAAAATCCCCCCACCAAATAATAATCAAAACACTACATGTACAGAACAAAGAAAAAATATTAAAAGCTGCAAGGGAAAACTGAGAAGTTATGTATAATGACAAACCCATCAGAATCACACCTGGCTTTTCTTAAAAGCCCTTAAAAACCAAAAAGCCTGAGCAGGTGTCTTGCAAAACTTAAAAGACCACAATTGCCAGTCCAGACTACTATATCCAGCAAGACTTTCAATCGCTAGAGATGGAGAAAACAAGAAATTCCACCACAGAACCAAATGTAGACAATATTTCTGCACAAACCCACCCCCCACAGAAGATCCTAGAAGGAAAATGTCCACCCAAAGAGGTTAAATACACCAAAAAAAACCCCACAGAATATAAATAACTTCATTACTGCAAAACTGAAACACACTACCACAACAAACATCAAATTTTTAAAAGAACTAGCAGTCATTAATTTCTTTCAATGTCAACTCTCCAATAAAAAGAAAAGAGTAACAGAATAGATGTGAACAAAACACATCATTCTTCTGCATACAAGAAACTTACCTTAGCAATAAAGATTGACGTTACCTGAGAGTAAAGGGCTAGAAAAAGGTTTTCCAAGCAAATGAACACAAGAATCAAGCTGCATTAACCACTGTAGTATATAATAAAATAGACTTTATACCAAAATTAATGAAAAAACATTAGGAAAAATAAAGATGACATCTCAATTCTGAACATCTAAGCCCCAAACACAAGGGCACCAACATTTGTAAAAGAAATGTTAATAAAGCTTAAACCGCACATCAGTCTCATATTTCCACACAGTTATAAAGGCCAAAGAAGTATATGATTTATGTTTCACGAAAAATCCCTTTTTCTTTATACAAATTTTATCCATTATTTGTTTCTTTGTGAAACTAAATATCTGATAAAGGTAACTTAAAGGAGAAACAGCTTATTTTCACTAAAAGTTTGAGAATACAGTCCATCTTGGTGGGAATATATGGCAGTAGGAGTGGAAGGCAGCTTGTCATATTCCATCTTCTGTCAAGAAGCAAAAAGTAATGAAAGCTAGTACTCTGCTTCTTTTTCTTCCTTATAAGTCTGATGTCTCAGCTATCAGATGATTCTATCAAGGGTTCTGAGGTCCTCATTGCTGCTTCTTGAAAACATACTCATTTGCACACATTGAGATAAGATATGTTTCTGTGATCACTATAAATCTAGTGAAGTTGAAAATTAAAATGAGGGGCTGGAGAGATGGCTCAGTGGTTAAGAGCTCTGACTGCTCTTCCAGAGGTCCTGAGTTCAATTCCCAGCAACCACATGGTGGCTCACAACCAATCTATACCTTCTACTGCTCTCTTCTGGCATTCAGGTGTACATAAAGATAGAACACTGGAAATAAATAAATAAAATCTTTAAAAAAATTATAAAAAAAAGAAAATTAAAATGAATCCAGACAATATCAGGGTTGAAAAATAATTGAAAAGGATGGTTATATATCAAATATGACATATTGGCATCAATTATAAAATTAAAACTTTTCACATTGTTTAATGACTATGGAATCAGCTGAAATTCTAAATATAATTATATCTGTAAATATGTAATTGTCTCTTTAAAATTTTTCTCATTTGTCAGATACGGTTATGTATACACATGATAACACCATTTCTCTCTAGACAGAAAACCAAAGAAATATTTGTTAATAATACATTTTATTGATTTGTTTAATTATCCTTAATTATGTATGCTTAAATATATTTACTGAAAAATATTATCTGTCATATTAGTTTACTTCCCTGTGTAATATTAGTATTTTTATATTTATTCAAAACTATATAGAATACATATAAATATGTACATATATATGCATATATACACATATCTGTGTGTTCAGTTTGAATGATAATGTCCACATGACAGTGTTGCCTGAAGAGCCATACACTACTGAACAAAAATCCCAAGAGACTTCTGAAACAACATAGGCTGTTGTTGTTGCCCTTGGTAGTCTCCTAGAAGTTGAAAGCATGTAATTTTCTTGTTGAAGACAGCATGTACTGCAGACAAAAGACCCAGAGGACTCAAGCTGGATCTGCCCTAGTGGTACAGAAGGCTGTCCAAGGAGGGAATCGACCAATAGTCCTACTCAGCTATCATGCCTATAAACCACAACAACCACTAACATGGCATTATATCCCTAAGTATGCAGTAGAAGCATACTTTCTTAGTAACTAACAGTTATTTCACTGCATTTAAGAGCAGTCCAAAGAAGAAAGTCATGCCTGCTACTGGATATCTAGCCAACTAACTAAGGCTATTGAAGTTATGGATCTTGAAGAAGAACCACTTTACTGCACTACTCATAACTACATTCTCCTTATACCAACAGATTTTTATGAGTCTCACCACTCACCACTTTTGCTTCTCTTTGCAAGAGACACTCATGAGTAGTGACCACATGATGCTCAGCCCCAACTCATATATCCACAACCCAATTTCTGTCCTTAAGGCTCAGAGATTAAAGAGGAAAAAGGGGGGAAGTTTATAGGTAGGAAAATTTTTTTGTGTGTGAGATTGTGTCTCCTACACATGTTTGAGAAGGTATACTCATGAAATTGCATCAGCATGACAGCCTAGACAAGACCTAAACAAGGATAACACCAACAGACATCCGAATATGAAAGGGAGAAATATTTTAGGGCCTCAACCTCAGAAAAAGAACTACAGGCAATGAAGGAATGTTGAGAAGAGAAGAAATAGTCTAACCCCATGAAGAAAATAATTCCCATCAGTGGCCCAATACCAAGTGGTCAGCCCTGGAATAACTTGTATATGAGTAAAATTATACAAAATTAACAGTATTAATATTTAGGAATACACACACATTATATCAGCAAAAGAATAGATGCCATTAATTTAAAAATGAGCAATTGGGGGAATTATATGGAAGACAGGACAGGGAAGGAGGAAATAATGTGATTAATTTCTAATTTTAATGAATAAAAATTGAAATAATTTTCAAAAGGAAAGTGTTCTATACATAATGCATCTTAAGTAAATGGAAGCTGTTCTTCCATCTCTAGATCAATACATGCTATTTGCATTTAGTATACATAACCTGGTTCCTTTTATATGGCCATCACTTACAGAGTAAATATTAATGTTTCATCAATTTTTACACAGAAATTGGAATTATAGCTAACTCAAACTATTAAGAACTCTATGTAGAAAGTGGAAAAATTTGGGCAGGAGAATTTATTTGATACTGACTTTAGGCAAGTCTTTTTTGAACAATAAAGAGTGTGGAGGCGTAAACTTCATGGATGAAAAGAATTAATGACAATATTATCAGTCAGTAGAAGAATAACCCCAAGTATCATGGGCATGGTAAATTATTAAATAAAAAATATAGCACCTGTCATACCAAAGCTAATGATGCAGATCTTTGAAAGAGAAGTGGCCTTAGGTTGCAATATTTATACAATGTGTACCTAGAATGTCGACTTTCTCTTTCAGAATGCATTGATTAAGTAGAAAATCCCTTATTGAAAGGAGGGAGCTCTTTTTTTATTAAATTTTTATTTTTTATATTAATTAGTTTATTTACGTTATATGCCACCTGTAGCCCCTCCTTCATTCCCTCCCAATCAAACCTTCAATCCCTCATCTCCTCCCTGCCCCTCTCTAAGTCCACTGATAGAGGAGGTACTCTTCCCCTTCCATCTAAACTTAGCTTATCAGGTCTCTTCAGGACTGGCTGCAATGTCCTCCTAGGTGGCCTAGCAAGGGTGCTTCTCCATCAGGAGGAGGTCAAAGATCCAGCCAATGAGTTCATGTCAGAGACAGTTACTGTTCCCTTTAATAGCGTGCCCACTTGGATACTGAGCTGCCATGGCTCCATCCGAGGAGGGATTCTAGGTTATATAGAGGCATGATCCTTCCTTGGAGAATCAGTCTCAGTCACAGGTGTCTACCTGTGCCCAGATATATTTGGTCCTTGAGGAGCTTCTCTCCTCTACATGTCTTACTGTCTCCCCTTTATTTTATATGATTCCCTGCACTCTTACCATGGTTTGGTTATGAGTATCATCATCTGCTTTGATACACTGCTAGGTAGAGTCTTTCAGAGGCCCTCTATGGTAGGTTCCTGCCCTGATTCTTGTTTTCTCATACTTCTCATGTCCACCCCATTTGTCTTTCTAAGTGAGGGTTGATCATCTTACCCCAGGTCCTACTTCTTGTTTATCTTCTTTACATGTACAGATTTTAGTACGGTTATCCTATCTTATTGATTTAGTATCCAATTATAAGTGAGTATATATCGTATGTGTCTTTCTGCTTCTGCGATATCTCACTCAGAATGATCTTTTCTAGGTCCCACCATTTGCCTGCAAATTTCATGATTTCCTTGTTTTTAATTGCTAAGTAGTATTCCATTCTGTAAATGTACCACAATTTCTGTATCCATTCCTCTGTTGAGGGACATCTGGGTTGTTTCCAGATTCTGGGTATTACAAATAAAGCTGCTACAAACATCGTGGTTGAGCAAATGTCTTGTTGTGTACTTGAGCATCTTTTGGATATATGCCTAGGAGTGGTATAGCTGGACCTTGAGAAAGCACTGTTTCTAGTTTTCTGAGAAAGTGCCAGAATGCTTTCCAAAGTGGTTGTATCTGTTTACATTACGACCAGTAATGGAGGAGGGTTCCCCTTTCTACACAACCTCTCCAGCATGTGTTATCACTTGAGATTTAACCTTTGCCATTCTGATGGGTGTAAGGTGAAATCTCAGGGTCATTTTGATTTGCATCTCTCTGGTGGCTAAGGAGATTGAACATCTCTTTAAGTGTTCCTCTGCCATTTTATATTCCTTTACAGAGAATTCTCTGTTTAGCACTGTAACCCATTTTTTTAATTGGATTGCTTGATTTATTGCTTTTTAACTTCTTTAGTTCTTTATATATTCTGGATAACAGCCCTCTCTCAGATATAGGGTTGATGAAGAACCTTTCCTAGTCTGTAGGCTGTCATTTTGTTCTGACAACAGTGTCTTTTGCTTTACAGAAGCTTTTCAGTTTCATGAGGTCCCATTTATTGATTGTTGCTCTTAGAGCCTATGCTGTGGGTGTTCTCTTCAGGAAGTTGTCTCCTGTGCCAATAAGTTTTAGGCTCTTCCCCACTTTTTCTTCTAGCAAGTTTAGTGTGTCTAGTTTTATGTTGATGTCTTTCATCCACTTTGACTTTGGTTTTGTCCAGGGTGATAAATAGGGATCTATTTGCATTTTTCTGCATGTAGATATCCAGATGGACCAGCACCATTTGTTGAAGATGCTGTCTTTTTGCCATTGAATGGTTTTGGCTTCACTGTCAAAATTTAAGTACCCATAGGTGTGTGTTTCTATTTTCTGGTTTTTCTATTTAATCCCATTGATCAACCAGTCTGTTTTTATGCCAGTACCATGCAGTTTTTATAACTACTTCTCTGTAGTATAGCTTGAGATCAGGGATGTAGATACCTCCAGATGAACTGAACTTCTGTTGTACAGGATTGTTTTGGAAATTCTAGGTTTTTTTTTTCCATATGAATTTGAGAATTTTTCTTTGAAGGTCTGTAAGATTTGTGTTGGTATTTTGATGGGAATTGCATTGAATCTGTAGATTGCTTTTGGCAGAATAACCATTTTCACTATGTTATTCCTACTGAACCATGAACACAGGAGAGCTTTCCATCTTCTGATCTCTTCTTCAATTACTACCTTCAGAGACTTGAAGTTTTTTCAAACAAGTCTTCCACTTCCTTGGTTAGAGTCACACCAAGATACTTTATGTTATTAGGGGATATTGTGAAGGGTGTTGTTTCCCTAATTTCTTTTTCAGACTTTTTGTCTTTGGTATACAGGAGAGCTTCTGAAGATTTTGAGTGAACTTTGTATAGAGCCCCTTTGCTGAAAGTGTTTATCAACTGAAGGAGTTCTCTAGTTGAATTTTGGTAGTTGCTCATGTATACTATCATATCATCTGTGAACAGTTAAACTTTGACTTCTTCCTTCCTGATTTGTATACCCTTGAAATCACTTAGTTGTCTTATTCCTGTAGCTAGGACTTCAAGTACTATGTTGAAGAGATATGGAAAGAGTGGGCAGCATAGCGTTGTCCTAGATTTCAGTGGGATTGATTTCAGTTTCACTTCATTGGATTTGATATTGACTACAGGCTTCCTGTATATTGCCTTTACTATGTTTAGGTATGTGCCTTGTGTCCCTGATCTCTACAAGATTTTAAATATGAATGGGTGTTGGAATTTATCAAATGCTTTTTCAGCATCTAAGGAGATGATCATGTGGTTTTTCTCCTTCAGTTTGTTTATATGGTAGATTACATTGATGGATTTCCATGTGTTGAACCACCCTTGAATGACTGGGATGAAGCCTACTTGGTCATGCTGGATAATATCTTTTATGTGTTCTTGGATTCAATTTGCAAGTATTTTATGGAGTATTTTTGCATCAATGTTCAGAAGAGTGATAGGTTTGAAGTTTTTTGTTGTTTTTTTTTTTTTTTTGTGAGGTTTAGGTACCAAGGTGACTTTGGCTTCATCAAATAAGTATGGTGATGTTCCTTGTGTTTTTATTTTGTGGAATAGTTTGAAGATAATTAGAGTCAGCACTTCTCTGAAGGTCTGGTAGAGTTCTGCCATGAAACCCTATGCCCGAGGGCTTTTTTGAAAGGGAGAATTTTGATGACTGCTTCAGTTTCCTTAGGGGATATAGGGCTATTAAATCTTTCTACCTGAGTGTGACTTAATTTTGGTAGATGAAATCTATCAAGAAAATTGTTCATTTCATTTAGATTTTCAAATTTTGTGACATATAGGCTTTTGTAGTACGACCTAACAATTGTTTGGATTTCCTCAGTGTCTGTTGTTATGTCCCCTTTTTTGTTTCTATTTTTGATGATTTGGATAGTTTCTCTCTGTCTTTTAGTTAGTTTGGCTAAGGATTTGTCTATCTTGCTGATTTTCTCAAAGAACTAGCTATTGGTTTTATTGATTTTTGAATTTTTTTATTTTATTCTAATTTATTTATTTATTTTTTAATATTTTTTTATTTTTAAATAATTTCATACATTCACTTGTATCCCAACTGTAGACCTCTCCCTCTTTCCCTCCAAATCCTCCCCTCCCTCCCTCATCTCCTCCCTGCCCCCTTCTGAGTCCACTTAGAAGGGAGGGCCTCCTCTCCTTCCATCTGACCCTAGCTTATCAGGTATCTTCAAGACTGGCTGCAATGTCTTCATTTGTGAACTAGCAAGGCTGCTCCTTCCTTGGGATGGGGGGAAGGAGAGTTAGTATGATTCTAATTTATTGATTTCAGCCCTGAGTTTGATTATTTCCTGTTGTCTCCTCTTCTTGGGTGTATCTGCTTCTTTTTTTTCTAGGGCTTTCAGTTGAGCTGTTAAGTTGCTTGTTTAAGTTGTCAGAAATTTCTAGTGCTATGAATTTTCCTCTGAACACTGCTTTCATTCTGTCCCATAAATATCGGTATGTGGACCTTCATTTTCATTGAATTCTAAGAAATCTTTAAGTTCTTTCTTACTTCTCCTTATCCCAGCTGTCTTTGAGTAGCAAGTTGTTCAGTGCCCATGTGTGTTTAGGCTTTTTTCTATTTCCATTGTTGTTGGGGTCCAGCTTTACTCCATGGTGGTCAGATAGAATACAGCAGATTATTTCAATCTGTATCTTTTGAGGCTTTCTTTATGGCCCACTATATGTTCTATTTTGGAGAAGGTTCCATGAGGTGTGAAAAGAAGATATACTTTTTTGAGTTTGGGTGAAAAGTTCTGTACACATCTATTAGGTCCATTTGATTTAGGACCACTCTAAGTGCCTCCATTTCCCTATTTGGCTTCTGTCTAGATGATCTGTCCCATGTTGACAGTGGAGTGTTGAAGTGTCCCACTATTAAGGTGTTAGAATCACTATGTGATATAAGTTTCATTTACAAATGTAGGCACTCTTGTATTTGGGCATAGATATTCAGAATTGTGATGTCCTCTTGTTGGATTTATCCTTTGATGAGAATGTAGTGCCCTCCTCATCTTTTTTGATTAATTTTGGTTGAAAGTCTATTTTATTAGATGTTAGAATAGCTATCTCAGCTTGTTTTTTGGGTCCATTTGCTTAGAAAACATTTTTCTAGGCCTTTACTCTAAGGTAGTGTTTATCTTTGTTGCAGAGGTGTGTTTCTTGGATTCATTAGAATGTTGGATCCTGTTTCTTCAACCTTTCTATTATTCTGTGTCTTTTTATTGGAGAGTGGAGTCCATTTATGTTGATAAATACAGTAACCAATGAAGATTGACTTTTTTTTTTTTTGATGTGGGGTTGGTGGTGTTGCTGTGTTTCATTGCTTGTATTTTTTTTATTTCTTTTTTGTTGTTCTGTAGTTATCTATTCCTATGTTTTCTTGGATGTAGTTGTTTTTGGTGGATTGAAATTTTCCTTCTAGTATCTTCTGTAAGGCTGGGTTGCTCTGTAGATATTTTTTAAATTTGGTTTTCTCATGGAATATTTTGATTTCTCCATCTATGTTGATTGAAAGCTTTGCTAGGTAGAGTAGTCTGGGTTATCTGTCTTACCTTAGAGTCTGCATGACATCTGCCCAGGCCCTTCTGGCTTTCATAGTTTCTGTTGAGAAATCTGGTGTGACTCTCATAGATCTACCTTTATATGTTTCTTGGCCTTTTCCCCTTCTTGCTTTTAATATTTTCTCTTTGTTCTGTAGGTTTAGTGTTTTGACTATGATGTGATGTGAAGAGTTTCTTTTCTAGTGTAGTCTACTTTGTGTTCTGTAGGCCTCTTGCATATTTATAGATATCTCTTACTTTTAAGTTGATAAAATTTTCTTCTATGATTTTCTTGAAAATATTTTCTGTACCTTGGAACCTGGTATCTTCTTTTTCATATACTCCTATTATTCTTAGATTTTGTCTTTTCATGGCATCCTTGATTTCATGGATTTTTTTGTGTTTGGAACTTTTCTGATTTTATTTTTTCTTTTAGAGACATCAATTTCTGCAAGTGTCTCTTCAGTACAAGAGATTCTCTCTTCCATCTCTTCTATTCTGTTGGTGATGCTAAACTTTGTGATTCCTGATCTTTTCTCTAAGTTCTCCACCTCCAGGGTTTTCTCTGTGTTTACTTCATTAATTCTAATTCTGTTTTCATGTCTTGTACCATTTCTTTCATGTGTTTGATTATGGAGTCCTGCTATACTATGATGGCTTCTATTTTTTTGTTTGTTTGTTTGTTTCCTCTATTTGTGCTGCTAATTGTGCCTCTAATTGTTTGGCTGTGAGGGCATTCTTTATTTGTAATTCTTTATTTTATTTTTTTTATTTATTACAATTTATTCACTTTGTATCCTAGCTGCAGTTCCCTTCCTCCTCATCTTCCAATCCCTCCCTCCATCCCTCTTCTACTCCCATGAATCTTCCCCAGTCCACTGATAGGGGAAGTCCTCCTCCCCATCCTTCTGTCCCTAGCCTATCAGGTCTTATCAGGACAGTCTGCATTGTCCTCTTCTGTGGCCTGGTAATGCTTCCACTCTCTTACAGGGAGGTGATCACAGGAAAATAGTGAGAATGAGGAAAGATCATCATGAGTGAGGTAGCCCAGAAACAGAAAGACACACATGGAATATACCACTTATAAGTAGATATTAGACATATAATATAGCATACTAAAATTTGTACACATAAAGTAGCAAAGCAAGAAAGAGGACCCTTGTTAAGATGCTCAGTCCTCACTCAGAAAAACAAATGAGATAGACTTTGGAAGAGGGTGACAACAAGATACAATGCAGGAGCCTACACACAGAGTGCCTCTGAAAGACTCTACCCAGCAGGGTATTAAAGCAGATGCTGAGACTCATAGCCAAGCTTTGGGTAGAATGCAGGGAATCTTATGAAAGAAGGGGGAGATAAAAAGACCTGGAGTGGACTGTAGCTCTACAAAGCATGCACCAGAACCATAATATCTGGGTACAGGGGTCTTTTCTGAGACTGATACTACAACCAAGGACCATGCATGGATATAACCTAGAACTCCTGCACAGATGTAGCCTGTGACAGCTCAGTCTCCAAGTGGGTTCCCTAATAATGGGACATGAACTCAGTGGCTGGGAGGGAGCTCTTAACCTCAATAATGAATAGGTCCTAAGTTGCAGCTCTAAACTTCTAAATCCTGGTTTATCTTTTTTTTCTAGCTATTTGCCTCTAAATCAAGATTAAAAAGCTAGTCAACATGATTAAATAAAGAGGAGGTCACTTAATCACTCTGTTAGCTTCAAATGATTATTGATTCCTGGAGATATCTAATTCTGGAGAAAATCTATTTTAGTAATGACTACTGCCTCAGTTTTATCCATGACACTAGAAGTTATTAATAGTGGAGGTCTCAAGAGAAGTGTACAACTTTAAGCCATTTATATTACATTTCACATTTTTATTGGGTCCATTTTTTTCTTATTTATTTTTTCATTTATTTATCTATCTATTTATTTATTTATCTATTTATTTATTTATTTATTTATTTATTTATTTTTAGTTATCTTTTATTAACTCAGTATCCCAGCTGTATCCTGCTCCCTCATTCCCTCCCAATCTCACCCTCCCTCCCTCATCTCCTCCCTGCCCCTTTCTAAGTCCACTGAGTGGGGAGAACCTTCTCCCCTTCATCTGACCCTCTTTTATCAGGTATCTTCAGTACTGGCTGCAAAGTCCTCCTCTGTGGCCTAGCGGGACTGCTCCTCCCTTGGGGGGTGGGGAGGTCAAAGAGCCTGACATTGAGTTCATGTCAGAAACAGTCCCTGTTTCCCTTACAATGGGAAACCAATTTGTTACTGAGCTATAACAGGCTACATCCGAGGAGAGGTTCTAGGTTATATCCATACATGGTCGTTGGTGGAGTGTCAGTCTCAGAAAAGACCCCTGTGCCCAGTTATATTTGGTGCTTGTGGAGCTCCTATGTGGTATTTTTACACAATGGAATACTATGCAGCAATCAAAAATGAGAAAAATCATGAAATTTGCAGGCAAATGCTGGGATCCCGAAAAGACCCTTCTGCGCAAGGCATTTCAGAAGGAGAAAGACACACACGCCATATACTCACCAATATAGACCTATAAGATATGATAAACACAATGAAATCTATACATCTAAAGAAGACAACCAGGAAAGAGGACCAAGGGTTAGATGACCAATCCTCACTCAGAAAGACAAATGGGATGTGCATTGGACATAAGAGAAAAAAAGTTTTTGAGATCTGCCTTTTTTTTAATTTTTTATTTAACTTTTATTAAATACACTTTATTCCTTTTGTATCCCCCTATAAGTCCCTCCCTCCTCCCCTCCCGGTCCCACCCTCCCCCACTTTCTGCATGCATGCCTCTCCCCAAGTCCACTGATAGGGGAGGTCCTCCTCGCCTTCTTTCTGATCTTTTTTCTTTTTCTTTTTCTTTTTTGTTCTTCTCAATGCAGTTTATTCAGGAACCTTGAACAATCTTCTGACCCTGGTGAAAGCCAGTCCACAGCTTAAAATAGCCTCTGAGATCTGCCTTTTAACTTGTAATTGGATCATATTATTCATTTAGCAATTTGGCTTCTTGGGTCCAATTTTTATTTACAATCCTTTGAGAAAATAAAATACACTGAGATGATAGTTAAGCAGCAGGATAAAAAATATTGAATGGTTTTAGCCTCATACCATTCAAGGATGCTTAAAGATGTGACATAATATAATTGCCTTTTTTTCTCTCAACTTATGTCATGGTCATACATTAAATACTGTTAGAGTCTTGGATTTGCAAATATAGTGAAAACAATTTTCTAAGTGTGGATAAAATAAATACCCAGGGAATGTACTTCTGATGCAGATAAATAGATTTAAGATAATCCTCTCTGTAGAAATAATTATGGGTGATGTTTTACCAAATGAGAGGCTTGATTCTTTGGGTGTGGTTCTGTATTTGTGGTTGCTCACTGGAATCATTGAGGAGAAAAAGCATTGTACATACAAACCAAAATATTACAGGTGGTCCAACATTACTTGAACATGTTATTTAATTTTCCTACACTCTAAACTAGAATAGACTTGTTTTTCTCTAAGTAAGGGTACAGAAAATCAAGAGTATGTTTGAGAGTGGAAAAAGCTGTTTGAATTTGTTATACCTGACCAGGGCTGCTGATACATTTTATTGATAAATAACTTATGACACACATCAATAAGAGGAAAATAAGAAAAAGAGTAAAGGAAAATTTATAAACTCGGTCTGGTGGAACATGAGTATGATTTTTAAATTTGAATGAGACTTTTGAAAATAAGAATTTTATAAATTAGGGTAAAAATTAGAAAATTGCATTTAAAATTGATATCATGATAGCCTAACAAGGTGCAGAGGACAAGATTGTGTCCTAGATAGCATTACCTGGCAACTGGATACAGTTTAACATAACCTAAAAACTAACTACACTTAACTGAGTAATTAACACCACGAGGTTGGTCTATTGAAATGCTTCTGTGAGTATGTCTTAATTATTTTGACATACTTATGACCATTTTATTGCGGATGTAACCTCTCTAGGGAGGCTGTTTTGAGCTTTTATAAGTAGGCTATCTGGTAAATACCTACAGCCAAATAAGCAGGTGAATCTGAAAGAAGTGTTCCTCTATTTTTCTGCCTTTCCCTCCTTCCCTGACTTTGTTTTATGATCGAGAATGACCTGGGAGTGTAAGCCAAATAAAATCCTTTATTATTCTAAATTGCTTCTGGTGGAGTGTTTTATCACAGCAATAGACAAGAAAACATAATAGATGGGAATCAGTTCTTTCCTTTCACCATCTGGATATGGGACATCAAACTCAATTTGTCAGACTTGCCTGCAGTTACCTTCCGGCTTGAGTCTTCTCTCAGGCTCATATTTGTGAAATGCAAAGGGAAAACACAGGGAGTATGGAATGGAATTTTATTTCTAATTCTTTCAAATTTATTCATAAGATAGCAATTTTTAGTTTTAAAGGTGTCAATCTTTTTTTCATTTATTTTTTGCTATTTTTAAATTTTTATTTTATTTTTATTAATTACAGTTTATTTATTTTGTATCCCAGCTATAACCCTTCCCATATACCATCCCAACTCCTCCCTCCCTCCATTTTCTTCTCTTATGCCCCTCCATGAGTCCAATGATAGGGGAGGACATCCTCCCCTTCCATCTGATCCTACTCTGTCAGGTCTCATCAGGACTAGCTACACATTGTCTTCCTCTGTGGACTGCTAAGGCTGTTTGACCCTCAGGGGGAGGTGATCAAAGAGCCGGTCCCTGAGCTCATGTCAGAGACAGACCCTGTTCTGATTACTATGAAACCCTCTTGGACACTGAGCTGCCATGGCCTACATCTGTGCAGGGTTTCTAGGTTATCTCTATGCATGGTCCTTGTTTGGAGTATCAGTATCACAAAAGATACCTGTGTCCAGATTTTTTGTTCTATGGCTCTCCTTGTGGAGCTCCTGTCCCTTCCAGGTCGCTCTATCTCCCCTTTCTTTCCTAAGATTCCCTACATTCTGCCCAAAGTTTGGCTAGGAATCTCAGCATATGTTTCAATACCCTGCTGGATAAAGTCTTTCAGAGGCCCTCTGTGAAAGGCTTCTGATATGTTCCCTGTTTTCTCCCTCTTCCAGTGTTCATCCCTTTTGCTTTTCTGAATGAAGATTGAGCATGTTACCCATGGTCCTTCTTCTTAATTAGCTTCTTTAGGTGTACAGATTTTAGTATAATTATACTGTATCATGTGTCTAATATTCACTTATAAGTGAGTATATACCATGTGTTGAAAGAACCCCGGGGGGTGTCTTCCGCCAGAGAGACGCCCTCCCAAGGATCAACGAGACCAGTAGTTCGGATGCAAACAGCAAGAGGCTTTATTCGATACATGGGTACCCATGGGCGACAGAGTCTTTTCAGGAGACTCGCGCGCCGTCCCCAGGTTAGCTGGGTGATTTAAAGATTCTGGTCCATCCCAGCATGCCCAAGGCAGGGGCGATTCCTGCCTGGCAAGCATCTATTGGTCAAGGTGCTACATTTTGAATCAATTGGCTATAGGAAGGTTCCCAGACTATTGATCATGACCAGGTGTCCCTCCCTAGGGGGAGGGTCTAGTTTCCTAGCAACTGTATCTGTAGTGGGTGGGGAAAGAATGCAGGGAGGCCGTCCTTCCCCTCAGGGCATTTACTAACTATACCGCGTTTACTCTGCCTACTCTGCATCTTAAAGATCGCTGTTACCTTATCTTTTGGTCTCTCATTTCCCCCTTTCCCATGATCATTTGAAGACCCAATCTTGGGTCTTCCAGATATGACCCCTTGTATTTTATAGATTTATCTTTTTATAATGGGATCTGGGGTCCCTTCAGAGTGGATATAGGGGTA
>REGO01000259.1:1675474-1696602 GCA_010120015.1 Rhombomys opimus | reverse complement strand
CCCTCCCAAGGATCAACGAGACCAGTAGTTCGGATGCAAACAGCAAGAGGCTTTATTCGATACATGGGTACCCATGGGCGACAGAGTCTTTTCAGGAGACTCGCGCGCCGTCCCCAGGTTAGCTGGGTGATTTAAAGATTCTGGTCCATCCCAGCATGCCCAAGGCAGGGGCGATTCCTGCCTGGCAAGCATCTATTGGTCAAGGTGCTACATTTTGAATCAATTGGCTATAGGAAGGTTCCCAGACTATTGATCATGACCAGGTGTCCCTCCCTAGGGGGAGGGTCTAGTTTCCTAGCAACTGTATCTCTAGTGGGTGGGGAAAGAATGCAGGGAGGCAGTCCTTCCCCTCAGGGCATTTACTAACTATACCGGGTTTACTCTGCCTACTCTGCATCTTAAAGATCGCTGTTACCTTATCTTTTGGTCTCTCAGTGTGTCTTTCTGCTTCTGAAATACCTCATTCAGGATGATCTTTTGTAGATCCTACCATTTGCTGGTAAGTGTCATGATTTCCTTCTTTTTAATTGTTGAGTAGATTTCCATTGTGTAAATAAACCTCAATTACTGTATGCATTACTCTACTGAGAGACATCTGTATTGTTTCCACCTTCTGAGTCTTGAACTCATTGGCACAGAAGACAGCTTCCTGAGCAGAACTCCAAAAGCACAGACTCTAAGGTCAACAATCAATAAATTGGACCTCATGAAACTGAAAAGCTTCTGTAAAGCAAAGGACACTGTCATCAAAACAAAAGGACTGCATACAGATTGGGAAAGGATCATCACCAATGCTATATCTGACAGAGGGCTAATATCCAGTGTATATAAAGAACATAAGAAGTTAAACAGCAATAAATCAAGCAATCCAATTTAAAACATGGGCACAGGCGTCTTTTGTGAGACTGTATGTCCAACCAAGAACCATGCATGGATATAACCTAGAACCCCTGCTCAGATATAGCCCATGGCAGCTCAGGATCCATGTGGTCACCCTACTAAGGAGAACAGGGGTTATTTCTGACATGAAATCAATGGATGGCTTTTTGATCCCCCCCTCTACCCAAGGGAGAAGCAGCCCTGCTAGGCCACAGAGGAGGACTTTGCAGCCAGTCCTGAAGATACCTGATAAGCTAGGGTCAGATGAAAGGGGAGGAGGTCCCCTGCTATCAGTGGATTTGGAAAGGGGCAGGGAGAAGATGAGGGTGGGAAAGTGGGATTGGGAGGGAATGAGAGAGCGGGTGAAAAGCTGGGATACAAAGTTAATAATCTACAACTAATGTTAAAAAAATTAATCAAAAAAAAAGAAAAATTAAAAATAGGGTACAGAGCTAAACAGAGAATTCTCAACAGAGGAATATTGAATGGCAGAAAAACACTTAAAGAAATGTTCAACATCCTTAGTCAGCAGAGTAATGCAAATCTAAACTACCCTAAGACTTCATCTTTCACCCATCAGAAAGGCTAAGATGAGAAACTCAAGTGACAACACATGCTGGAGAGGACATGGAGAAAGGGGAACCCTCCTCCACTGCTGGTGGGAATGTAAACTTGTACAATCACTTTGGAAATCAATCTGGTTCTTTCTCAGACAATTAGGAATAGCGCTTCCTCAAGATGCAGCTATATCATTCCTTAGGCATATATCCAAAATATGCTCAAGTATACAACAAGGACATCTGCTCAACGATGTTTGAGGTAGTTTTATTTGTAATAGCCAGAGGCTGGAAACAACCCAGATGCCCCTCAGTTTGAGGAATTGATACAATAATTGTGGTACATTTACACAATAAAATATTACTCAGCAATAAAAAAAACAAGGAAATAATGAAATTTGCAGGTAAATGGTGGAAACTGGAAAAGATCATCCTGAGTGAGGTATCCCAGAAGCAGAAAGACACACAGGGTATATACTCACTCACCACTTGATACTAGACATATAATATAGGATAAACATACTAAAATCTGTACACCTAAGGAAGCTAATCAGGAAGGAGTACTCTGGCTAAGATGCTCAATCCCCATTCAGAAAGGCAAAGAGGATGAACATCAGACATCAGAGGAGGAAGAAAACAGGTAACAGGACAGGAGCCTACCACAGAGGGCCTCTGAAAGGCTCTACACTGCCAGGTATTGAGGCAGATATTGAGACTCATAGCCAAACTTTGGGCAGAGTACAGGGAATATTATAAAAGAAGTGGGAGATAATAAGACCTGGAGAGGACAGAAGCTCCACAAGGAGAGCAATAGATCCTAAAAGTCTGTGCACAAGGGTCTTTTTTGAAACTGATACTCCAGTCAAGGACCACTCATGGAGATGAACTGGAACCTATGCACAGAGGTAGCCTATGGCAGTTCAGTATCCAAGTCACATTCATAGTAATGGGGACAGAGATTGTCTCTGACATGAAATGATTAACCTGCTCTTTAATCACCTCCCCCTGAAGGGGGAGCAGCCTTAGTAGACCACAGAAGAAGACAATGCAGCCACTCCTGATGAGACCTGATAGAGTAGGGTCAGAGGGAAGGGGAGGAGGGCCTCCCTTTTCAGTGGACTGGGAGAGGGACACAGGTGCGGAGGAGAGAGGGAGGTACAGGGGGGATACAAAGTGAATAAACTAATTAAAAAAATTAATTTTGAGAAAAATGGGGTACAGAACTAAATAGAGAATTCTCAGTAGAGGAATTTGAATGGCAGAGATACACTTAAAGAAACGTTCAATGTCCTTAGTCATCAGGGAAATGCAAATCAAAATAACCCTGAGATTTCACCGGACACCCAGCAGAATGGCTAAGATCAAAAACTCAAGTCACAACACATGCTGGAGAGGATGTGGAGAAAGAGGAACCTTCCTCCATTGCTCATGGGAATGTAAACTTGTACAATCATTTTGGAAACCAATCTGGTGCTTTCTCAGACAATTAGGAATTACCTCAAGATGCAGTTATATCACTCCTAGGCATTTATCCAAAATATGCTTAAGTATACAACAAGGACATTTGCTCAAAATGTTCCTAGCAGCTTTATTTGCCAAAGTTGTTAATCTTTTTTAATACTCTAACTATGGATTCATTTATCAACAATAAATACTTAAGCATTATTTAAAAAATAATCCTGTCATATAATAATAAACTGGCCCTCTAACTGGCCCAAGCATTGCAAACACTGCCTTTTACCTTTCTCTCTCCCTTGCTAACACATTAGATTACATTCCTAGAGCTAGCAATTACGATCTATTCCCTTTTCTTGGCCACTGACTCATTGCTGAGGATAAACACCAAGGTTCAGCAATCAAATTTTATTATTTGGCCATACTGGGTAACCTGTCCAATGAGTACTAAGTCATCCTAACACCCACAATTGAAAACAAACAAAAAAACCAATATCTGGTGTTGGTGCTTACTATTTGTCTACCTTTGCCCCATTCAGAGGCAGTCCCAGTTTCTGCTTGCCCTTCTGTCCAGAGCTGTGACTCAGCGGCCAGATATTTAAATCTCAGCGGACAAACGGCTTTTAGGAGGCCTTCACTAAAGGCAGAGGAGAACTTGCAAGTCCATCTTCTTTTGTTTGTGACAACAGGTGGGATAGCTTGTGAGGGTTACACCTCTTCCTCAGGCTCCTTGTGCAAATTAACCTATTGTTCTGAGATGTTTTACTGGCTAAAAGTAACTCCTCAAAAAATAAAGTGGTCAGAAGGCTGGAGGCAGGGGAGGAGGCAGAGACATGAGACTTGCTGCTGGCACCACTTGCTGCAGCAGCCTGCCTTTTGCAAAGGTGTCGAGTCTGGACCTTTAAAAAGTTTCCTGTGTGCTATGTGTTTATTTTATTAATTTTAATCCTCACTCCCAACTCACGAACCGCTCGACTCTGCCCGGCTGGCTCCAGCACCCTTCTAGGGTAATAATCTAATTTATGCTGTGAATTTGGTGCTGTGTGTTTCCTATCCTGACTCCAAGCCCATGCAAATACAACCTATTAACTTTCTCTAACAAATATTTGAAACTTCATTTGAAACTGATGTTATCAAACATTTGATAGAAATACGATTTGCTTTATTTATATATGTCTACTTTTTGTACATTTCACTAAACTAGGGTAAAAAGAATAATTACAAAAAATTGAGTAAAATATTAAGAAAATTGTTTATACACAATGGAACAGTTAGAAGTACAAGGTTTCATTTTCTACTTACTACAAATTCAAATATAATAAATGAAAGTATGTGATTTCTGCAATGAAGTATTTTTCTCTCAAAAACACAGTGAGCCTGCACTCCAGCTCGATCAATTTTTATAGACAATAAACTGTCAAAATATCATTGAATAATGATTATATCCAAATTTTTAATAGAAAATTAGGGCTGGAGAGAGAGTTAAGTTGAATACTGCCATAGCATGAACAAGGACATTGTTTTGATTTTACACCCAAATACAAAAGATATATTAACATCGAATGAGTAAATGGTAAAACTCTATTTTTCTTTTCTTTTCTTTTCCTTCTTTCTTTCTTTCTTTCTTTCTTTCTCTCTCTCTCTCTTTCTCTCTCTCTCTCTTTCTTTCTTTCTTTCCTTTTTCTTTTGTTAGTACAGGTTTTCTCTGTGTAGTGCTGGCTTCCTTAAAACTCACCCAATAGATCAGGCTGGCCTCAAACTCAGAGATCCACCTTTCTCTGATTCTGGAATCCTGAGATTAAAGGTGTATGTTACCACTACCTTCAAATTCCTGTTTAATTTATCGCAGTAATTACAAAAATGATATTCTAAAATAGTAGTATAGGGAGAAGGCTAGCTGGCAGGAAACTGTGACCCTCATGAAACTGGGCAGGTGCATAGGCTATTGGTCTTGACTTAGGCATGAAAGTGTGGGCATTCAGGGATATGTGGCATTCACAAAGCCTGGATACCATTTCTTTTTTAAATTTAATTTAATTTTATTAATTACACTTTATTCACTTTGTATCCCCCATAAGCCCCTCCCTCCTCCTCTCCTGGTCCCACCCTCCTCCCCCTTCTTCACAAATCCCCCTCCCCAAGTCCACTGAGAGGGGAGGTCCTCCTCTCCTTCCTTCTGATATTAGTCTATCAGATCACATCAAGAGTGGCTGCATTGTCATCTTCTGTGGCCTGGTAAGGCTGCTCCCTCCTCAGGGGGAGGTGACCAAAGAGCAGGCCAATCAGATTATGTCAGAGGCAGTCCCTCTTCCCATTACTATGTAACCCACTTAGACACTAAACTGCCATGGGCTACATTTGTGCAGGGGTTCTAGGTTATCTCCATACCTGGCACTGGATTGGAGTATGAGTCTCTGGGAAGACCCCTGTGTTCAAATTTTCTGGTTTTGTTGCTCTCCTTGTGGGGTTCCTGTCCTCTCCAGATCTTACTATTTCCCACTTCTTACATAAGATTGCATGCACTCTGCCCAACAGTTGGCCATAAATCTCAGCTTCTGCTTTGGTAGTCTGCAGGGCAGAGCCTTTCAGAGGCCCTCTATGGCAGGTTCCTAGGTTGTTTCCTGTTTTCTTCTTCTGATGTCCATTCTCTTTGCCTTTTGGGATGGGGATTGAGCATTTTAGTCAGGGTCCTCTCTCTTGATTAGTTTCTTTAGATGTACAGATTTTAGTAGGTTTATCCTATGTTATATGTCTATATGAGTGAGTATATACCGTGTGTATCTTTCTGCTTCTGAGACAGCTCACTCAGGATGACCTGGATACCATTTCACTAAGCCAATAACATTTATTCTAAATACATAACACTTATACTCAGAGTTATGTGTAACATTCATTCCCCATCAATTTTTTCCTTGTTTTTTAATCAGGTGGAGACTACTAAAGATATCTACAACTTGTCAAAAAAAGGAGGAGAACAATGCAGCCAGTCCTGATGAGACCTGATAGGGTAGGGTCAGAAGGAAGGGAAGGAGGACCTCCCCATCACTGGACTTAGAGAGAGACATGGTAGGAGATAAGATAGGGAGGGAAGGATTGGGAGGGAATGAAGGAGAGGGCTATAGCTGTGATACAAAGTGAATAAATAGTAATTAATATTAAAAAATAAAAATTTAATAAAAAAAGATAACCATAAGATGCTCCATTATAATCAATAAATCAGTCACACAGCTCCTACGTTTAAGGGTCAAGGAACATTCCAAAACTTAATAAATGAAGTCGCCCAAACAAGACCTACAGAATAGCACATCTGTTGACAAGACAGTGTGAATGGGGGAAATCTCATAAATCACCATCCTTAGATAAAGAACTACAGGCAATTAATAGCTGGAGAGAGAGAGGCTCCACACACACACAAAGGGAAAGCAAGGAAAGAAGGAGGGATATATGTATATATAAAGAGAGAGACAGGGAGGAGAGAATTACACTTCTGTAAGGACAAGACAAGACAAGATAAGGGGATTCCAAGATGGTGGCAAACAAAGCACACCATTTTGGAGAGGCAAAGGACATGAATCCCCGAAATTGGTGAGTGGAGAGACAATAGAAACTAGAACTTGGACTTTTGGGCTTTCTAAAGGAGAAGGGACACCACAGAAGCGTGGAGTGCTTGTAGATTTAGATTGGGTGCGAACTTCTCTGGGAATGAAGTAGGGCGCTTTCGTTGTCCAGGCCTCCCGCATGGTAAGCCTGCACACAGCACCAGGCAGTTGAGCACAAAGCTCACAGCCTGTGGATTAAGACAGCAGAGACAGTGCTTCACGCCCTTTACTGCAGGGGACAGCTGTAACCGCCGGGTGAACAACACCCCTCAGACACACATCCAAGGTGCCCATACCCTAGGCCCCATCCAGGGTCCTTTTGCCGAGCTCCGGACGCGCAGAGTGTAGGAACCTGCCACAAGAAGCGCAGCAGAGCTCATGTCCCTCCAGAAATCCCATGCGGCCAGAGCACACACACCTATGGAAAACCCGCCCTGCCTGAGCACACCTAACATAGGAAATCCTGCCTCAAGGTAGTACACACCTTCAGAAACCCTACCACATTGGAGGAGCCCACCCACTCACTGCCAGCGCCAGAGCACAGGCCCAACCAGAGTGCCAACAATAGAGACTCAGTTCTGCAACACAATCCTTCCTGGATCCCAAATCCACAAAGCTCAGTGCCTGGGACCCAAGACAGTAGAGGTAGGGCTTCAGGTACCTCAGCCGCAGGGGAGAGCTGTAACCACCCACTGAATGCCACCCCTCAGAGCACATATCTGAGGAGCCCACACCCTGCCTAGTACCCTCTTGCTGAGTTCTGGACCCTCGGAATGCACCCCCCCACTTCCACCATCACCGGGTCTTGCCGGAGTACATGTACTACCTGAAACTCCACCCTGCCTGAGCACGCACCCAAAGAGTCCCTGCCACAGAGACTCAGATCCACAGTACAATCCTTCCCAGATCCCAAGTCTACAATTGGCAGTACTGACTATACAGGGTGATTGTATGGGCCATCCAACCCCTCAGAGGCAGATAACCAGCTGAATAGCCACCAAAGCCTCAAAGACCAATACCTTGCAAAAACAATACGTGCCCACAATCTTCAATAGCTCTTGTGATCCCTTAAGCACCTGCAACAACTTCAGTGCCTGCAAAGCACCCCTCTCATACACTGAAGGCCTCTTCATTTTCCAACACCCTGTCCCTTATGACACACCTACAAGCACACAGCCAAACACAACCTACCCCGCATTTGCCCTTCTGCACCTGCGAGCTTTCCTTTTACAGGTATAGCTGAATCACCAACGCACACACTGAAACCACTAGACCTCCTCCATTTTCCTGAAGAATTCTCCAGACACCAGAGAAAGACCAGTCTGATCTGCAGGATCCAGGAACAAACAGTGAACACTATGGATAACCAAATGGCCAGAGGTTGGCAAAAGAACACATCCAATTTAAATCAAGATATCATGGCTTCACAGGCAACCCCCAAAATTATTGGACACTCCAACTCATCAGAAACACAAGAAAATGATTTTAAAGCTATGATTACCCAGATATTTGAGGCGCATAAAGAGGAAACCAACAAATATCTCAGAGAAATAGCCATACAGATTCAAACAGTTAAAGAGAAAACAGATAAATCTCTCAAAGATTTGGCCTCCCCAATGGAAACAAAGAAAAACAAAGTGAAAGAAGCTCTCAAAGAAACACAGGCAAATATAGCCGAACAAATGGAGGCAGAAGTAGTGGCATCAAGAGAGGAAAGAAACAAAAAAAGTAGAGACCATCTTGGAGACACAGGAATCCACATTCAAACAGCTGAAAGAAATGGTGCAAGTCATGAAAACAGAATTAGAATCAATAAAGAAAACACAAACTGAGAAAACCCTGGAACTGGAGAACTTAGAGAAAAGAGAAGGAACCACAAAGGTAAGCATCACTAATAGAATACAAGAGATGGAAGAGAGAATCTCTGGAGCTGAAGACACACTTGCAGAAATTGATACTTCTCTCAAAGAAAAAGTAAAATCAGAAAAATCCCAAACACAAACCATCCAAGAAATCAAGGATGCTATGAAAAGGCAAAATCTAAGAATAATAGGAATTGACAAAGAAGAGGATTCCAGGCTCTAAGGTACAGAAAATATTTTCAAGAAAATGATAGAAGAAAATTTTCCTAACCTAAAGAAAGAAATGACCACAAACATACAAGAGATCTACAGAACACCAAATAGACTAGACCAGAAAAGAAACTCCTCACGCCACATCATAGTCAAAACACTTAATCTACAGAACAAAGAAAAGATACTAAAAGCAGAAGGGGAAAAAGGCCAAGTAACATATAAAGTTAGATCTATCAGAATCACACCGAAATTCTCATCAGAAACTATGAAAGCCAGAAGGGCCTGGAGAGATATCATGCGGGCTCTAAGAGACCACAGATGCCAACCTAGACTACTATACCTAGCAAAGCTTTCAGTCAACATAGATGGAGAAAACAAAATATTCCACAACAAAACTAAATTTAAGCAATATTTGAAGAGCAAAGCAGTCCTACAGAAGATATTAGAAGGAAAATTCCAATCCAATGAAAACAACTATACCCAAGAAAACATAGGTTATAGATAATTTCCCAGCAAATATCAAAAGAAAATAAGCAATGAATCACAGTAACACCACCAACTCCACAATAATAGGAAATAAAATTTAATGGTCATTATTGCCTATCAACATCAACGTACTCAACTCTCGAATAAAAAGACACAAACTAACAAAATGGGTGTAGAAACAGGATCCAACATTCAGCTGCATCCAAGAAACACACCTATGCAACAAAGATAAACACTACCTCAGAATAAAAGGCTGGAAAACAGTTTTACAAGCAAATGGACCCAAAAAAAACAAGCAGGAGTGGCTATCCTAATATCTAATAAAATAGATTTTCAACCAAACTAATCAAAAAAGATGTAGAGGGACACTACATTCTCAACAAAGGAAAAATCCACAAAGAAGACATCACCATTCTGAACATCTATGCTCCAAATACAAGAGCACCTGCATTCATAAATGAAACATTATTAAAGCTTAAATCACACATCAATCCCAACACCTTAATAGTGGGAGACTTCAACACACCACTATCACCAAGGGACAGATCATCTAGACAGAAGCCAAACAGGGAAATAAAGGAACTTACAAATGTTCTAATTCAAATGGACCTAATAGATGTGTACAGAACTTTTCACCCAAACTCAAGAGAGTATACATTCTTTTCAGCACCTCATGCAATGTTCTCCAAAATAGACCATGTAGTTGGGTACAAAGCAAGCCTCAACAGATACAAGAAGATTGAAATAATCCCCAGTATACTATCTGACCACCACAGACTAAAGCTGGACCTCAACAACAATGGAAATAGCAAAAAGCCTACATTCACATGGAAACTTAATGGCTTACTTCTAAATGACAGCTGGGTTAAGAATGAAATAAAGAAAGAAATTAAAGACTTCCTAGAATTCAATGAAAATGAAGGCACAACATACCCAAATTTATGGGACACAATGAAAGCAATACTTAGAGGAAAACTCATAGCACTAAGTGCATTTAAGAAGAAATTTGTAACATTTCATACAAACAACTTAATGGCACACCTGAAAGCCCTGGAAAAAAAAAGAAGCAGAAACACCCAAGAAGAGCAGATGGCTGGAAATAATCAAACGCAGGGCTGAAATTAACCAATTAGAAACAAATAAAACAATTCAAAGAATCAATGAAACCAAGAGCTGGTTGTTTGAGAAAATTAACAAGATAGACAAACACTTAGCCAAACTAACTAAAAGGCAGACAGAAACTATCCAAATCAGCAAAATCAGAAATGAATAAGGGGACATAACTACAGACACCGAGGAAATACAAACAATCATTAGGTCCTACTACAAAAATCTATATGCAACAAAAATTCAGGAAACTAAAAGAAATGGACAATTTTCTTTATAGATTCTATCTACCAAAATTAAGTCAAGACCAGGTAGAAAGATTGAACAGCCCTATATCCCCCAAGGAAATTGAAACAGCCATCAACAGCCTCCCTTCCAAAAAAAGCCCAGGGTCAGATGGTTTCAGTGCAGAATTTTACCAGACCTTCAAAGAAGTGCTAAATCCAATTCTTTCCAAATTATTCCACAATAGAAACAGAAGGAACATTATCAAACTCATTCTATGAAGCCACAGTCACCTTAATACCTAAACCACACAAATATCCAACCAAAAAAGAGAACTTCAGACCTATCTCTCTTATGAACATTAATGCAAAGATACTCAATGAAATACTTGCAAACCGAATCTGAGAACACATCAAAGATATCATCCACCATGACCAAGTAGGCTTCATCCCAGGCATGCAAGGGTGGTTCAATATATGGAAATCCATCAATGTAATCCACCATACAAACAAACTGAAGGAGAAATACCACATGATAATCTCCCTAGATGTCAAAAAAGTATTTGACAAAATCCAACATCCATTCATGTTTAAAGTCTTGGAGAGATCAGGGATGCAAGGAACGTACCTAAACATAGTAAAGGCAACATACAGCAAGCCTATAGCCAACATCAAACTCAACAGGGAGAAACTTAAATCAATCCCACTGAAATCAGGGACAAGGCAAGGCTGCCCATTGTCTCCATATCTCTTCAACATAGTACTTGCATTCCTAGCTAGAGCAATAAGACAAGTAGGGGAGATCAAGGGAATGCAAATCAGAAAGGAAGAAGTCAAAGTTTCACTATTTGCAGAGGATATGATAGTACACCTGAGTGACCCCAAAAACTCAACCAGAGAACTCCTTCAGCTGATAAACACCTTCAGCAATGTGGCTGGATACATAATTAAGTAAAAAAAAAAATCTGAAACCTTCCTGTATATCCAAGACAAAAGGGCTGAGAAAGAAATTAGAGAAACAACACCTTTCACAATAGCCACTAATAACATAAAGTACCTTGGAGTGACTTTAACCAAGCAAGTGAAAGATCTGTATGAGAAAAACTTCAAGTCTCTAAAAAAAGAAATTTAAGAAGATAAAAGAAGACAGAAAGATCTCCTGTGCTCGTGGATTGGTAGGATTAACATAGTGAAAATGGCCATTCTGCCAAAAGCAATTTAGAGAGTCAATGCAATTCCCATCAAAATACCAACACAATTCTTTACAGACCTTAAAAGAAAATTTCTGAACTTCATAAGAAGAAACAAAAAACCCAGAATTTCCAAAACATTCCTGTACAACAACAGATTCTCTGGAGGTATCTCCATCCCTGATTTCAAGTTGTACTACAGTGCAATATTAGTAAAAACTGCTTGGTACTGGCATAGAAACAGAAAGTTGGATCAATGGAACTGAATAGAAGACCCTGAAATAAACCCACACACCTATGAATACTTGATTTTTGACAAAGAAGCCAAAACCATTCAATGGAAAAAAGACAGAAAAAAAAAAGTTCAACAAATGGTGCTGGTAAAATTGGATATCTACATGCAAAAAAAATGTAACTAGATCCATATTTATCACCCTGCACAAAATTAAAGTCCACGTGGATCAAAGACCTCAATATAAAACCAGATACTTTAAATAGGTTAGAAGAAAAAATGGGGAAAAGCCTAGATCTCATTGCCACAGGAGACAACTTCCTGAACAGAACACAATCAGCACAAGCCCTAAGAGCAACAATCAATAAATGGGACCTCATGAAACTGAAAAGCTTCTGTAAAGCAAAAGACACTGTCATTAGAACAAAATGACAGCCTACAGATTGAGAAAGGATCTCACCAACCTAACATCTTACAGAGGGCTGATATCTGGAATGTATAAAGAACCAAAGAAGTTAAAAGGCAATAATTCAAGTAACCCAATTAAAAAATGGGGTATGGAGCTAAATAGAGAATTCTTTGTAGAAGAATATAGAATGGCAGAAAAACACATAAGGAGATGTTCAACATCCCTAGCCATCAGAGAGAAGAAAATCAAAACAGCCCTGAGATTTCACCTTATACCCACCAGAATAGCTAAGGTAAAAAACTCAAGAGATAACTCATGCTGGATGGAGAGGATGTGAAGAACGGGGAACTCTCCTCCATTGCTGGTAGGAATGTCAACTGTTACAACCACTATGGAAATCAATCTGGTGCTTACTCAGACAATTAGGAATAGTGCTACCTCAAGATCCAGCTATACCACTCCTAGGCATATATCCAAAAGATGCTCAAGGACATTTGTTCAACCATTTTTGTGGCAGCCTTATTCGTAATAGTCAGAACCTGGAAACAACCCAGATGTCCCTCAGTGGAGGAATGGATACAGAAATTGTGGTACTTTTACACAATGGAATACTACTCAGCAATTAAAAACAAGGAAATCATGAAATTTGCAGGCAAATGGTGGGATGTAGAAAAAATCATCCTGAGTGAGGTATCCCAAAAGCAGAAAGACACATATGGTATATACTCACTTATATAGCCCTGTAAGATAGGATAAACATACTAAAATATGTACACCTAAAGAAGATAAACAGGAAAGAGGTTCAGGGGTAAGATTATCAATCCTCATCTAGAAAGACAAAGGAGATGGACATTGGAAATAGGAGAAAACAAGTAACAGGACAGTAGGCTACCACATAGGGCACCTGAAAGACTCTACCTAGCACTCTATCAAAGCAGATGCTGAGACCCATAACCAAGCCTTTGGCAGAATGTAGGGAATCATATGAAGGAAGGAGGAATTAGTATATCCGACAGGTGACAGAGAGCCCCACAAGGTCCAAATATATCTGAGCACAGGGGTCTTCTATGAGTCTGTTGTCCAGCCAAGGACCATGCATGGATATAACCTACAACCCCTGCTCAGACTTGGCCCATGGTAGCTCAGTATCCAAGTGAGTTCCCTAGTAAGGGAGACAGGAACTGTTTCTGACATGAAATCATGAGCTACACCTCCCCACTGATGAAGGAGCAGCTTAGCTAGGCCACAAATAAGGGCATTGCAACCATCCTGAAGATACCTGATAAGCTAGGGCCAGACAGAAGGAGAGTTTATATTATATATATAAATATACATCATATATATAAACATTTGTAAGAATCATAATTGGAGGAGTGATGGAATTTAAAGGGCAATTATAATATTAAAGAGCTAAAGCTTAGGAATTTGACTCAATAGCAAATTAGAATTAATGATGTAGAATACAAAAGAGTAGAGACTGCATTGTTTGAAAGCAGAGACAGAAAATTTTACTTCGCAAAAGAAAAGCCCAAAGTTTATTTCCTAGCATCACTAAAAAAATAAAACAAAATCTTTCTAATCAAAATTAAAATAAATTTTTAACATCTGTGTCCTTAGATTTGAAGAATAAGTGGAGGAAGCATCATAAAAACTTTGTTAAAACTCTTCTCATAACCAAACCTTGGCAGTGTATAGGGAATCATATAAAAGGAGGGGGCGTTAGTATGACATGGAAAGGATAGGAGCTCCACAAGGACCAAATATATCTGGGCACAGGGGTATTTTCTGAAACAGACATGCCACCAAGGACTATGTACAGATATAACCTAGAACCTCTGCTCGGATATAGCCCATGGTAGCTCAGTAACCAATTTGTTTCCCATAGTAAGGGGAACAGGGACTGTTTCTTACAGGAACTCAATGGCAGGCTCTTTGACCTGTCCACCCACCAAGGGAGGAGCAGTCCTGCTAGGCTACAGAGGAGGACTTTGTAGCCAGTCCTGAAGATACCTTGTAAACCAGGGTCAGATGAAAATGGAGGAGGTTCTCCCCAATCCGTGGACTTGGAAAAGGGCAAGGAGGAGATAAGGGAGGGAGGGTTTGGGAGGGAATGAGGGAGTGGGATGAAGCTGGGATTCAGAGTTAATAAAATGTAACTAATAATAAAAAATAAAATAAAATAAAAATAAAGAAAAAATTAAAAAAAAGCTCTTCTCATCTAATGAAATATATAAAGAAAACAATTTCATGGCTCTAAAGATCCAACAAATGATATAAATTCAAATAAATTCATAACAATATTAATGTCAACAAAAGAAAACAGTCCTTGACTGAGAGAGTCACAAGGGTGTCAAAATATTAATTGGCAGCCCTGAGAGCCAGAAAGAGAAAAAATTGCTTTTCATACACTGAGTAAATATATATCAGAAAAAAGAGTCATACATGTAGAAAATTATTAATCATAAATTGAGATATAAAAATACACTCATATTGTAAGAATGTGTTCCCAAAGATGCAACCTAAAGAACTGATAGTTAAGTTCTTTAAGTGGAACAAAAAACTTGGACAGAGAGCAGTCAAATAGCTACTAAACAGTGGGTTAAGTAGCTACAAAGCAATAAAGGGAAGTGAAGACTCATACTGAGCCAGTTCTTGAGGCTCCTAAACTGTATTAAGTGCTGAGAAATCATTAGAATCTTGCAGAATTCTATAAATTGTTGGTGATAAGCACTTTCAATAGAAATTTACATAACTTATTAAAGTAAATTAATGACACTGATTGGTTGGGATAAACTATCTCTGTATTTTTGGATTATAAAAAAATAACTACTACAAAATAATTACAAAGTATACTCATAAATAAACGAATAAAATTATCATTACAGAAAATATTTGAATAATCTTGGGGATTATAAGGAAATGTGGAAAACAAGAAATAGAAAATAAAATGTGAACAAACATTTGTAGACTTTTTCTTTGTGTGAATTGCACTGGAAAAAAATGAAAATAAGACACATGCGCGACAAGACTCACTACAATGTGAGTCTTGTCAATATGAAATAAAACTTAATAATTTACTGTTGAATAGTGTATATTTTACCTTGGAACTTCATAATTTCTTCTTTGAACCTCCTTTCTATAACCTATTATAGGGTAAACCTCTGAATAAAATTTGTAGTGTGTGTTTGATACATGTGTGTGTAATATGTGTGTTTAGGTGGTGTTTATATGGTGTTTGTAATGTGTGTGTGGTATGGTATGTGTGATATATATGTGGGGGGATGATGTGTGTGTGGTATATGTGTGTGGGACATGTGCGTGTTCTTTTCTGTTTCGGCTATGTATATATGTGGTGTGTGTATGGTGTGTGTGTTCTCTTCTTTTTCTGCTATGCAGAGTGTTAACACACTTGCACATGGGTGCAGCTATGGAAGACAAATGTTGAAACTCAGTATCTTACTCTTTTGCTTTTCATTTTAATTTTTGAGATACAGTCTTTCATTCAGCCTGGACATGTCCCTAAAGGGAGACTTGCTGGTCAGTGTGTGCACAGCTAACCCCAAGTCTGCCTGTTTCTGGCTTTTCAGTGATGACAAGTTAAGTGCAAACATCTAAGTTTTGCATGGGCTCCGGCATGAACATTTCACCAACTGAGATATGTGTTCAGCAGAGAATATTTTTAATATTGTTGGATATTTAATCTGGTAAGGCTGATTTATGACAGAAATTATCCAAGCAGAATGCTTAATTATATCCAAATGTGTAATATGTTGATCATCAAACTATTTTCAATTTAAGCAAAATTATGTACTGATAGGAAATAACCAGACTGGTATGGTGTAAGGTTTACATGCTCACAAATACCACAGAATCATATCAGATATTCCAAGTAAAAACACCACCTTTAAATACATTGTGGCTTGTGAAATTCTTACATACATGTATTCCTTGCATGCTTTACCATTTACATCCCAGATATTGTAGAGCTTAAGGGACAGTGAAAATTCATTTGTGAACAGCTATTTCACCATAAGATATATAACTAGCAATTTTCAATACATTTAATCACTAGAGAAATGGAAGCTAAAATGATGGATCAGTGCATACTATCTGGAAGATAGAAAGCAAAGTGTTGTATTGACATTAATATTTGCTATTGATATATTATTAAGTAAAGTTGCAGTTAATCCTAAACATCTGTTTAAACAAATCACCACACAGAGACTAGGATTTGTTTTGTTAACCTAGAACACAATGCTGGGCAATAGTTACTTCATCCTAAACCTCCAAGCCTGTATAGTTCCTACCATTCAGATTTTACCCATTATACTTGCTTTTAGTGATATCTTAGGTCTGGTTCATCTCTCCACATTTTTCCAAGACCTCTCCTTCAGCCTCTGCTCTCCCAGCCTCTGCTCCTCCTCCTCTGCTCCCACTCCTTCCTGTCCTCTGGCTCCTCCCTTCTCCCTCCTACTCCTTCCTCTCCATTGCTCAACATTGTGGCTGATTGTTTTATTTTGGCATGTTTACAGGAAGTTTAGACAGGTGATTTTTAGAATAAATATCACAATGCAATGTCCGATTGAAACCAGAGAGTGGAGGAAAGAAATCAGCATTTGAATGAACAAGGGTAAGGTGTATACATTCCAAAAGAACATTATACCAACAGCAAAGGGATAGCAGTACCCAGTGCTTACAAAGATAAAAACTTGCTCAGCCATGCACTGTGATGGAAATGTAAAATGGAAAGTCATTTTGTAAAATAATGTGTCATTTTCTTGCAAAACAAACATAAAACTTAAGCCCTAGAAAATGTTTGCTCACATATTCCTATAGTGAATGTCTGTAGAATCTTGTGTATAGTACCCAATCCTAAAACAGTGCATTAGATCACTATGAAGTGAATAGTTTAATCTTGGTGCATTCTTTCGTAGAATACTACTCAGGAAAAAGAACAATGACCGATATTCATATGAAACTAGATAAATCTTCATTAAAAAAAGCAATCTCAAGGCCTTACACAACATGCATCTCTAACTATATGGAAGTATTAAAATGGAAAATTGTAGAAATGGAGAATGAAAGTTTTGGTTTAGGGCACAATTTGGGTCTTTTACTACAATGAAAGTATTCTAAATCTAATTAGATAAATTACCTCATTTTGACATAAAAAATTTTTCAAGATATTACTAAGAGAAAAATTATCCATATAAGTTCTCTTCTTATCATTTTTGGTTATTACATTTGCTTACTTTACTTTTTGTTTATTTTAATTTTAAAATAAAATACAATCATTACCATTTCTTCTTTTTTTTTTTAGTCTCTAAACCCTGCCATGCTCAACTCCCGCAAAAGGGGAAATAGAATAGACAGCAGAGGGTAAAGAGAGGGAAATGGGCAGGAGATGGAAAAGGGAGGGAAACAAGGATGGAGATCAGAAGTGGTGAGAAAGGGGTGGTAGGGGAGGGCTGGTAACAAGAAAGGAAACTGAGGGGGTGCATCTCTTTGTCAAGCTGGAGGCCTGCCCAGGGTCGGCTGCTGGGAAGACATGGGTATGACTCTAGTTGAGACTCCTAATTAGAGCGAGGGGGTCACATGAAAACTGACATGAGCACCGCCTAGCCAGGTAGGACTTGTGGAAGGAGGGAAACAAAACCTGTGATTCCCAAAATTATCCTGCCTATAAGAAATGCAGGAATACAGAGTTAGCAAAGATTGAAGAAAAGTCCAACCAATAATTGGCCCAACCTGAGACCACGGTAGGGTAGAAAGCTAGCCTCTGACACTGTGCTTACAGACAAGAGCCTACCTTGGCTGTCATCTTGCAGGCTTCAGCCAGCAGGGGAGCCAGACAGATATTGGAACTTGCAGCCAAGAATGGGGGGTCCTGTGGAAGTATTAGGGGAAAGATGGAAAGATCTGGACAGGTGTTGTAACTGGTTATTAATATTTACTATTGGTTTATCTTCTAGTAAAGCTTGCTGTTAATCTTAAACAGCTGTATAACCAAATCACCACACAGAGACTGGGTTTTTAGTTAACCTAGAACACAATGCTGGGCAATATTTACTCCCTTCTAAACCTCCAAGCCCTCAGTTTCTTAACATTCCCACATTATACTTGCTTTTTGTGAAATCTTAGGTCTGGTTCATGCTCCACATCCTCCAAGATCTCTCCTCCAGCACTGCTCTCCTAGGCCTCCTCTTGCCCCTTCTCCTCCTACTCATTTTCTGCCTTCTGGCTCCTCCCCTCTTTCCTGTCCTCTGGCTCCTCCCTGCTCAACATTGTGTCTAGTTGCTTTATTTTGTCCTGTTTACACAAGAGTGGAGACAGGATGCTTATAATGAGTATCACAATGCAATATCCGGATTGAAACCAGAGAGTTGTGTGTGTGTGTGTGGGGGGGGGGGAATCAGCATTTGAATGAACAAGGGTAAGGTATATACATTAAAAAAAAATATACCAACAGAGTGGACAGGAGCTTCACAAGAAGACCAACAGAGAAAACTAACCCAGTCCCATGGGGGTTTACAGAGACCAAGACAAACCAACTAAGGAGCATGCATGGTTTGCACCTAGGCCCCATGCACATATGTGGCTGATGGGTGGCTTGGTTTTCATATGGGGAGCCTGGCAAGTGGAAGGGGAGGTTGTTTCTATCACAGACTCTATTGTCTGCTTTTGGATCACTGCCACCTGGCAACACTGCCTTGCCTGGCTTCAGGAAATGAAGATATACTCAGTACTGATGGGATTTGATGTGCTGGGAGGGTTGATATGGGGGAGCTCCCCTTTTCTGGGGAAAAAGGGAGAAGGGAAGGGGGAAAGACAGAAAGAGGGTGAACTGGGATGAGATGAGGGAGGGGGAACCCTTGGGGTATAAAGTAAATAAACTGAAATAAAA
Organism: Rhombomys opimus; assembly: GCA_010120015.1. Taxonomy (NCBI): domain Eukaryota; kingdom Metazoa; phylum Chordata; class Mammalia; order Rodentia; family Muridae; genus Rhombomys; species Rhombomys opimus. Next base: position 1,677,485 of record REGO01000259.1, on the reverse strand, counting down.
ATAAAAAAATGTAAAAATAAATAAAATGTTTAAGAAAGCATAACAGTGATGTATTTTTTAGAAGATATTCATATGTTCACAGCATTAGACTTTGTTCAGATTCCTTCTCCATATATTTGTATATATATATATACAAATACATATGTAAGCTAGTTAAAATATGTAATTCACACATAAAGAAAACATTATTTTATCTTTCTGAACTAATATATAGTTTCAGTTAATATAATGATCTCCATTTTCATTTACTTTTTTATTTCTTAAAATTATGTCAATGAACTTAGTGGTGGGCTCTTAGATCACCTCTCCCTGGTGGGTGCAACCTTGCCAGACACAGAGGAAGATGATGCAACCAGTCCTGATAGGATCTGATAAGCTAAGGCCAGATAGAAGGGAAGAAGGTCTTTCTCTATCAGGGAACAAGGGAAAGGGCATTGGGGGAGAAGAGGGAAGGTGGGTGGGACTGGAAGGAGACAAGGGAGGGGGCTGTAGTGGGAATACAAAGCGAATAAATTGTAATAAAGTATATAAATGAAATAGAATTAAAGAAAACAAAAAATATTATGTCAATTTCCAAATGTTTAAAAATGGAGGGTTTTTTCTTCTGTTTTTTATACATTCTGATATGAATGTCTGACCTCCTTTTCACTTCACCAAAATTTCTAAGTCTGTCCAAAAAACAAGAAATAAAGTTCACATGCAAATTTCTGTGTACTAGGATTTATAAAGAAAAGTTAGGAACATTCTAGATTTAGGCCTTTAAGACAATGTAAATTGACAAAACATATCTCAATTGTTTAATACCATATTTATGGATAGTATAAATAAACTAGTATATATACAATGTTATACTTCAAACATTTTCATGTTTTATATATACTTACATTTATATAAATTTACATTTTATGTATATTAAATCTTATAACAGCTGTCCTTATAGTAATTTACAAGAAACATTATTCTTGTCCTTTAAATTTTTTCCTTTATTTATTTAGGTTATTCCTTTATTTATTAGGTTATTTATTTAGGATCCTTTATTTACTTATTTAGGTTATGATGGCTTCTCATGTCCTTATATAATTCTATGAGTGGACCTATTTGGAAGTGGCAAAGAAAAGAGAGACACTAGTCTCTCCCACATTGAAAATATCACCATCTTGGAAGCTCAGCGTATATATTATATAGAGTTGATGAAAGAGGCAGAGTTTTGGCACACAGGTGAACAAGGAAGCATGGTTATTACATACAGGAGGTGAAGATTTTTGCTATCTAGCTGCATTAAAAAAAAAGCTTTGATAATTTCATTCGGTGCAGATTCTGTAGTGCAGAAGTCTTCAGGATGTAAATATCTGGAGGGGAAAATCAGTGGGGACATTTTCTGTACAAACTACTTCACTTGCATTTGGAGCAGGAAATGATCTGTATCATTTCTCTTGATCTCACCTGGATGAAGTGGATTTAGGCATTTCTCTCTGGGTCTGAGACTATGAACCTTGCTATGACATGTCTGAATCATGCCTGCTCTCTCTAAGTGATAGTCGAACTATCTACACTATTATAGCAGGGAGGCAGTAGAAGTTATTTGATGCAATGATATAAAATGCTTCCTTTATTTGTTAACTTTCTTTCATAATGAAGCAAAGCTTTGCATTATTAACAGCTCAATGAAATCTAATTTTAAATGATTATCTGTAAACGACCGCGTAACCGTCTCGCCAGCAAGAAGGCACACGGACGACAGGATCCTTCTGCAGCAGGCTTTATTATTCCACAATGAATGGAGGAAGACGCGCAGCCCCAAGATGGCGCTGCTTAAATAAGCCCCGACCGCACTTATGTGACGTGGAGTGACGTGTCATACCCTGATTGACTGCTTACTCGTACCCGTCTGACGGCCCGGGGTGGGGCTGTGGCTTGGCGCGCTTTTGCAAGTGCACATGTGCTCTCAGAGGCTGTTACCAGTATAGAGACTGGATGCCGGCGCCATCTTGTAATGGCGCCTGAACCTCGG